>JAJKFI010000035.1:8180932-8362770 GCA_029204185.1 Lerista edwardsae | reverse complement strand
CACACACACACACACACACACACACACACACACACACACACACACACGAAGAAATACCATCTTTACCTAGTTATGTGCTATATTTGGTAAAGTATTGCCTATCTAGACTTGCAAAATGTAGAAAATTCTTGCATTTTTCCAGATAGAGGAATAGTGGATACATACAGGGAAAAGTTCAATTTTTTTTAAATTGTTCTGACAGGATAAAAACCTTACCACAGTGGTTCTCAAATTTTTTAGTCTGGGACCCTTTGTTAGAATGGCACTTGTGTTGGGACCACCAGAAGTGATCTCATTAACCTGGAAGTTATGTCATAGCCGGAAGTGACACCACCAAGCAGGAAGTACTGTCAGTGTGACAAAATCAAATGACAGTCCTGGAATGCAAACTGGCATTCTTGAACTGTAGCAAATGCACAACCATGAAAGGTCCATGACAGAAAGCAAGATGAGGACAAAATATTATGTAAAAACATTGAACTAAAAACAAAATCAAAACCTCACTTGAAAATTCAAACTGTTAACATTCACAAAAGGAATATACAGTACTATTGCAAGAGAAAGGCCTGCTGTTTCCAAGATGGCTGCTCCCAGCTTTCTGTGACCCACCTGACATCGGGTTGTGACCCACCAAGTGGATCTCGACCCACAGTTTGAATAACACTGCCTTACCATATACTGTATATTCTGAGAATTTGTAATATTTCAAGTTCAAGTACATCCTCTTGGAATATTAATTGGAAAAAATTAGAATTTTCCCTCTCCTTAAAAGGAGTACTAGACAACAATTTAGCAAAATCTTAATTCTGTGGCAAGAACTGGGGCATTAAATAATTGGCAAAAATGGAACAAAATATATTAGAATATAAATGGGCTACCATAGTTCTTGCCCAGCAATTCCACTGAGGCAGATTAAGAGCAAATTGCTACAATAGCTGTAATCACTATGCTGCTTTGTTGTGGGCTCTCATAATGTAAGATTTCAAGCGGAGCCAAAGGAGTTCAGGGAAATGTAATTAAATATAATATTAACCTAATTTCTTTTTTTAATGACCCACCTTAACTCCAGGGTAAATCTCTTGACTTCTGCTATGTAGCTATGGCTAATGGCATCAGTTAAACAAAAATCTCTTTTCTCTCTTCATGTTCTCCTCCTCCTACAAATTGCCTACATTTAAATAGATCATGAGACTGGAAAGAACATAAATATTCCTTTATATGGCACTAAATGATGCCATATAGAGGTAAACATCAGCCTATACTAAATGGAATGATACAAAATAACAGAATGGTCTGCTCATTTATTTACTTCCATGGTGAGTGTAACTAAACTAAAGATCCTAGGAAAGGATGACTTTGGTGCTTTCTATCTATATTTTGAGTTGTGGAAAGAGCTTTTCATTCACAAAATAGCTAGAACTGTGTGAGAAAAATGAAATGAAACCCAAGGAGATTCTTATTTTAATATGTATATCCTGCCTTTCCCTTCTAAAAAGGAGGTGCTCAAGACAGCCAACAATAATAAAAATATGCTATGCACTACAATAGAAGCAAAACATTTTTTTAAGCAGCAAATTCAAACTACACATACCCTTATCAAAACTACTATAAGAACAGAAAGCAATGATCACACCAACCAAAGAAACCATGTACATATGTTAGAGAAACATGATTGTGCATGTATCTGAGACCCTGGCCCAATTACTGAGGGTGCAATCCTAACCTGGAATTAGCCGGCACAAAGTTTGACTGGCACAAGGGCCACGTGCGCCACCCTCCCTAACTCCGAGAGTGGTCCAAACGCACTTTACATTGGCCCTTGTGCTGGCCAAACTTTGCTGGCCTAACTGTGCCAGCTCAACTCCAGGTTAGGATTGTATCCTAAGTGTCTGTTGCAAGGAACAACACTGGCATTTCCCACAGCAACTGTAATGTGTGGAGTGACCCCAAGTGTTAGCGTTACTTGCAATTTGTGAATTAAAAGAAATGAAGCTACAATAACTAGGGAGTTTGACCTATAACTAAGGACTGAAATTTGACAATATCTGATGAAAGTTAATGGTGTTTGAGTATTTAATTGTAATTTGTGCCTCAATAATTATCTATTAAATTTACTAAGCCTAGATAGCAAGAGCAATTGGGGAATCTATGGAGAAGATATTAAACACAGAATAAAGTCCCTGGATTCAAGTTTCTGACTGTGCTAAAAACTTACATTTATGTTTTTAATTAGGGAAGTTTTTTTAAAAAAAACTTTGCAATTGTTTTAACTCTGCAATTCCTGCTGACCAAAAGAGGTCAACTTGATTCTTGATATGCTCTGCACACAGTAGGCTACTGCTTCAATCCTACCAGCAAGCACTCACTGACAGGTCCCATGTACTTGTCATTTGTGATTTATTCTGTGGGTACTGGAGACTGCAGCTCATTCAAGGGCAAGGTGCCTGTGGGAATTTATTTCAGGCCTGGATCATTTCATATTTTATATACAAAGTCAGCACAATATACTTAACATCTATGACACCAAGAAAAGGAGGTTTGCTGTTTATAAAGGAGGTTTATAATTTTAATTATCATGAGTTTCGTTACATAAAGCTATAAAAAGGTAAAGGTTTCCCCACGAACGAATGGTCTAGTCGTGACCGACTGTAGAGGGCAGTGCTCATCTCCTTTTCAAAGCCTGTAGAGCCAGTGTTTTTGTCCGAGGACAAGCTTCCATGGTCATGTGGCCGGCATGACTATACACCGTAGCGCACGGAACGCCGTTATACATAAAGCTATAGTTCTACTTTAATAGCCTAATCCAATTTACCAGTAGTACTGGCAGAATGCATGTTCCACCACTGCTGGCTGCCACAAAATTACTGTAAAGTGCTTGCAGCAGTGCACAGAGCTGGTGTTCCAGCAAGAAGGCCAGAGCCTTCTCCCACACACTGGTGGAGCCATGGAGGCCTGCAGGAACAGGTAAGTCAGGTACAGGAGGCAAAACAGAGAAGGGGGGCAGAGACAGGGCTGAGTAGGGTGCTGGGTGGAACAGGGAGGAGACAAAGTGGGAGGTGGGCAGATCATTCCCAGGAGGGGCGTTGGATTGGTGGCAGTGGCGCATGTTGAATATTGGGCCCTTTCCTGGGTCTGACTCACTGTATGGATCAATGCAGACTTGCAGCAGCTGTAAATTCTTGCCTCCCACTAACTACTCCCCCTCTACCCAAACTACAAGGCTTTAGACTAGAGCACAATCCTTGGCTATACTTCCAAAGGAACAGAACTTAGAATAACTGCCCTCAAGTCCAGCACTTCAACATAAAGTCTCAGCTGTGCTCTGTAGCTCGTGGCAATAAGTTGATTGTTGTTTCTCAAAATTGTCCAAGGTCTGGCAGGTTGCATAACTGACTCAAGATTCTGGCATAGTTAATATATTAGGGGCCAATATGGAAATAGCAAGATGGAGAATCATCATTAACAATGCAGATAACCTAAACAAACCAGGGCCTCAATTGTAAACTGTTGATCATGTTATCCCTGCATGAATCTTGTCCTCATCGTCGGCATCGTTGTTGTTAAATGAGGGGGATGAATTGCATAAATGGAGTCTTTACATGAGTTACCATTCGTGAAGAAGCCCCAGCTCATATTGGTTGTATGGAGCAGGGGGAAAGTTTGTACAGCCCTGTTACTATGATATTTCAATGATGGTTCCTGGTGAATGACAGGACTGGACTTCCCTCTCTCTTTCTAGAGCTTCCTTTCTAGTTGTCTGCCAACTACGAGGTACCTGCCCACATGCCCAGCCAAGCCTTAGTGAGTCATGCCCAGTACTCACAGAGTTAAACCAGCCAAAAAATTTTAAAGGATTTCTTTCTTACACTTTTCCCTCTCAGCAGGGAACGCTTGTGATGGCTTAGAAAGGTAAAATCAAAGTTAAAAGCTATTAATAACAGTGACACAATGAGGACAGCCCATCATAAACAAGACAGCAGAAACATCATAAACAAAAACTCAAAAAGGGCTGAACCATAAAGGATGGCACTGACTGTACCGTTTAAGGGATGTTCTACAGTTTGGGTGCCACCACAGAGAAGGGACTTTCCTATTTCACTGCCAGACACACTTCCACCAGCTTCCGAAAGCCTATCTGACAATTTCAAGGGATAGGCAGGTTGGGGGGGGGGGATTACCCTTCAGACAGTCCAGCCCCTAGTCCCGTAGGATCTTAAATGTTAAAACCAATATTTTGAAATCATAATAACCTCTACCAACAATGCCAAGGAAAGGAGTCATGATTCTGACTTTAACCAGCTGGCTGGCTGTTCATGACAAAGGGGGGATGGTAATCCCCATCACATCCAGATCCCCGTTCACCTGTCCTCCAATTAATCCCAGATAATGGATCCAGCATATTACTAGGTAAGGAGCGGCAAATATTGAGAAAGGCCTGTGGTTATCTTGGGTTAACATGTAAACAAGCAATTGACTGCCTAATACTACTATTCACAAAGCATACTGAAATCCATCTTTGATTTAAGACGACATTAAAGTCAAACTTCTGAATGTATGACGGAAGCACAAAGGGTTCAAGTACATATGACAAATTACGAATCAAGAACATATGACAAATTACAGCCAATTCAGATGTTACAGTAGAGTGCTGGAGATGCAGAAGCGCAATGGACTTGTAACATGAAGTGGGAAACCAAGTTATTGCTTGTTTTCCCCACTTGCGGTGCTCTTCTGAATAGGATCTGGGTGAGGACAAAACACACAAGAATTTTGGAACTGTGCATGAATAACAACCCAGATGTCTGGCAAAGATGCTGAATTGTCTGCATATGTGCAGAAACAGCAGGAGGTATGTACTGTAGCACTTATAATGTTCCATACATGAATGCACACACAGACATGGCATTTGCAGAGAGTGTTAATTTTTATGCACCGTTCTTATGCTAATTCTATTCAAGATATTAGGCCAGATCTTGATGAAAATATTCCAATGAACTGCTAGGATTCTGCAATGCTGAACTCTGTGAAGAGTCCAGCTATAACTCTAGCATATGTTGTACTTTTCTCTCTGTCAAAATGTTAGAAAACAGAGTACTGGCTTTTTGATCTTTCGTTCAAAATATTCTGTCCCATTCCCTGCTCCCTGACAGAGAACCGTACTCCTGCACATAATTAATCCAAATTTCTAAAAGAGAAATGTTAAAACCTCATGGTCATGCTGCTTCATTGCTGAAACAGTGAAAATCTTTTGCAACTCTTCCATTGCAAACTCCCTAGGGTATTATTTAAAGAAAGAGGAAATTTAAAAGGCTTCCCTAGATAGGTTTCAGCCAAATTCTATTTTTAAACAAACATTAAAAGACTATTCCTACTGATTAGGTGACACGGTTGAGAACGCACACAAGATGGCTCATTTGTTCAAGCCTTATTCACACATATGCTGCTCTTTTAGAATGGGGCTTTGTAGATATAAAATTAGAAATGTGACCGAATCTCAGATCTTACAGTATTCTATGCAGGACAAAAGATATTCTGCTCAGATATTCTGGATAAACTCTAGTTTAAGAATTACTTTATGAGCTCAATTACCTCTTCAAACAAACAGTACATCTATTTCCTTTTTTTAAAAAGAAACTGTTGCTCTTCTAAACCACTGAGTTAACACCCTGACTTTAAAGGGCCAAGGGGAAAAAGCAGATGTGAACTTAAAAATCAAATTGCCCCATGTGTGTTAGCGTTGGTAAATAGCAGCCACACAGGGCCCCAATTTGGATTGCACCGTGGCATAAGGGGGGGGTAATCTTTTGTCATCACTATAGTCCCAAGCTAAATCAGGGACCCTACACAATTGATGTTTGCCCCAACAGGGATGATCCAGATAGGGACTACCATGAGGGCAAAGAACTGAATCCTGCTTCCTCCACACTGTGGTCCCAATCCAGAACAAGACCTCTCCGTGGCTACTTCTCCACCCCTACCAGCTTCTCCTTATGATTTCAGTCATGCAGCAGTTCCCCAAGTCATGACTGTGAATAACTTCATAGCACAGAAAATGTAAATGCCGACCAGGGCACTTCACAAGAGTTTTGTAGCTTGATTTCCAGGCAGCTTGCAGGTGATATTAAGCACAAAGTAAACATATGTGTGCATAGAAGGGAAAAGCAGGTATATATAAGTGCAAGCCATTTTGGAGTCAGAGTGAGCTGACAGATGGGTCTGCTTTACTAAAAAAAAGGGGGGGTCGAGTCATCGCAGCAAGCACATCATACATGTGCACTTTGGCAGCAAAATTCTGATGGTGCAATGCTATAACCCTGCCAAAATGCTTGAAATCTTCAGACAACCTTCAGGTGCAGAAGTGGGGAATAGCCCAATGCTTGTTTCTACCTTTCTCATTTTTGTTTTCATGTGCCACTTTAGCAGACACAAAGGTGTTGGGATGCAGTGTCAGCATGCACTTCATGTTATGCTATCTCCCCTACCTCCCTCTGACAGCAAGTTCCATGACTGTCAAAAATAGCCAGAATCTTTCAATTAACATAAATGAAGTTTATGCATCTTAATTCAACATGATTTTTCCATTTGCCAAAGGGTCTCAGGCTGGGTTTTTTCAAAAGGTAAAACAAAGTGTTTTGGGAAGGCAACATGCCATTTATTTTACTGTAGGGTCTTATTTGACTTACTTATCAGGCTTCCTGTTAGAGTTAATACAGGTATTAGGTTAAGACAGAGCTATTAGGTTCTAAATGTAATACAATCTTGGGGGGGGAATGAAATGGCTAACCTGCTATATGGCACCTTAAATAGTTGTTTTAAATGTATACATTGGTATATAACATTTCATCTTTGGGCTGCATAGTTTTCAGAAATTGGAAATAAGAAGTCTATGCTTGTATATCACCAGAACATCATTCAACAGACCAAAGTTTCTTTACACGCTTCCTAACTCACAGATTCAATTCCAAACCACATGTAGTTGCTAGTCAACTACATATACCCACAGGATCGTAAGATTGACAGAATTTTACAACACATCCAGGAGAAAGAAAATGGGAGCTTATAGTTAATATAGTAGCTGACTCTGATAAATCATCAAACCAAATTTGGGTACATATTTCACAGCATTCTGCAGGTAGAAGCTCCAATTAATTTGTCACAGTTTGCACTGACAGAAAACTTTGAGGGTGCATGCTTGTAAAACTGTTTTCTTTCCTTATCCAAACAGAATTGTACCGTTTCCTTCTCTACAATTGCTTCTGACAATGACAAACACTTCTATCATTTTCACAAACTAAGGTGTAATCCTAACCTGGAGTTAGGGTGGCACAGTTAGTCCAACAAAGTTTGGCTAGCACAAAAGACACCATAAAGTATGTTTGGACCACTCTCGGAGTCCAAGAGGCCAGCACACAGATGTGTGCAATCCGCCCTGACTCCAAAAGTGGTCCAAACATGTTTTACAGTGGCCCTTGTGCCGGCCAAATTTTGCTGGCCTGAATGTGCTGGCCTAACTCCAGGTTAGGATTGTGCTATAAAACAATAATGTTCAGATATCACATTGCCTTGCTGTGCAAAAAAATTATAATAAAGGAGCGGATGACCAATTCCTACTGTTCTCCTTACCTGGTCACTAACTCTACCATGCTGTTCCAACTACCAGCTCCCTCTTTTTGCACGGACAAATCACTTGCTACTTCATGTAGGCAGAAAGGAAGAGCCATACCAGTACGTGATCTGCATTATAATTCTGCGACAAGCCATGGGTTCGGAACATAAGTCAAATGACTGCATTAAGGGGAAGAAGAAAGTCAACTGAACTGCAAGGAGGTAAGGTGTGGAGGCATAATATGGAGGATACAGATATTGTTACTACCACTATATTTAAAAGGAAAGTAGCTCTACAACTTTGGAGGAGGAAAGAAAGTGTGTGCATGTGCAAATACAGAGCCCCTATATCACAGGCCTGTGCTGAACAACTCATATTGCTGCTGTGGCTGTACACAGACTGTTACTGAGACAGGGAGGAATGATTTGCTACTCAGAAACAGGTATTATTCAGTCCAGGAAAGCAGGTGAGAGGCAAAACAAAAGGCTCACTATCTGTCTATAGAGGCCCCACTGCTAAATTACAGAAATAACAGCCCAATCCTATGGGTGTGTGTGGATCGCAAGTCCTCTTATGGTGTCATAAATGTCACACTGTTGTCATGCACATCAGAGTTGTCTGGGCAAACAGTCAGAGGCTACATGCACCCACCAGAGATTGACCCAGCCTGCACTGGAGCAGGTAATGTGCCTGTAGGGGCAAGTCATGGGAGGATCAGGGTGGGGAGCAGGGAGAGATTCAGGAGTGGATCTCAGAAGTGACAGTGAACACAGGATGCTATCCCATTTTCCTAGTCCAACATGCCTTCTGGCTTTCCTTGAATGTACACCAGCAAAATAACTGGTGTAGCTCCAAGAGGACCAATTGATGAATAACTAGGTGGCCTACAGAGCGGTAAGTTAAAAAATATTTTATGTGCCTCTCCCAGGCTGTCTGCCCCCCACCTTCACATGCATCATGTGCTTCATCAGCATGTTTGCACACCGTAAAACAGTAGCAAATAGGATCAGGCCACAATATACCTAGTTAATAAAGACAAAATGCAAGGAAAACAGTGACCTTGCTTCAGTCTCTTCAACATAGAACCCGCCCTTTACCAGAAATGCTCTTTTATGTTAGTAACTAGACTATAGTGATTTTATCCCTGTGGCAAATTAGTCCTGCCAGGATACCATTTTAGTGGAACTATTATACACTCAGTGCTCCTTAGTGGTTCGATAATAGTGCAGCACTGAGCTTACAGCTCTGAACAGGTGCCAGCTCTTTGCTTCTGCACCTGCCAGAAAAACAATTTGGAGATTCATCACACAGGGCTATTCAATACATTTTTACTTAATTAGCTCCAATCCAAAAAACAAAAACAAATGGGAATTCCCAAAACGACTGAGGAGTTTTTGCTTGTTTATGCTCACACAAATTCAAGTCAGTTGTTTAATTCCTCTCTTTTATCATGGCTGCGTTAGTAAGATTGTATATAAAGCACCTCTGAATAATAATCTTTTCTCCAAAGAGAAGAATGTCTAAAAGATGGAAATTACCCATTGACAATTTTTTTCTTTCATGTTTACTATTAAAAGGTGACTACCAATTACCATCCCTTTCATGGATCACTGCCTTGTTGTGGCAAAGGGGCTTGAGTAGCTCAATGAAGCTGTGAGCTATGCCATGTAGGGTTAACCAAGATGGGCAGGTCATAGTAGAGAGTTCTGACTAAACGTGATCTGCTGGAGAAGGAAATGGCAACCCACTCCAGTACTCTTGCCAAGAAAACCCCATGGATTACAGAACAAAAAGGCTAAACGATATGACACTAGGAGATAAGCCCCTCAGGTCGGAAGGTGTCCATTATGCTACTGGGGAAGAGCAGAACACAAGTACTAGTAGCTCCAGAAAGAGTGAAGTAGCTGGGCCAAAACCGGAAGGAAGCTCAGCTGTGGATGTGTCTAGAAGTGAAAGGAAAGTACGATGCTGCAAAGAACAATACTGCATAGGAACCTGGAACGTCAGATCTATGAATCAAGGTAAGCTAGATGTGGTCAAACGCGAGATGTCAAGACTGAACATCAACATCATGGGAGTTAGTGAACTAAAATGGACAGGAATGGGAGAATTTAATTCAGATGACCATTACATCTACTATTGTGGGCAGGAATCCCTTAGAAGAAATGGAGTAGCCTTCAAAGTGAACAAGAGAGTGGGAACAGCAGTACTGGGGTATAACCTCAGCAATGATAGAATGATTTCCATTCGGATCCAAGGCAAACCTTTCAACATCACAGTAATCCAAGTCTACGCCCCAACCACTGGTGCTGAAGAGGAAGAAGTTGACCGCTTCTATGAAGACCTACAACACCTTCTAGAATTAGGACCAAAAAAAGATGCCCTTCTCATCATAGGGGATTGGAATGCTAAAGTAGGCAGTCAAGAGGTAATAGGAATAACAGGCAAGTTTGGTCTTGGAGTACAAAATGAAGCAGGGCAAAGACTGATAGAGTTTTGTCAGGAGAACACATTAGTCATAGCAAACATCCTTTTCCAGCAACACAAATGGCGACTGTACACATGGACTTCACCAGATGGTCTACACAAAAATGTGATTGATTCATCTTCGCAGCCAAAGATGGAGAAGTTCTATACAAGCAATAAAAACAAGACCTGGAGCTGACTGTGGCTCAGATCATGAGCTTCTTATTGCAAAATTCAGGCTTAAACTTAAAAAAGTAGGGAAAACCACTAGGCCCTCCACGTATGACCTAAATCAGACCCCATACAAATATACAGTAGAGATCACAAATAGATTTAGGGGCTTAGATTTGGTAGACAGAGTGCCTGAAGAACTTTGGACGGAGGTCTGTAACATTGTACAGGAGGCAGCAACTAAAACCATCCCAAAGAGAAAGAAATGCAAGAAGGCAAAGTGGCTGTCTGACGAGGCTTTACAAATAGCTGAGGAAAGAAAGGAAGCCAAAAGCAAGGGAGAAAGGGAAAGATATACCCAACTGAATGCAGATTTCCAGAGAACAGCAAGGAGAGATAGGAAGGCCTTCCTAAATGAGCAATGCAAAGAAATAGAGGAAAACAATAGAATGGGAAACACTAGAGATCTTTTCAAGAAAATTGGAGATGTCAAAGGACAATTTCGTGCTAAGGTAGGCACAATAAAGGACAAGAACGGCAAGGACCTAACAGAAGCAGATGAGATTAAGAAGAGGTGGCAAGAATACACAGAGGAACTATACAAGGCCGATCTAAATGTTCCTGATAACCACAATGGTGCAGTCACTGAGCTCGAACCTGACATCCTGGAGTGCGAAGTCAAGTGGGCTTTAGAAAGCATCACTAACAACAAAGCTAGTGGAGATGACAACATTCCAGCTGAATTACTCAAAATCTTAAAAGATGATGCTGTCAAAATGCTGCACTCCATATGCCAACAAATTTGGAAAACCCAGCAGTGGCCACAAGACTAGAAAAGATCAGTTTACATTCCAATCCTAAAGAAGGGCAATGCCAAAGATTGTTCAAACTACCGCACCATTGCACTCATTTCACATGCTAGCAAGGTGATGCTCAAAATCCTACAAGCTAGGCTTCAGCAATATGTGAATCAAGAACTACCAGATGTACACGCTGGTTTCCAAAGAGGCAGAGGAACTAGAGATCAAATTGCCAACATTCACTGGATCATGGAGAAAGCAAGAGAGTTTCAGAAAAAACATCTACTTCTGCTTCATTGACTCTGCCAAAGCCTTTGATTGTGTGGATCACAACAAACTGTGGCATGTTCTTGAAGAGATGGGAGTACCAGAGCACCTTATCTGTCTTCTGAGAAACCTGTATGCGGGCCAGGAAGCAACAGTTAGAACTGGACATGGAACAACGGATTGGTTTAAAATTGGGAAAGGAGTATGACAAGGCTGTATACTGCCACCTTGCTTATTTAACATATGCAGAATACATCATGAGAAAGGCTGGGCTGGATGATTCACAAGCTGGAATCAAGATTGCTGGGAGAAATATCAACAACCTCAGATATGCAGACGATACCACTCTAATTTGGCTTGAAGCTCAACATTAAAAAAACTAAGATCATGGCCACCACTCCCATCACTTCCTGGCAAATAGAAGGGGAAGAAATGGAAGCAGTGACAGACTTTATTTTCCTGGGCTCCAAGATCACCACAGATGGTGACTGCAGCCATGAAATTAAAAGACGTTTACTTCTTGGGAAGAAAGCTATGGTGAACCTAGACAACTTAATAAAAAGCCGAGACATCATCCTGCCAACAAAGGTTTGCAAAGTCAAAGCTATGGTTTTCCCAGCAGCAATGTATGGATGTGAGAGCTGGACTATAAGAAAGGCAGAGCGCCAAAGAATAGATGCTTTTGAATTATGGTGTTGGAGAAGTTTCTTGAGAGTCCCCTGGACTGCAAAGAGATCCAATCGGTCAATCCTATAGGAAGTCAAGCCTGATTGCTCCCTGGAAGGACAAACACTGAAGCTGAAGCTCAAATACTTTGGCCACCTCATGAGAAGAGAGGACTCTTTAGAAAAGGCCCTCATGCTGGGAAAGATTGAAGGCAAAAGGAGAAGGGGGCGGCAGAGGATGAGATGGTTAGATAGTGTCACCAAAGCGATGAACATGAAATTGGGCAAACTCTGGAAGCTAGTGGAGGACAGGGAGGCCTGGCGTGCTGTGGTCCATGAGGTCACGAAGAGTCGGACACGACTTAGCGACTGAACAACAATTTGTCAGATTCAATACAAATATTGATTTGTATTGACTGTAATATTTATTAACATTTGCAAATGTTTTGTCCCATCTTTCCCCTCCAATCAGCAGGTGTCCAAGTCAATTTGGCTATAGTCAATTTAAATACACAAAAGATAAAACCAAGATATTCAGACTAGAATACAAACATGACATCAATCAAATTTAAAGATTATAGAACTCCCACAAAAATCCACCCCTAATTAAGCAAACAAAAAAGTAGTAAGCACCAAACACAACCTCAAAGGTGGGTTTATTGGTGCTATTGGCATGGATGGAAGCCTTCCTGATCTCCACTGTTAGGGAGTTCCACATGCAAAATGCCAGCACAGAGGAAAAAAGAGGTTTATTCTAAAACAGTCTATATTGTTAACTTGAAAGAAAAGACCACAATTGGTTTAAAATTAAGTTAAAAATCTAGTGAATAAATTTAGGCAGACTGAGGGCTAATCCCAGGCCCTGTGTTGGGCCGATGCTAACTGCTAGCATAGGTCCAATGGCGGCAGTGCTGGCGCAAGAACGCCGACCAGTTCTCTTGGAGGAGTGCTACTGCTATTGGACCAACACTAGCAGCAGCAGCAGCCCCACAGCACCAGCTGAAGCCTGCGCTGTGTCGCTCCTGCACCTGTTGAGTTTGACTGGTGCAAGAGTGGTTCTGGGCAGGAGGGAGGGCGTTTCTGGGTGGGGGTAGGCGGGTCGGGAAGCGTGCCAGCCCAGGGAGTTGTGATGCAGTCATTAAGCCGTATCTAAGCTCCCATCCCCAGGCCGCGTGATCCTGACTCGGGCCGCATGGCCCTGACTCAAGCGGCAAGACATCCTCAGCTCTGCGCCTGCTAAACAAGAGGTGCAGAACTGAGGAGCCCACTGGGGCAGCTGGCGGCTACCCCAGCGTAAGGGGGCATACATGCCCTTATCCCAGGGAGGCTCCTGCCTGCAACCGTGCTGCACTGGATACAGCACAGGCCCGCTGGCCTGTCTGTTCCAGCACATCTTAGGATTGCGCCCTGAATTCGGCTCCCCCTGGGGGGAAGGTAGACTAGTAAAGCCATGTAATGCCACATAACCTCAAATTCCACAAGAAAAACCTGTTAAACTTACCTAAGACTCCATACTCTGAAAGAGAGCTATTGCATACAGTGTAGGGTGCCTGCTGCTCCCAAAGATGGTTCATAGGAACACAGGTCCTTTTGTCAACATCTTGATCATGGAGCACATGGTGGCGATGGCTACAAAGGTTTTTAAATACAATTGTATTGTAATTTAAGAGAAGAAAAAAGAGGAACAATAACATTCATACAACCCTATTTTGAGTTTTCAAAGGAATTCATGTCATCTCATTACTCTTTATAATATTTCAGCAAGATAGGCTAGTACTATTAGAGCGCAATCCTAAACTGGAGTTAGGCCGGCATAAACTAAACCAGCAAAGTTTGGCCAGCCCAAGGGCCACCATAAAGTGTTTGGACTACTCTTGGAGGCAGGGAGAATGGTTCACGTCTGTGTGCTGGCCTCTCTGACTCAGAGAGTGGTCCAAACATACTTTACAGTGGCCCTTGTGCTAGCCAAATTTTGCTGGTTTAGTTTATGCCAGCCTAACTCAGTTTAGGATTGCACCCTGAATCCCATTTTGCAAACAGAAAGCTGAGTTAAGATACTAGCTGCCCCTAGGCAAGCAACTGAGTTAATGGCTGACATATCTGAACTGGTGATATCCTAGCTCGCAGTTCACAGAGCCACAGCATCAGCTTTCAGATTATTTTTCTTATACTTGCCAAGATAAAATATATGCCTTGCGCTATAGAAATTAGCAAGGCACTTTTCTTGTGTGCAAGAAGCAAGAAGGATATTGTTCACTGTATCCAGAAGACAATGTGAATTAACTACTTTTGTCCATAAATGCAGCACAAGTTATATAAATTTAGAGGCCTAAAAAAATTAGTTCCAACAATAGTCTTAACAATGTTTAGTTCCAACAATAAATAGTCTTAACACCTTCTCTTTGCCACTATGGATAACTTTGGAATTGTTGCTGTGCAGTGCATGAAGCTTTTAGCAGTATGAAGTTACACTCCATAAAATATGAAGTGTGGAAGCCATTACACGATGGGGCTGCTCTCCCTCAAATTATAATTAGCTGGGAAAATCTACTGTATTCCTCATTGCCTTGAGTCATATGCAGGTTGTATCATGCACCAGCTTCCTCCTTGAGCACTTCTCCGGACCAAGACTTAAAGGAGCTGTATCTTCCTACCTGCCCACCTCTCACACGCTCACTGCTTAGAGCTCTCTGGAGCTTCATTAATCAGCATTAGAATGGTGCACCAAGGAAAATTATCAAAACAGAGATGACTGAAGTAATTACTGTAATCCATTAACTCCCTGAGCAAGACTAACTGAGTGAAACACACCAATATGTTCAAGCTCTACAACCACTAAAGAAAGAAGGGCTATTACCCTGATAATAGCTATTCTGTGGTGCATACCTGCTGGCGCAGAACAAATTGTAGACAGGAACTAGGTTCTCCTAACATAGCTTAGCAAAAACTGCTCACAACTCTAAACAGAAATTAGTTAATATGACAAAACCAGAGATCATGGGTGTCAAAGGCTACAGCACAGCTAGAGAAGGGGAATTAAGGTAGCAATTTTTGTTGACTCTCTTTTTCTCATTAAAACCTTCAAAGAGCTGCTCAACATATATAATATAGAATGAAGTGGCAGAAACCTATTCTAGACTGTACCACAGTGGACTGCAAGGGTGTGTGTGTGTGTGTGTGTGTGTTTCAAATGCTCTCTCATGTAAAATAAAAAAAATCTGTGTAATAAGGTCACACATTTAAAAAATTTGATCGCACGCTTCCTAATTCACTCATTTTACTACACACAGGAGATGTTTTTGTGGGTCACCACTGAAATGCTATTTGCTAGTCTGAAATGTTTTCATTCAAAATTCTATCAGTTTATTTTGAGTAATGTATAGATCAACTCTTAATCTATGTCCAAATCTGTGTGGGCAGGATGAAAAAATAATTCAATTACTGTGGACAATGAGTATATAATCACAGATTATGATTTACAAATTAAGCCAATAATATAGACCTCTCTCCTGATCATTTTACTGGGCACATCTTTTACTGAAGATCTAAGTAAACCCACAAAAACAAGACTGCTTTTCCTCCAACTCTCCATTACTCAAGTGCATTACTCAAATGCCCATGTGTTCCAGTTTTGACACACTTCTCCTATATACTTTGAGGAGCGAGGAAGTCCAAGCCTATGGTGCCTCAGCACCCAGAGCACAGTGTCACCAAAATGGTGAGAGCTGCATCCTATGGGTGCCAAGGCAGCTGCCAGGGTCTCCTCTGGGTAAAAGGAGTGTTTGCTCCCTTACCTGGGTTGAACTCATGTGGTGGCAATGGATCTCCTCAGGTCTGCACCCACTATTGAGGAGGCACAGAATCAAGGAGGCCCATATCAGGCTGCCTGGCCAGAGAGGGACCCAGGATACAGCAGCTGCTACTGCTGTCCCCACCCCCTTCCAGGCCTGATCCCTCTGCTCTCCTCACGGCCAGTTCTCCCCTGTTCCCACCTCTGCCCCAACTCAAAAGCCCTCACCTCAGCAACATCTTCTTGGTGCTGAGGCCCAGCACCGGCGCTCCCTCCTCCCCGGGTGCCATGAACCTGCTTTACAGCACATTCGCAACATCCAGAGCGGTACGTATGCGTGTACCACTGGTGCTATGGGCTATAGGATAGGGCCCCTAGTCAGCCAAAGTCTTGCCTACCATCTTTATGGAAATTATGTACCTTTTTGTGAGGCTTTCACCATCACAACTTCTCTTCATCACAACACCTCTTCCAGTGATGCTTACAATCAATTTATAATTCACATCCAAGGCCCACTACACCACACACTGCACATTTTTTTCATAGTATTTAATATATTATTACAAAGATCAAAAAAGAAACCTACTTCAAAAGCATTTTGAATTTTGTTAGATTAGCAACAATTCACAACTGCATATGTTTGATATTACATTAAATTACTCACCTAAAAGTACCTCTTTCCACATCCTGCCCACTCAGCCGGACATGGATCCCCTCTTTCAGTAAAGACCCAAAAGCCATGTACTCCCCTAAGGCCCAGTCAACAACTCGGTTCTTTGTCATTTCCAGTCGGCCTCTCAAAATCCGAGAAAGTCCTAAATATTGGATACAGGAGGAAAAGAATTATTATAATTCTCAAATATTTATCCAGATACAAATTCAACTGGTTGTATTTTCAGCAAATACTGGATCACCAAATGAACACAATCCAAAAAAACTCATTTTTCTGTGTATCACTGGATGCTTCTGCTATCATAGAGTTTCAAAGTTTCACATTTCAATTCAAACACAAGGTTGTCATCGTTCTGCGGCATTTCACTTAAGCAAACGCATGCTATATTTGCACTTTAGTACCTTATTATGAACCTTCTCCATGTTCACTTGTTAAAAGATTACCCATCACAGCTCATCATCTTGTACACTTCATTAAACCTGAACACCCCTTTTATCATACCCATCAATCAAGGTTTGTCTTGCATTGCAAATCATTAAGATAATTTCTTTTTAAAAATACCATTCATTCCAGTTGAATCTAATTTCACATAAGTTGAATAAAACTAAAGCGCTGGACATCCAAAATGCTGTACACAGACAGGTTCCAACCAATTCTGTGTTTTATTTCACTTTAATCTATCTGTAGCACAGGCAGCCCAATCCTAAGGTTCCCCAGCTCCCAGCAGTACCAAAATGGCTGTTGCTATATCCTATGCAGCAAGGGAAGTTGTCAGAGGTCCCCTTGGGGTAAGGAAACAATTCCCTTACACCATGTCAAGCACTAGCAGCCCTGATGAGTGACAGCATCTGCCACTTTCCCCACCCCCTCTTGGGTCCAATTCTCCCCTTGTTCCACCCCTTTCCTTCCCCACACCCCAGAAAGCCTTCCCACCAGCTGGTGGGGAAGCGTATTGCCAGGAGCTCTTCTCTGGCGTCTATCTGGCACAGATGCCCAGCACCAACCGACACTGGCCTCTTCACCATTGCAGTCTCCTGCTGGCAGGAAAGTGCCTTAACAGTTTTACAACAACCAGCACCAGGAGTACAAGGGCATGGCTGGTGCTGGAGAGCTCAGGGTTGGGCTCAAAAGCCCTTCATTTGCATACATAAAAGTCAGTGAAATTTCTTTATGCATGAAATAAGAAAATTTTGCCATCAAATATAAACAATATTTTTGCCACATTCATGAATTAATCATATTCTTAGCTCATTCATAAAAATAAGCGAACACTTGTCTAATTCATGAAATTTCTATGATCAAAGCAGATTCTCAATCCTATTTATGAAGCACCTTGAATATCTGCTATTTTCATGAAAATGACAAAAATTCTGTTCAGTTTAGGCAGTTTTGTAAATGTCACACTACCACAGAGGCAACATTTACTGAGCTCAACTCTAGGACAAAGCCAGGCCCAGTTTTGTGTCCATTTGGTTGCTTCCAGACAAACACCTGCCCACAAAGGTAGACTGCCACTACTCCTTTTTACCTGCCAGCTCTCCAGGCAGGGGAAGCTGAAGGCCTACAGGCACCCCCAAGCCCTTAAGATTTCAGAGCAATCAAAACCACAGTGTTCCTCAAGAGACAATGATGTGGCTAAGATGGCCAAGTATCATTTCCTTCTGACAAAACATGTGTAGATTGCATAAATTTATTAAGTTAGAATAAATGAGTTATACAAAACCTAAAAGGTCCATAAATAAGTTTACAAGTCACAGTTAAAGCATTTGCAGCAAATAAAATCTCCTAAGTCTTACAGGACGCTCGCTCTCTCTCTCTCTCTCACCTGTGGTATTTATTGCTAAAGGTCAGGAGCTAAGGGTGGATCTTACCACTAAAAGCAGCAGCACTGGCAGGAATCCATATAATCATGGGAAGACTTTGGCAGGTCTTAGCAACAGCATTATATACTTGAGAAGCTACCTTTCAATCCTGACTGATTTGAACCCTGGGTTATCCAAACCTTCCAGAACACGACATCACTGACTGATGCAACCTTACTTATCCCTCAATTCTTAATTACACTCAACTTTGGGAAAGCATACCAGCAAATAACACACAGGTGGCCAGCCTGGGAAACCACTGATAAGCACTTCCCCTAATACAGCAAGTCTCAGCTGCTGGCTGATCCTAGCCTGTCAACATGAAGTTCAGAACAAAAAATGAATTTCTGAATCTCTTGACAGTAAAGACTGAATTATTTTGGCAAAGCACTGACTATTTCACAATCCAAGCAATATTTCACTTATTTTTTAAAATTGCCTCATTCATAATGGTAGTGTAGTGGATACAACTATTTCCATATCAAACTAACAACTCTCTCTTAATATTGGAAAGCTTTACAGATATCCACAAAGCACCAAGCAGATGGTTCACTGTATGTACTATACTTTGAAGTGTTTCACGAATGCATACTTGTGTGTATTTAGCAAAAATACTTAGATAACAGAATACACAGCAATCTGGGGCAGAACTAAAGACTAAACTTTGTATATAAGGCCTCCTCCAGATACATCCTAACAAGTAATGATATTTTGACTTAAGAAAATGTATGTTAATTACATGCCACTTGAACACAAAACATTCAAGATGTGTAATTGAAAGCATTGCTGTAGTAGCATATAAGAATTTAGTTGCACATAAAAACTCCTGTTGATCAATCTCAGAGGAAGACAAATAAAATGCAAGAAGATTTGATCATCAAAAATATTATTCTAAATCTCTAACAGCTCATCTGGTAGTTTGTCATTAGAATGGCATGATGAGGCTTTATGGATCCAGTTTTGAGAATGAACCCATTGAAGACAAAGTCGCAGATCACTAATGCAGCTAAGTCAACATGTGGGATACAAAAGAACCCACATATTGGCTACCAGTACCACTCACAAATCTCTACAGTGGCACTTTTAACAGATACAATCACCAAGATTAATATGGTTGTCAACTCCTTTCGAGCCTTTTCCCAATCATCGCAGCCTCTGGTAACCTTTTGATCACTTGCAAATGTAAGTCATCACTTGAAAACAGTTTCCTTAAAAAAAAAAACTTTAAAGAATAACAGAGAAACAATATAACTGAACTAGCACCAGAATGTATCAAGTGGAAGTTTTAAAGCTGTCAAATCAGCAGATCCAGTATAGCTCCAGAAGGCAAGAGCGCTTGTCTTTATTATCATAGTGGATATGCTAAAATCCCTAAAATTAATCTACTATTTAATACAAATTCAAGTGCCATATCTTCCCTGTCTCTTGCACAACGTGTGCCAGCCCATTACACTAAACAAAAAACTAATGATTGACTCAGTTCAGCCAGCCTGAAAATAATTAGCAATCCCATTAACACTGCTTGTATCAACATGCAATAACTGATGAAAAAGTCAAACATGCAAACCTGCATGTTGGATGTAAATTCTGTGCACTAGCACTCTACATATTAACATTACTTTTTTTCTGAACAGAAGGAATTTGTTCCTCCTCATATCTATCCCTTTATGAGAAAGAACACATCTGAATTGTAGATCAGGAGAAACAGCATTCTTCAGAGAAAAACTCTACTCTTCTGTTACCCAGTCATGCAGCTCAGTGAGACAAAGAAGTTTTCCTCTTACCTCCATGTATTTTAACTCCCTCAAGGGGCACAGAGCTTGCTACATTTCCAATATGGGTCAGCATGTCTTCAGGGATGCCAGTAGAAGGACAAGTCATACTCTTTGGTTCTCCATCCACGTTAAAAAAACCTGGAAAAAAGACATTTAGAAAAAAATAGAAATATTGAAAAGATCCGAGAAATCCCATGCTATAAAGAGTAAAATTTTCCCTTACAGAAATAACAGAACTGCCCAAAATTTTCATTCCCAGGGTACAAGATGGACTTCTTTAAGAAGGTATGATACTGATACTTTCCCCAAACTCTCCTCACCTAGTTTCTGCATGTTTTTTGCTCAGACACAATGTTAAACTATGATTAGGCTCAACAAGAATTATCTTTGAAGGAGGCTTGAGCTCCCATTTTTTCTTCCCTTTCAGGTCTGGTATGAAGGATTGTCCAAGTCGGGCATTGACCCAGGGCCATTAGTGAGCCTGTGGTTGACACCTGAGGATCCAGTGGTCACCTTCTTGCAGTGGCAGAAGCAATTTGTTGGGGGGCCAATGTTCCCAATACCATTTCCTACCTGGCCAAGGTGAGTCAAGCCAGTGCTTAATGTGCAGAATTTTATTATCTTTGGATCTAGTGTAAGCTTCTTCACAGATCTTATCATACTTTGCAATTTCTTCCTACACAACAAGAAACAAAGGTAATAAATAAAATTTGAAGAATTTATACCCAGCCTTTCCCATGCCAAAGCAAATGCCTAAGGCGGCTTACATCGAACAAAACAAAATACAATGTAGGCTGCAATCCTATACCCACTTTCCTGGGAGTAAGCCCCATTGAACACAATGGGACTTACTACTGAGTAGACATGCATTGGATTGTGCCCGTAACCACAATAAGTAAAACACATTAAAACAGCAGCAACATTAAACGTTAACGGGAACACAGAGTGAGTAAGAGTGAAGCTAGACCCAATTCTCCATATCAGGCCATTTGGAGGGTAGGGAGAAAACAATAGAACCAGAGGAGTGAACAAAACTATACCAGAGGGACAGAGGGCAGACAGCCACACAATCATCCAAAGGCAAGATGAAATAGGTATGATTTGAGCCCTCTCCGAAAGGCCATGAGGGAGTGTGTAGTTCTTAATTCTTCTGGTAGGAAATTCCATATTTGTGGAGCCATTACAGAGAAGGCTCGCCCCTGAGCTGCCATCCCTTTAACTTGGGACAGAGGGGGCACTTGAAGGAGAGCCCCTTTAGATGATCTAAGAGAGCGAACTGGTATATATGGGAGAAGGCGGTCCTTTAGGTAGGTTGGGCCTAAGTCATGAAGGGCCTTAAAAGTCACTACCATCATCTTAAGTTGAGATCGGAAGTGAATGGGTAGCTAATGAAGCTGCTGAAGGAGTGGTCCTGCTGAGTCAAACTGTCTAGCCCCTGTAATCACCTGGGCTGCTGCATTTTGTACAAACTGTAGCTTCCGAACTGTTCTCGAGGAAAGCCCTACATACAGCGCATTACAGTAGTCCAGCCTTGAAATAACTAATGTATGGACCACCGTGACCAGGTCAGAACGGCTCAAGTATGGTAAAATGGACAATGCCATAAAAATGCACAAGGCTAGTGAAGACTATGATTCCAACAAGACAATACTGTTCAACTGTTTCATTCCCAAGACTCAATGCCATAAAAAGAAGGCTCTTTAGTCCGAAACAATTTTTATCGTATACGAATATCCTTCTCTATCTTCTCCCCCTCCCTATTTTTCACTCTTCCTCTCTAAACTGCTTTCAATGACTTCCAAAATTATGACCAAGTTCCAAATAATCTAGAAAATATGTTAGCGTAAACATGGACTAAAGAGGTAGATTTTAATTTAAAAATGGTTTGAAAAATAATCTTGTCGTATGGGAAACTTGTTACCAAAATAGTCAACAGCACAATTTTTCTGTATGCTAATTACTGAAGATGGTTGTAGCTTAGCAGAAAGGCGCATGTTTTTGCCTGCAGAAGGTCCCAGGCTCAATCTCTGGTATGTCCAGGAACAGCTTGGAAAGATCCCCTTCTGAAATCCCAAAAAGTGCTACCAGACAGTATAGACAAAGCCGATCAAATGGATCAATAATTTGATTCAATATAAGGCAGCTCCTTCTGTTCCGATTTATGGTCAGGACTGATGGAAATAACAGTTTCAATTCCAAAGCAAACAGCACTTCCAGGAAGATCTGAAGCAAGCATGAAGTCAAAGGAAAAGGAAGGGATCATTAAAGTGGGAGAGATTATTTGTTGACTATGGCAACCATTTGTAAACCCTTGTGCTTACTAATTTATTTACTATATCATTCAAAAATTTGCTGCTTTCTAATTATTTATCATTTGATTTTAAATTTCTTGGAATGCCCAGTGAGAATTTTACTACAAATCTTCTTGAGGATAAGTATTTAAAATGTATGAAATCGCTTCCTACTTGCCCCTTAACTAGACACAAAAGCAAAAATCAAAACAAATCACAAAGCAGCAAATAAAGCTATAGCAGCATTGTTTTTTATAAAACTAACACCACAAACAGCCTTTTACATTATGGGCATGCTATACCTCAAACTCCTGCAGTGTTACAGTTCCATCAGCTATCAGCTTGTCTGCATACTTTTTCAGGACAGGCACCTGCTTATGAATCTGTTTGTACATCAAAGGCTGAGTAAACATGGGCTCATCCATTTCATTGTGGCCTCGTCTTCGATAACAAACCTACAGATAAATATCTTATTTTAGTCAAATATTTGGGAAACTGCATATTGAAAAGTTAACAAATTTACTGCTTCCTGAAGATCAAGCCTCTGTAGAACTTACTTAAAAATGAATGCTTGCCAGAAGTTTATTTTTTAAAACAGAGGCAAGGCACTAGTTTTGAAAACCTGCCTGGAAGCTCTCCCAGATGTGTGGTTTGTAATTTAGTCAGAAATAACAAACTGCATTTTGTACATACCAAGAGGCACACTTCTTTATGCTGGCACTAAACAGGCTCCAGGGTTCAACCTGCCTCAAATTAAGTACTACTTATATTCAAGTCTGAATTCATTAAACCCAACATGAAAACGTTTCAGACACAGATCCAATGAGAGCAATACTGAGCCTCGTTCTCGGTTCAGCTGCTGCTGAAGAGAAGGTGAAAATTTGCATTATATTACCATGTAATTGCAGTGGGCCCTCATTATCTGTGGGGGATCCCTTCCCAGACTCAATTTCTGGGAAAGAAAATATGTGGAGTGACCCAGCCTTTCAGAAGGCTCCAGCAGGCATTCTGAGTCACATGGGGGCCAGGGGTGTGTGTTCAGAAACAGATCCCCCACAGATGCCCAGGGCTATACAATGTGATATAGTATATTTTTTTGTCTTTTCTTCAGCAGCAGTTGAACTGAAAGCAAAGCTTATTATTGCTCTCATTAAACAGAAGTGCCTTTTTGAATGCCATGGCAGGCCTTCTGTGCCAGTTACACTGAGGAATAAGAATCCAGAGATTACACCATTCTCCTTTCCCAGCTACCTGGGTAAATCAAGAGGGATCAGTCATCTTTGGATATGCCTCTCTCAGCATCCAGGCAGTGCTGAAGGCGAAGAGTCCAAACTACTGTGAAAGGGACACTGACTGCATGTTTGCAAGAGCACCAATAGGATCCAGGCACACACACCCAAAACCTGATATCAGTACTGATTTATATAGTAGTCATTTGTACCATGTACAAGTAGTATAATATTTAGAACCTACTTCAGAAAGCATTCAAGGGCCAGGATCCAGAGAACATTTCACCTAAGTCCATTCGTACACATGCAGGCTCTGCTACTTGTTCTTTATCACTGCTGCTCATCAATTTGGACTGGATGCTGCTCCAGTCTTCTTGCACTAAGGAAAGGCTCTTCAGATAGCACAAAGGACTGTGGTCGGAAGTGGGCATCTGGAAAGACCTCTTCCCATGTCAGAAAGGCCAAGTGTGCCTCTTTCAACGCAGAAGAAGAATGACAGCACTTACCAGATCTATAACCACATCTTTATTAAAAGTGTTTCTCCACTCTGCAGCCACATTGCACACATACATCACTGCTTCTGGATCATCAGCATTCACATGGAATATAGGTGCATTCACAACCCGAGCAACATCAGTTGGATATGGAGATGAACGAGCCATTCGTGGATCAGTAGTGAAGCCAATCTAAAATGCAAGGTATATGGTTGTTATTGCTGTCTTAAGCACTGAAGGTTAAACTTTGGCTATGGACTGCATGGTAGGATTATGTGCTTTTCAGTTAGGACCAGCAAGTTTTGAAAGGTGTCATATTTCATGTGATTTAGCAAGGTATTTTAATGGTGCTGGAAACAAGGAGGACAAAAGATCAATTGCATGGCAATTCATGAACCATTTGGACAAGTATAAGAAAACATTTTGCATCCTAAATACACACTGATCTTGCTTAAACAGCGTAAGTTACTGTTTTCCTCTTGCAACTTTTCCAGTCTTTTCCACTGAATCTACTAAATTTTTATGTCTGCCTTCTTATAGCAGCCCCTTAGTTCTCCTAGCTCCAGAGCAGGAAAACATCATGTGCTGCTCCCCTATGTATAATAAAATCAAGAGAAAGAGGCAAGCCAAAAGCTGTTAAGCCCAACTTCCAAAAGGACATCTCTGCTTTTTACCTGATTGTTGACTACAACGTGAATGGTGCCATTGGTGGTGTATGATGGAAGGTCACTGAGATGAAAGGTTTCATAGACCACTCCTTGTCCAGCAAATGCAGCATCTCCATGTAGAAGTATAGACATAACCTGAGTGGTGAGGTATTTAAAAGTGATCCATTAGCCAACAAGCTTCAAATGAATCCATGTTTCTAGCACAATACACTTTTATTCCTTAACAAAGTGCAAATTCCAAAAAGTCTAATGCTTCACTGAGATCATTCTAGTTAAGGGATCCGCAACTGAGGCTTCCTGGACTAAATCCAATCTTTTGGGAGGGGATGCCATCTGGCTCCAAGTTACCAACCTCAAAGGCGAACAAGCGGTGGATGAACAACATCTGCTGCAACATGACATGGCAGAAGGCATTTTGCTGGGTAGAAGATAGGACTATGCCCCCCATTGCCATACATCCATGTCAAAGGGGTCCTCCAACAACACTAGTTCCTGATCAGAGATCTTTTTAGCAATTTAAACTGCTGTTTTAAGAAATTATGCTAAATTAAAAATAACTAGTTCAAAACTAGCAAGCGGGACAAGCATCATATCTCATACAATTTATGTTATTTCAGTTTGTGTGAATAACAGACTTCGAAGACTTCAGTGGTATCTTTTCATTTCTATAACTGAAAAGCCCTGTAAATGGCCTTAGAAACAAGGTCATTAAAGTTATTGGACATAAAAAAATCTGCAAAGAATTACAGATTTGAAAAGGGGAAACATGTCAGAATAACAAATGCCAGCTAAAGAACGTTGGGGGGGGGAAGCAAAGTACCAAAACTGAGAAAGCATTGAATGGCCCTTTTTCTTTGAAGCAATCCTTAACTTTTGGCTATTAGTGTAGGAATTAGATATAATCTATAGATAACAAGACCAAAGGTCTTATTCTGTTGGCATGGAAGGGGTATTTTTGCCAATCTCCTCTTCTTTCTATAGTTCTTTGAACCCTCCAAATAAAGACTCTTAAGAGACCTTCAGGAAAATAATTCTGGGGGACAGAGAGAAAGGGAGATCAACAAAAAAATTCCCTCTCTGCCTCATTTGCACAAATAAGACTTCTACTCATAGAAGATGACAGAACTACTCAGAGAACATGGAACCCTGTCAATCTTAAATCTAAACTATTATAAAGGAAATTGCTGCCATTATCACAAGATATGGTCTTCTTGCTGACTATTAACAGAAATATTAGGCACCAATGTAACAAATATTACAAAATGGTTTATTTTTAAAAAGCTTGAAATTAGTTGGGGGACAAAGTTTATTAATTAATTAGGAATAAAGATAATGTTAATATTTTGTATACATATAATAATGAGCCTCTTTAATCAGACAGTGGGGGGAATACATGTATCCTTCTTTGGTAGAATTTCCATGGGAATATCATCAGAGGAGGGTACTAATATTAAGAACAGTTAAAAGAGTTTGGTATGTTTAGCCTGAAGAAGAGAAGATTAAGGGGAGACATGGAAGCATCAAGTATCTATAGGGCTGCCACACAAAAGATCAATGCCTTGTTAAAAACAAGAAAAATTCTTAGCTGCCTGGCACTGGAACACTCTGCCTTGTGCAGCTGTAGGCTCTCACTAATTTGAGGTTTTCAAGCAGATGCTGAATGACCACCTATCACAGATGCTGTAGTAACTGCCTGCACTAAACAGGGCCTGGGACTAGATTACCTCCAAGATTTCTTTCAGGTCTACAATTCTTCTATGTTTTTCCAAAACAATTCCTTATTTCAGTTTCTCCCCATAAAACTTTAAGCAAAACAACCTACATTTTGGCTAAAACTGGTCTTGAATTTTATTGAGAAGAATAAAAAAATCAAGACTCAAGTATGGCATAATTTAGAATGAAAAAGAGGCAGATTTATTAGAGATGTGAAGGCCTGGAAAAAACCCGGAAAAATTCAGAAAAAAAAGTTTTTTCCCCGTTTTTTTTCCTGAAGGTTTTTTGTTTTTTTCTGAAAAATTGGAAAAATTGAAAAAAGAAAAAAATGGCAGAAGCAGAGACTAAAACTGATACTGATAATTACAGCAATCAGAAAATGATTCTGATTAAATTTCATGCCCGTTCATTGAAACTTACTACCACTCCCTTCTATACACTTCCCTTCCCTTCTTTTTATGAGAATGGGTTTTTTAAATTTTTATTTAATTCTGTGGAGAGGAAATATGAATAATTGTTACTTCTGGATTTTTTAAAATTGTTTTGTTTGTCTGATCCACATAAACTAGTAAACAGTTTAGGAGATTGTTGCTCCAAAATACAAATACAATTTGTAATTGTATTTTATAATTACAAATAAATATAAAAAAGTAAATTATGTTTATAATTGTTTGGATACATTATATTTTTAATATGCTAGTTAAGATAATTTTATGCCAAGTCAAATTGTTCATAGTCATATTTTATGTTCCTAAAGTAACAGAATGATTTTCAATCTGGAAAAGAAAAAAAAAGTGCTAATGTAGCATTTTTTTCAATTTTTCCAAAAATTTCTGTTTTTCCCCCTAAAGAACTTCAAAAAAGCTTCAAAATTTCCAGAAATTTTACATCACTAATTCATCTACCAATATAAATCTATACCAGTGGTTCCCAAAGTGTGGGTCAGGATCCACCAGTGGGTCGTAAGCCAATTTCAGGTGGATTGCGAAGCACCTAGGGCAGCCATATTGAAAATAGGCGAGGACAGTGATGTCATCCGGGCGTGCCAGGAACCGGAATGCCCAGATGATTGGCAGCCCTCCACCCCTATGGTGGAAGCCAGCCACGCCTCCCTGCGCCTGGAATTGCTCCATTTCAGAGCGATTCGGACACACGGGAGGGTGGGAGGGCCCAGGAACAGCTCGCCCGTCCTCGGGAGAGGCGGCGCGGCCCAGGCCCGTCCGTGGAACAAGCGGAACGCCGTACCAGCCTGTTCCGCCTGGATACCACCACTGGGGGAGGATGGGTCACTGGAAAGGGGGAGGGCTGTGTGGTTGTTTTGCTTGTATCAAAGTTGCCAACAGGCTTTTTTCTTATTCACTTTGCTATTGGAAAATGGCTAAAATAACTCAACTTATGGCTACATTCTCAGGAAAGCATCAGGCTCTGGTGTCATGATGATGGCACTTCCAGCAGGTCCCAGACAGATTGTCGTTCTAAAAAGTGAGTCTCGGTGCTAAAAAGTTTGGGAATCACTAATCTATACTATATAGGTAACTGTATTAACTGGCTGGAGAAAAATACTGCTCAGGGAACACCACACACAAAACAAAATTTCATAGCAGCCAATTGACAAAGAGTATGGGACAGTTCAATTAAAACTTAAGTGAAATCATCACTTTAGATCAGCTCTAAACAATTTAGATTCTGATTAACGCTTGAGATATGGAGACCAAACAAGTTGGTCTCTACAGAGTTGGTCACTACAGAGACTTTACAATGCTTTCTAGAATTCTTATCGCTTCCTTGAAGAAAAAAAGAACAAAAATTGGAAATAATTCTCTCAGGTTTCTTTCAAACATGATCCTGTTTGACTCCTTATTTAAGTATTAATGCATAGTTGAGGCAATTTTGAAAAAAAAAGTTCTAAATTATAAAAATGTATGTCTACTGTTTACATCTTTAACTGTGTCTAACAATGCAATCTTAATAAAGCACTCCACCGGTGCAGCAGCTGCTGTGCTGGACTAGAATGTCACAAATGTGTCAATTAGCACATTTGTGACTAGTACAGGCAGCACTGGTAGAAAGGCCTGCACTGGCCTGCTGGTGTGGCATCTGAAGGAATGGCAGCCAACGGAGGTAAGAAAAGTGCCAAGCCCGGATTAAGTGCCAGAACTGGAGAGTTTAGGAACTGCTGCATTAATCTATTTAGCTAATGGGCTCAAGGTACTGGAAACAATCTATCCATACACACTTGCGAGGAATTATGTCATAAGACTATATTTTTTCTCAATATAAGTATGAGAGATTACTTTAAATTTTTGTTGAGATATGTATCATCAGTGGATATAAGTAAGTACTGTAGATTCAGTGAGTATATCAGAAAAAAATGAGGTAATTGTTATATGTTACAATATATCTGCATCCCTCAGAAATGCAGGAAGGCTGCCCACAAGATAAAAAAAAATTGAAGCAGAGGGAAGAGGAGTATTCTTAGATCTTGGAATAGTTAATTCTATTAAATTGATTATTTATCCTTTTTATGTATACTACTGATGCAATCAAACAGAAATTGAGTACGGCTCCTGAATGTCTCTATGCAAAATAATACAAATTCTAAAAAATACAACTGTAAGAGGATGGTAAGAAAAAAATACAGGACTTTGCTCTCACTGCTAATTTGACAAATTATGCCAGAGTTAAATAATAAAGACAAAATGAAACAAATTGGATGCCCTTTTTTAATTTTTGTAGAATTAATTATTGTCTAGTGTGTACTAGACAAGCTTCAGATGCTGGTGTATTAATTTATTTTGTTTCTGTTTCTACAACTTCATGAACCTTAGATTGATTTTCCTGTGCATTTTTGATCAGCGCTGTTCTTAGTTTACTATTTATTACGTTTATAAAGATCAAGCAAACTAGTATCCAGACAGGTTTACCTTCTTCCCGTCAGTATCCCCCCGATAAAACTGTTCAGCTTTGGTTTTCCCTTGCACAACAGGGTCAACCGCTTCCAGATGAGATGGGTTAGCCACAAGTGACATGGTAATACGTTTGTTAGTTGCTCGGTTGATCCTCTCATGGTACATTCCCAGGTGATATTTTACGTCCCCTGATCCCTAAGGCACAAGAAATGGGGAAAGCTCACACATCAGGTGCTAGTATATACTGTATACAGTCAGATTCAACCAACTTCAGAGTGAAAATACCGTATTCTTAAGAAGTTCCTAAAAGCAAAACTTGAATTTGCTGTGTGACAATAGCTTCCCTCCCTCCTTTCCTATATTCCTATCTGCCCTCTAATTCATTCAGCCAATTTCATGGGAGCATCCAACAGGACAGCCAATTAAAAAAAGGTCCTTGCTACAATCATTGCATTTTCTTTCCTACTATCTTCAGATTTGGCTAAAGGAAACAGCGTGTTTCACTTGATTGCCAAGAGCAGAAGTGCCTCCATTGCTTACAGGTTTTGTAAGCAGAGAAAGGGTTGTTGTGAGAAAAATAGGTTCGATTCTCTGCTTTGCAACAAGAAGGGGTAGAGATTTTGGACAGTTGGCACATACATTTAGTGGGATATCAGGAAGTAAAGGAAGAGTAGGAAGTTGATCAGGTGAGGAGGACAAGGATGAGGTGGTTTTTAATAGGCACAACTGAGGGCTTTAGTGAACAAGCAGTCATGAAGACCACTTAAGATTTAAGAGGCATACCTGGAAGGTGTGCTGCCAAGAGGCACACTCTCCAAGGCCGCCTCCCACCCCGCACTTCCTCCAAATGTGACCATACTGAGCTTGGTCATGTCTGGAGGATGTTCTGAGGAGCTGTGCTCTGGTCACCTCTAGAGGGTGTTCTGAGGCCTGGGGAGGCTGCACAAGCCTCCCCTGGGCAAAGAATGCCTTCTAAAGGCCTTAAAACATCCCTTCTGGTTGTTTCAAAAACCAGAAGTGACTTTTTAAGGTCTCCCAAAGGCCTTAGAAGGTGTTCTGAGCCCAGGGGAGCCATGTGCAGCCTCCCCGGGTCTCAGAACACTCTTTGGAGCAGATCTCTGGTTGCTTTCAGCAAGGACAAGAGAGGGAAATAGGGCCACTCCCAAAAGAGTGCCGCCTGGGGTCATATGAGCCCAGTGACCCCCCTCCCCCAGCCATGCTGTAGTACCATCCTATGCATGGTAATTCATAGTACTGTATTATAGGAACAGTTGCTGAAAAGCCACACCAACGACTGAGCAGGCTGCACCTTTTCAGTCACACCCGCTAAAAAAACATAATTAGCTGCTAATATTCTAAAGTTATATCTCACCTCATCAGCTGCTTCAAGCTTTGGATCAAACTGACAAAAGATTTGTTCTAATTCCTTGCGAATAACATTTGCCAATACATTCAATCTTCCTCTTCAAGGAAAACAAAACCAAAAGATGAGCAGGGCACACAAAGAGGGGTAATTCTACAGTGAATAAAAATTATAAGCTCTGTAGAACTCTACAGATAAAAATTATTTCTGTCCGGTTTGGTGCCATTTTAAATTTGTTTCACTTTTTGATTAAAGTTTTTGTGCACCGTTTTCATCAACCATTTTTTTATATGGTACCTGAAGTTTTAAATAAGAAATATAGACCAAAAATTGAATAAAAGATTTAGAAGGGAAACTAATACCCCAAAAGCTGAGATTTAGGGACGCTGATGGATCTAGAACAATGGTTTCCAAAGTCCTCTGTGGGAGGAGGGCATTATCATGCCATTGTACAAATCGATGGTAAGGCCCCATCTGGAATACTGCGTACAGTTCTGGTCGCCACACCTCAAAAAGGACATAGTGGAGCTGGAAAAGGTGCAGAAGAGAGCGACGAAAATGATTACGGGGCTGGGGCACCTCCCTTACGAAGAAAGACTGCAGTGTTTGGGGCTCTTCAGCCTAGAAAAAAGGGTGCCTGAGGGGGGACATGATTGAGACATACAAAATTATGCATGGAAGGAATAGAGTTGATAGAGGGATGTTCTTTTCCCTCTCTCAAAATGCCAGAACCAGGGGACATCCACTGAAACTGCGGGTTGGGAGAGTTAAAACAGATAAAAGGAAATACTTTTTTACTCAGCGGGTAATTAATCTGTGGAACTCTTTCCCACAGGAGGGGATTGGACAGATTTCTGGAAGAAAAGTCCATCATGGGCTATAGGCCATGATGGATTGTGCAACCTCCTTACATTAGTAGTAGGCTATTTCAGAGTACCGGGTGCAAGGGAGTAGCAACAGGATGCAAGCATCTTGTTGTCTCATGCCTCCCTGGGGCACCTGGTGGGCCGCTGTGAGATACAGGAAGCTGGACTAGATGGGCCTTTGGCTGATCCAGCAGGGCTCTTCTTATGTTCTTAAGTCTTTACAGAGGTGATCCTACAGCAACAAGGTGATCCCCAGCATCACACTGCTGCCAGAAAAGGAGGTTTCCCCCCCCCTTACCTGCAGGTAGTGCTGAGCTCTGTGGAAGCCTCCACAGGGCTCCCCAAGCCTTGGATTAGCTAAAAATTGCTATCAGAAGCCACTTTCAATCTGCTGGGGGGGGGGGCTGACCAAGTGGGCAGGGAGTGTGACTAATTCATATCTGATGGGGGCGGGGGACACATTGCCAGCAATACTGAAGCTGGCTATCTCCTGAAGATACTCTCCTTGGACCTTCACCAAACTGAGTAATTACCAGCCAGTCTCAAACTTCCCATTTCTAGGCAAGATGATTGAGCAAACCTCAGCTCTAATAGGTCAATGAAGAATATTATTTTAGACCCCTTTCAATCTGGCTTCAGTCCAGGCTTTTGAATGAAGGCAGCCTTGGTTGCTCTAGTGATCTGCACTGGGAACTGAGACACTGTTGGTTCTAGCTGCAGGGTTGGTTGATTAGTTGGGTTGGAACCTGGGAGCACAATTTGGAGTTTTTCCAGTCCTTCTTGGCTGACAGAGTGTTGCTGTTTAATGCCCTGTTTGGCAGCCTTCCCTTTGGCATGTGAGGTGTCACAAAAGAGACTCTAAAGGGTAAGGAAGCTTTGTTCCAAAAATGGAAGTCTTGTCCTAATGGGAAGAATAAAAAGGACCACAAACTCTGGCAATAGAAATGTAAGAAGTCTGATAAGTGATACAGTGAAATGTAACAACCATCTTCTTTCATATGAGATGTCTCTTTTCCTGAGGTCATCTCAGGAGGCCTTCTGGCTTAAAGCACTACCCCAACAAAAACTAGGTTGGCAGCACAAGGCTTAGGGCCTTCTCTGTAGTTATGCTAAGATTCCCTCTTGGAGTTATTTACTGAATAAAAACTGATTGGTAGCCAAAATCACATTCTTAGAGCGCAATCCTAACCAGGAGTTAGGCCAGCACAGTTACGCCAGTACAAGGGCTCACCGTAAAGTGTGTTTGGACCACTCTGAGAGTCAGGGAGGATAGTGAACATCTGTGTGCTCGCCTCTCTGACTCCAAGAGTAGTCCAACATACTTTACGGTGTCCCTTGTGCTGGTTAAACTAACTCCAGGTTAGGATTGCACACTGTGACTCATATTTTCAGCAGGCATTTCATCAGCTTCACTAATCCTATTTTAGATCCAATTTAGTAAGGATGGTCAACAATCTCTAACAATGTTCCTACATTGTGAAAATAAGAACACTGCTGTTGCCATTAATTTAAATTACGTAAGAAGCTACCTGTGAGGCATGCCCATGATAACATACTCAATTCCCATTTCACTAGATTTATCAATGATGCTTTTAAGTGCAGGGATCATTACTTCACATCCTTCCAAACCAAAGCGCTTCTCTGATGACCATTTCCGGGCAAGAAAATCTTCAAATCTGTCCAGGAAGAAAAATTAAAGAAACAGCACTAATTTAATGAAGTGAGGCAGCATATGATATCTTTTATAAAGAACATTGAAAAGAAATTCACTCAGTTAAAAATTAAAGAGGAAAACCATGTGTACTCTTGGGAGTACAAGTCACAATAGTCACATGGAAACAGCTCCAGATAGTGGCTGCAACATACAAGGTGCTTTACACAAGGTGTTGCCATCGAACCAAAGTGTAGCCATCTTGAGTCTTTTGCTTAGTCACTTGTCTAAAGTTGAAATATGTAACTGTTTCTCTCTTTGCTCTCATTGTTTTCACTCACTTGCCCCCGCCTATAACCTTCTCCAATCCAGTGCTGCTAGCCCTCACAATAGAGAACTGGTTCAAGCCAGCAGAGCTTCCTCCCTTATCAAAATGGTCACAGCATATTCTCAAGGCCCAATTGAAATGGAGCTTCTCATGTCCCAGCCCTTGTGTAGTAATTTTCCACCAAGGAGCAGCTGGGGGGGGGGAGAGGGATATAAAAATGATTTGGAATTGTATGCTCTTGCTCTTTTTCTCTGCCTGCTGAGTGAGGCAGGGAGATTGGCCCGCCTGCGCAGGTGTAATAAAGATGATCCTCATACTCTCTCGTTTGGTTGTTTGCCTTTTTAAATGCTTGTCCCACGATGAAAACCATTTTGGGCCGATTTTCGGCAACAGAGGTCTCCCCTACTTGTGAGTGTTTCACACCAGCATCGTATCCAAAGACTACATGCACAAGGAGAGAACCACTTGGCCATCTCTACCAGTTATTATCAGGGTCAAGTCTCAACTGTGGGCAAGTGTATCTAAATTTAGGTATCCAGGCTCAAACACAGCCAGTTGTTTGAATTGAAACAAGAGGTATTGAGCTGGATCTGGGATGTGGCAAAACTGGAAAGCTAGAACATTAACTCTGAAGAGCAACAAGTGTACTGTTCCACTGATCAGACAAATGCAGATCAGATTCCCACCATTTGTACTAAGGTTACGGAATTCAGATGCTTCACATGGCCTATCTACAAGGGCCAATGTTGAGCATTCTTTCTGTACCTGAAGAGGGCTCTGAAGTCAAATCACAGACTGCTTTAGGTAGGTAGGCTTAAGTAGGCTACGTCCGATTCCCCATGTGTGGCCTCGGATTTGCCCAGTTTGCCCCCATGTGCCTCAGAGCTAGGTGCAGAGCCAGCAACCTGCCTCAGTGGCTACGCAGGGGCCCCTCCCCCTCCCTTGTCCATCAAGGATGTTGGGATGGTACCTGCAGGGCAAGGCATGGGCCCAAGAGCAGGCGAGGAAGGTTTGGGAGGAGGGAACCAGGCTGCTACAGCCAAGCCAGGAAGCAGGTCAGGTCAGATGAGGTACAATGGGAGGCCAGGGGATTCTGAATGCTTGGGGACAAATCTGCTGGGAGGCAATCTGGGTTATCTGCCAGCAATGATGATTCTGAAATCTATGCCTCAGGAATCAACAACCAGAGAAATAAAGGCTATCCTTTAATGACAGATTGAAGTAGCTTCTTCCTTTTTTAATAAATGTGCGCTAGAAGCAATGCACACCATTAAATATTATTTTAACGAATGGTGAAAGAGACATTTATAAAGCTTAAAAATGCAGAATACAGCAGGGAAAAAGCTTCCTCAAGAACTGTATCACCAAGGCTAAACAAGAACTGCTTATATCACAGTACTAAATACTGTCTACTGTGCAGATCTAAGAAGCCCCATAGGGATGGCTGGGGCTTTACTCAGAGTAAGGGACCATTTCCCCTTACCCCAAGGAGATCTCCAACCACCTCCTGAGCTGCACTGGATGCAACATAACTGTGCCAGTGCAGCTTAGGATTGAACTGTGGTGGGTTGTTTTTTTCTCCACTATAGCTTTTTTAATTTGCTGCATAGTATGACCACAGCGGCCCTTATCATATCAGTTTATCTACAGTACCAAAACAGCAGGCATTCCAGAGATTCATTCTTCTAGCACTTATGCTGAATGAAATAAGCGCACAGGAAGCTTGGGCTAATTTCTACACAGAAAAATGCCAGGAATCAAAGCCTGTCAGGATACCTTTTTGAAAAGATATTTCTTGAGTGCACCAGCACAAGCAGCAGTGCAGAATATGCACTGTAATTTTATTTATTTATTTATACCATCAGGAAGATAAATGAGGAAACATTCTTTGGGACACATGGTTAACAGTATGTCATTCAAATGTCATATTAACCTGATTATTAAAAAACATCTGGCTTGGACTCATTTTTCTTTTAATTAAACTTGGACAGGAACGATATACTTCCATATCACTAAGCAAACACCATGATGGAAGGCAAATGTTATCTTCTAGTAACAATGTGAATGGCTATTCAGATGTTCTAGAGTAAACTTAATTGCTATATTCATTAATTGGAATGCAGACCAACAGAACATGACAATACGGTTCATGGGTGTTTTGCGGTGTTTCTCAAGGTTCTTGAAAAGACTGAGGCAGAACTAAATGAGCACTAATTCTTTCTATTCTCTTTAGACTCCTAACACCCAGATTTGAGTAAAAATCCATAACTCATGACACCCCCAACAAGCTATTCTTATAGCATGATTCTAGGCATGCCTACTCAGAAGTAAGCCCCAAGGAGTTTAACCAGACTTATTCTCAGGTAAGTGTGTGTAGGATTGCTGTCTTAGTGAGATTTGCTATGACAAAATTTAAGAACAACTCTGCTGGACAAATGTGCATCACTCCTTTCCAACATACCTTGTTGACCGCACCAATCTAGCCAACAATGTCCGTTTTTCCTCATTAGTGAATTTCATGACACCTGGAGTCTCAAACTTCTGCCGGATCCAATCACACTGTTCCACATCATTGATAAACATAAATTCCAGTCCAATGTGTTGACAATACGTATTCTGGATGGTAAAATTGATTTGATTACAGTTATGTAGAAGGAGCAGAGTTTATTAATCCAAGCAGGTTTATTTTTTTCCCATCCCCTGCTATTTCATGGCTAAAAGATGGAATTCTTAGTCATGGAATTCTTATTCATGGGACTCAGAGAACAAGGGAACGGGAGTACATGATTTTGTAACCAACTCCTGATTCCTAAACCACAGTTAATACTTGGATAGTGTGATATCTGCATAATAACGTAATTATGCAAGTGCGGTTCATATTCATGTGTTCCTTTGTGAATAGAAGTGAAATGTTTCTGGAGCTTTCAAAAAATCCAAATTAAAGGAATACAAGAAAATAAATTACACAGGGTCCCAAAATGCAGTGGTGAACTTTGCATATAGAGCTCTAGGTTGAATCCCAGTCATCTTCAGTCACATCTCCAGTCATCTTCAGCTTAAACAGCAGGCTGAGAGACTCTTATTTTATGAATTGGATTTAAGGTCTGCCAACAGAACTGGGCCAGAAAAGCCATCTCTCTCCTTTTATTTCTGTTTTCCAGGGAAACATCTGAAATTCATAACACACTTAAATCAACAGCTCTTTGTGGCCAAAGGAGGCTACATATGAGCATTGAGCTGTGCGTGGTCTTAAAAAAAGGATCTCTTTGCAAAGACAGGATATGGGACAATTCATTTTTCCCCTTACCATTTTTATTTGCAGCATTTAGAAGAAAATTACAGGTGGTGTGCGATATCAGCAGATTTGGGACCTGCAGACTTCAAAATCTGCAGGTTCCAAACTGGTGGAGGAGGAGCGGGCCTCTGCGGGCCTCAGAATGCCTTAAGGGCATAAAAACATCACTTCCAGTTTTCCTGAAATCTGCAAGTCAGGTTTTTTTTTGCCTATAACAGGTACTCTGAGGCCCACAGAGGCTAGAGGCCTCAGAAGACCAGACCTGACGGGAACACAGATTCGGAAGACAGGATGGCCCCAAATCCATGGGTTTGAATACAAGGGCCATCTTGTATAATATTAATACCGGGGGGGGGATAGTTGTACTGTTTAAATCTCCAACAGTGAAAAGTAGAACACAGAATCATTGAACTTGCACTGAGACAAAAAGTGAGACCGAGTAGACCGCTACACTGACCTCCAACCGCTTGATAATCTCTCGTAAAGAAAGCATAGTCTCATTTCCTCCTATGAAGGTGGTTGTAGGCAACTGGAACACTTTGTCCAAGTCAGATTCATACAGGCCATAAAACCCTGCAGTATAGCCATTGATTGTGAGATGACAGGAACAAAAAGATTAAGGCAAACATTGGTTCTACAGCCTTACATATAAGACTTGGTAGGGAGGGTAAGAAAATATCTTTTCATCTCAAAACAAGCATGGGAAAGAGGTTTTATATATTATACTACTTGAGTCTAAATGAGATCAAACACATGGTACGTAGCCACACATTTTCAAGGTATAGGGGAAGGATGCAAGTTAACACATTGTCTGATAAGCCAACAGACAAGGTCTATGTGATCACATAGAGATAGAGATAGTAATGTTTGTATGTATATGTAATGTTTGTGTTTTTTAAAAGGCACATCAGATTTTCTCTTTCCTCACCCAAGTATACAGGTTCTTTGGGCATACACAAGGCAAACAAAATAAATGAGAGAGAGCGAGAGCGCTCTGTTAAATGTTGCCTGCCCTGCTGCAAACTGGAGAGAATATTCAGTATTGCAATGGTTATCTAACTGGCTATTGCACCTAATCATGCACCATTTACCTTGCTGAGATTAATTATTGCAAAGGAGTTGAAAATTCTCACCCAGTTTATCAATAGTAGTGATTAAATCCGATGGAACAAATGAATCCAAGTCTGCATCCAAGATTCCTAAGGGATCCAACTGAGCCACATGATGTCCACGGATCTGAATAGGTTGAAGTGGGTAAGAAGGGTGGTAGGAAAGGCAAAGAAGAAAACATCATGCTAACAAAGCAAATCAAAGGGAAGAGCTCACCAAAGCTTGTGCGTGTGCACAGTTCATTCATGGAATCATCAAAAGAAACGTCATTAATCCCGAGAGGGTCAAGCTGAGCTTTGTAGTGCCCTATAAACTGAAAATAAGGAGTACTGTCACTGGATATGTGAACTTTTTCTCTTATGCATACTGTTACAATTAAGAGTTACTGTCTTTTTATATAGCAAGTGAAACTTATTGCATACCATTTTATAAAGGAATTCTATCTACTTTCTAAGTTAAATAACTGTTAACATATCAAGAACTAAGTTTGTGTTTTAAGAACTATGTCTATTTATATCAACACTGAATATTTTCACATACCTTTTTCCTTCTTCTATGAATAATATGATGTAGGATGTGCAGTCCAATTCTATTCTGTCTCTAAGTCACTCTGAGTGGCATACACCATGGTTTATGTCTGCAGATGCTGGTGCAACAACCCTGCCAGCACAGCAGCCAGCTGTGAACAAGTGAACACTGGTGAACAAGTACTGGATGTCTGAGCAATGACATTCCAGTATGCCTTGGTGCAGATCCTATCAGCAGGCAGGCCACAATGAGGCAGAGACATGACTGGAACAAGGAGGAGTTGAAGTCAACATATCTGAAACCTCCTTCAGATGCTGGACATGACCCTGTTGCCAGAAAAACATGACTGGCATAGGAAGGAGAAAGCCCAAGGGAACAATGGCAATGGGGAAAACATTCAATCTCATCTCTTATCACCCCTCTGTTCTGCCCACTATCCTGCAGTGGAGCATAGGATACAGACTACACTTGGCAGCCAATCATATCACATAACCCTAGTACTTAACCCACTGCCAGGGAGATTATAGTTCAGAAGATATGGCACACAGCAAAAGATGTACCTCTCTGGCCTCTTGTCATTCATTCTTTGAGCTCACGATGGGGAACTCTGGTGATGGGAACTATAGGGAAAGGCCACTCGACACCCAAAAAGACCATTCTGCACAAAGAACCTGTTGTCCCTCACAATGTGTATGGCAAAATATTACATGAGCATTTGTATTCTCAGAATTCTTATTTCTGCCCCAGGAGTACTCCACAGAGAGACATCCTAGTAGAACCTTCACATTACCACTTCTACAGGGGAAGCAAAGACAATGCAGGGAAGCAAAGGAGGGTAATCCCATGCTGTAATGCAATGATGCTACCTCTCTCTCTCTCAAGTTTCATCCCCCATATAGACCCTTAAATAATGTCAAATGGCGCTTTGTACAAACTGTGTTGCCTAACCATCCTTTTCTTTTGTGCTAGCTAATGAGAGTGTCTGTTCTCACTTGGGGAATGCAAGGTATTCCAAACACTGCTGCTGCTGACTCTACTTGAGTCCTTTTGTTTTCTAGGACTGCATCACTACAACATGGAGCAGAACAATCATTTCTCACAGAGTTCCACTGCAGCCCTGTCCCCACCACACAGCTAATGCTGTGAGCCATTGTGACCAGTCCCAAGAGGGCACCACCTCATGCATATCTTGGTGTTCTAATGCTTCTAGGGGTGGGGCAAATAAATAGAAAGCAGGGCTTCAATTCTGCTCTGATGGAATCCTAATAACTCCTTTATTCCTAAATGGCAAGAGCAGGTGGATGCATAATGGCCTGCTCTTGGCAGTAGTCTGTGAGGATAGCAGAAGGCCCAGCTCACTCACCCAGTAGAGGAAAAGAGCTTAATCCCCCAACACGGGAAGTCTGCTATAACCTCAACTCCTTGCTTCACCTGGGGTTGCTGCTGCCCATCCATTCCCCCCAAGCAGGGCTCCCTACCAAGAACTAACTTTATTTGGAGAATTCTTTTCCCCCCAATATTTGCTGCATCTGGATCTCTTTATCCTTCTCCTGGCTCTATCCAGCTCAATAGCCCCATTGAGCTCTAAGGCTCTTTAGTTGGAGATTCACAAAGGCTTCCATTGGTGGGGGGGGGGCTTCCCTTTCCCCTCTGTCTCCAGCTTCTTCCTGTCCCTCATCTGTCCATGTTAGAATGCATTTTTTTTCCAAAAATCTTTTTTGCACATGTTTTGAGGGTGAGGTATTTGAGATAATTCATCCTCCAGGAAAGTATTGGTTTCCATTTTTGCCATAACTATATGCATAGCAATTTGCAGGATTTGAGAGTCTCTTTGATGATTGCATGGTTCCACTAAAAGTGAGTAAACATCAGTAATTTCAATTATAAAACACTAGGGTACAAACAGAGATTATATACATTTTGTCCTTTAGTTTCTCATTTTATAGAACATAGAAATTGGAGAATCTTTAAATCAGAAAGTCCTTGCAATTCATTTTTTTAACCAAGACAACAAAATTAATTTATACTACAGGATACATTTTCACATATACCAAACAGTGCGTCACCATCCATTGTCTGGCACAACTAGTCAATCAAATATCAAGGCTTGCAAACAGTGGATTGCATCCAAAGAAAGTTAGTCATGATTAAGCACCGTTGAAAAACATCAATGAAAAACGTCAGCTGCGACTAACTTGTCTCATTAATTTCAAATTGGACTAACAGCGCAATCCAATCCCCTGTCAGCTTCATAGCACACAGCACCCCTGACTGAACACATGCTGCATGGTATTGTGGGGTGTGTGTGTGAGCAGACAGCCCAGGAGAGGTGAGTAAAAATCTTTTTTACCTCTACGCAGGCCTCATCGCCTATATCATGCTTTATTCTTATCCTCAACGCCATGCAAAAATACCCATTTGGCTAGATAATTTTCTTTAAGACATTTTGCTATGTCATTGAAATCTAGACTTCAACTATACAACTGATATAAAAAAGTCCCCCACTTTGTACAAACATAATAATTTACCATGTACCAAATGTGTTGATGACAAATACCTATGAAATTCATGGTCAGTTCCTCGGGGTACTTACCTGATATGCTCTAATCAATGACTGTACAGCCAGGTGATCTTCAACCAATTTTTCAGCTTTACCTGGTGACTTGGTCAGTCCATGGCTTTGGATAAGTGATGTTTTACTTTCTGAATAGTCTGGTAAAGGAAACTGAGAGGCTTGTCCAGGAAGTGCCCCACCAGTTGCATTTCGGAAAAACAAATCCCAGGACTAGATAAGGTGACAGAAAGAGAGAAAAAAGAGAAAGGAGAGGCTCGCTTAGATCAATGTAGAAGGGTTATAAGTTATCAGTTCCATCCCTTCACTCCTTTGCCTGCAATCTTTTACTACCTTGCATTGACAAACATATAGGCCAGTGAAGGCACAATATTATGCTAGGGTGATGGGACTAGGAATGGACTACAAGTGGGGTCTCCAAACCCTTGCCCGGATCCAGGATTTGAACAAACCCCTCACCTGTGTTCCTTGCAAGTGCCACTCCATTTTGCAGCCAATTGGCTGACAAAGACATTCTGGGCAGTCGTATCTATGCCCAGGTGTCCCAGAAGGCTGTGCAGCAAGACTTCAAGAACAAACACGACTGCCCAGAGCATCCCTGCCAGCCAATCGGCTGCGAAATGGAGTGATGCTTGCACTGAATGGTAAGAGCCACTCAGGATGTGGAAAGGATTTCCAGGACACAGTGGTCATGAGTTTGGCAACCGCTGGACTATGAGATCAGAAGCATATAATGGAATAGTGCACCCCTTTTTTTTCCAGTCCTTCCATTTCATGTTCAGATTCCCATACCCTCTAACAAAGTTCATCATTTCATGATGAATGAGGTTTTGTTACCCACAATTAACTTTCTTGAGTTAGCACCCCAGAGCTAGAGCAACACTGGTCTGATGAACACCAAAGCACACATTTCTAAAACTTCTCAAATTGAACCCTCTCCCAGTCCTCTGCCAAGACTGGAATAGCTCAACAATACTATCATATTTCATACTTGGTAAAATAAACCATCAAAATTATAGGAGAAGAACACAAGATAACTATGAGCTAAAAATCAACCAAATAGGAGTGCCAGGTTCTTTCCTTAATGTACGTTAAATTAACATGTTAATTCATATTTTAGACTTTTCCTCACAAACCTAGCACACAGGGTCAATGACACAGTCAACACTTACTTGAGACAAGATATATTTAGGAGTATCTACAACTATAGATGCTATATGCAGGGATGGTCAGGCACAGTCCAGGCCCAAATGGCACTTGAGGGAGCACAAAAACATACCTGCTACACCCTCTGCTTAATTTTTCTCGGCTGCTGGAGAAAGAACGGGGCTACTACCAGTGGCGTTTCTACAGGGATGGCAAAGCTCTAAGTTTTGCAAGAAGCCTTACCTTGCAGTGGAGATTACTCCTGCACCGTTTTAGCCAATCTTGGCGTTGCTTACTGGCTACAGCAGCAAGGGAGAGGAGGGATTTACACGACAGGGTAAGGCTTCTTGCAAAACTTAGAGCTTTGCCATCCCTGTAGAAACGCCTCTGGCTACTACTGATCATCTTCTCACTCTCAAAGAGCAGGAAGAGAACTGAAGTGTCAACTGGCTCATTTGGCAGAAGGCTGGAGAAATGCAGCAGAAAAATGGGAGATGCTCATCAGCTTGCTGCCCTCCTTCAATGTGCTTGATGTGACATTTTTATGTTGCATCATGAGTGGGCTGGTCCTGGGATAGGTATAAATGAGAGTGCCCCTTGAAGACCACCCCCATGCCAACAGACTCTAACCCATCCATTCCCAACTTACAGCATTTAACTGGGCAATGTATGAAGTAAGCAATATAAACAGGCATGAAACTAGTCGTATTCATTCTTTTAACATGGGAAAATTGGCTCTTAAGGTTGAGTGTCAATATGTTCTTTTGATATACATTAATATGTATCACTAAACCCACAAAACAATAATTTGCTTTTTACAAATCCAGTGGCAAGAATGGCTCCACTGAAAAGATGTTTTCATATAACAATAACGGTATTTATATATCGCCTTTCTTGGTCACTGGATTGCTCCTTTGACTTTAGTTCAAGACTTTAGTTCACGTAGGCAGTCTTTTTTTGTAAACCTTGAAGTGTTTTTACAAATAACGAAGAGGTTCTAATCTTTCAAGAACAGCTACGTTCAAATATAACTTTCACAATCTGGTCTTTCCTTGCTGGCCACATGGTTGCCTCCACTCCGGCTGATAAATGGCTGATATATGGCTTCTTTGCTCTCACCAAAGATACAGCTCGCCCAGCACAACTCCTCTTTCACAGGCAGCTGGAGCTGTCTGAGAGAGAGGAGTTGTGTTGGCACAGCACACCTTGATATTGTTGGGAGTTGAAGAGTTGTGCTGGGCCACCTTGATACTGGTTTGCTTAGAGACAAAAAAAACTTCAGTTGCTCATGGGTGTTGGCTTCTGACCATTATCACTGTTAGGCACCCAATAATATCAAAAACAAAAAATGTTCAAGCAAACACTATCAAGGAAGTAATTACACAATCACAGTAGACTGGTTGCATACAAGAAGACATGGCAACTGTTATGTACTCAATAGCCGATGAAGCAGTTTTTCAATTAATCTTGTGATAGCAATAACTGAGCCTTGTCGAGTCTCTTCCCTATGATCTATGGCCCTGACATCACTCTATGAGCAGAAATAATGACACCTTTCTCAGGGTTTGTGTCATTTTATTCCCACAGCTGTTTCAGATGCACTAGTGGAGCAAAGGATTACTAGAGAAGAGGCAGGAAAAAACAAATAGCATCTTAAGAAAAGGGGCCAGAAGGATAAATGGGGGTGGGTGGATTTGAAAGTAGTTTCTAGGTCATGCTTCACAGATTACTATTATAAGACTTACACTCTGGTGCATCTTTACTCAGAAGTAAATCCTACTGAGTTCAGTGGAACTTACTTCTGAGTAAAAATGCTTAAGATAACAATCCTATTAACGGATTACTTTGAAAAGATAACATATACAGTATATTATCTGACCCATGTTCAAAGTGTTGTCATATATCAGTGGTTCCCAGAGTTTAAGGCCCCAGAGCAGTGATGGTGAACCTTTTGGGCTTTGTGTGTCAAAGCTTCAGAAAATGCTAAACTTGACTCTGTTGGTGTGTCAGCCCTCTCCCAAACAAAAGAGACTTTCCTTTATATTCATTCATTTAAACAAAAAATACAGTACAATCATTTGTGGTATTATGTATTATATAAAGAAACATCAAATAATTCCAAAAATGAAAAATGAGTAGAAAAAGCTCAGCTTTTGTCAGTTTTTGTGAATGCTGGTGTGTCACCCCAAATGTGACGGCGTGTCACCTTTGACACACATGTCATAGGTTCACCATCACTGCCCTAGAGGCTGCTGCCTGATTTATAAATGTCAAGGAGTATGGCTATAAAGGTGATTGGGCAACAGCGCTCTCCCCCGGCCCCACAGCAGTTTGTTTAACCCTTGATGCTCAAAGCCTAATCCACCCTGTCAGTTTCGTGACCCAACAAAAAATGGGTCATGACCCACAGGAGATTCTCAGACCCACAATTGGGAACCACTGTCATACACTGATGCTTTCTTACAACCAAGTCTGTGTTACAACACACTAAGATCTGGTTTATTCTGCTTCCTGGATAAAGTTAAGTCTATTTTCATCAGGCATTCAGGCTGCCGGCACCCTGCTCCGTGCAATAAGCTTGAATGTAATAAGCAAGAAACACTGACTGGTAAGCCTTTGAAAACCACTAATGGGCAGAGGGAGCATTATTAATACAGACATCCCCTATATTCATGGGGGGGGGGGTGTCCCTGGAACAGATCCCGCAGGCACACTGGTACATGTGGCCCCAACTCCACTTCATTTTTATCTCTAGTCTCCTGTATGGAGAGTACAAGATAGGATAGGCAGGCTATTCTGGAGGCAGAGGGGGAAAGGCCTATCCCATGACCAATATGGTCATGGAAGGTAGAATCCATGTCACTGTGAATATCAAACTTGAGGTTGTTTGGTGTGGAAATGCTGTAGCAGTTTATTACATTATTTATTACCTTATGCACACTTTTTGGATTTTCAAGCCATGCGTAATACATTTCCTCAACATAACTTGAATTACTTCCACTCAGGAACGGTTCTGTGGCTCCAGATGAAACATAAGTCCGACTTGGCAGAACTGCTTGTCTGTTCATGTTTTTCTTCACCAATGAACAAATACCATGATGTTTCAAGGTAGAAGCAATCAGCCGCAAGTGACTCATATTTACTTGTTTTGAGGATCAGAGTCTATTGAAAAGTTGAAAAAATAAAAAGAATTAGAAATGCATTCCATACCAAATGAGTAGGTTACAATGATCCTTTTAAGATGAGTTCATATTTAGAACCATAATGTTATCCTAGTGGCCAATCCCTTATAAATGCTTACTAGTGCAAAGTCAATTTTTTCAACAAGAATTACCAGTGCACAACATTTGCAGGGCAGGGCAGGCATACTTGAGGGGGGCAATGGGGCAAATGCCCACAGGCGCCAAACTGGGGGGTCAGTAAAATCACTGCAGGCCCCACCCACTGCTTGGCACCCTGGGGTTGTGCCCCTGAGATTGCGATACTTTTGCCCTCAGAGCAGTAGGTATTTTCCCACTGCTTTGAGGGCCAGCCTATTTTCCCTGCCCACCATCTCCTCTTCTGCTTTAAAAAAAAAGCAGGGAAGGACGGGGTGGGCAGCAGAGAGAGGTGCTTTCTTCCCATATCTCTCCAGGGGCTGCCCTACGTCTCCACTTTTTTTTGCAGTGGAAAGGGAAGCAAGCAGGCGCGAGAAAGCAGAGAAGGACTGCAGCCCCCGGAGAGGAGTAGGAACACTCTGAGGGTAGCTGTCATGCTCCAGGGATCACACATCCTCCTTAAAATCTTAAAGTTCCTTTAATAACAGTGATTGTTTCCTAACCTAATCACTTGCCTGCAAGGATAAGGTCTGAAGACCAAACCAGATATAACTGTGTGTGTGTGTGGGGGGGGGGTTACTGCTTTATTCTGTAGTTCTGATAAATATCATCTGATAAATAGTTCTGATAAATATCATCCATCCACCTCAAAGCTACATGCAGCAAAAGAAGCCAATAAGACAAATTGAAGATTGTCTGTTTGCATTGATAATTAATAATTTAGATTGATGACTTGCTCACTCCAAGAAAGATGATTATTGCAACCATGTACACTCAAGATATTAACCACTGTGGAAGAACATTATACTGGGGGATCAAAAATTGGCACTAAAATCAAATAGCCTGCTGACCATTAATCAAGAACTTTGAATTGGCTTTATAAAAGCAGAAAAGAGCATTTTGAAGTTTCTGACTAGTAAGAAATCCACTGGTCTTATGACAAAAGGGTAAGAGAGTTACAAGGTCTTGGTTAAAACCAATGTCAACGTTGTATCAAAACTCTGAAGCCACAAAAGTTTAATTGATACAGGTGTTTAAATGAGAAGTAAGGAGACCTAACACCAATTGTAGTTAGCTATGGCAGACCCTAATAATAATATTTTCCAGATATGTCAATGTTTATATTTAGTATATTATAATTCAAGGTATGTAATTGGTGTGACAATTTTCCTTCATGCTGTATTGAGGAATGATTGCCTTTCATGTATTAACCAATGAAATGCAATGCTGTATGAGATATTATATCTCATGTATTTCCCTGTATTCTTCAGTCTTTGCTTACCATCCTTTGGATTTGGGTTTGAACTGGCATTCTGTATGGGGTATACAGAAATAAACACTTCAAAGTGTTTCTTTGAAGAATTTGGTATTTGTTTTATTCTAAAATTTCCTCCACACACCCTATCAATGCAAAAAGCTTCCACTTAAATGAAGTCATGAAACAGGAACAGCTAAAATATCTCAGCATATAACAGAGTCAAACCTGTTTAGAACTGACATCAAATTTTAGTTAGTAAATCTAACCTCATTTTTTCCCCTAGTGCAGCAGGGGTAACTGGCCTGCAGATGGCCAGAATCTGGCCTACAGACCCCCTGCCTCGCACCCACCACCCAGCCCCTGCCAGGCCAAATTTTGGCACTGTTCCACCTGAGAGCTCGCACAGGGAGAAATTTCTCTCTGAGTACAGTACTCATCAATGTGCATATACACACGGAGGCGAGAGTTTTAGGAGTGCAATGGTACAGAGGTGAGGCTTATTAATATGCACATGTTCAGAACAACTGAACAGGGATATTGAATAAATATTTAAAATTTGTGTTAATTAATTTACTCAGAAGGAAGCCCATTGTGTTCAGTAAGTCTTAGCCGGTAATCCTCTCTTTATCACAAGAAACTAACAACCCTAAGAAAGAACTGAATTAAAGGAAAAGTGATGATGATGATGATGGCCTTTACCAACAAGATACTGTTCTGCAGTATAAGCTGAACTGGGGCAGCTATCAGCAAGGAGTGTCTACTTACATGTATTAATAATACACTGCAAAATTATTAAAACACCACAATAACCCAGTCAGCCTATTTTTAAAAAATAGAGACCCAGGAGATCAGAAATGAAGCAGAAAGAATGTAGAACTGAAAGGAGGAAGATTTGACAATATTGTACTCATACCCCATTGCACTGACAAACCTTTAGTTAATATAGTAAAAATATAAACGGGTTAGATGGAATTTTTAGTAAATGTCTCAATGTTGGCATCTCATTCAAGGGTCTTCAGTTTGGAAGACATGGAATCTGGGTCAAAACGTTTTAGCACTGGGACCCACTTTTCAGAATGACAATCTGTCTGGAACCCAGCGGAAGTGATGTCATGGCCAGAAATGCCATCATTGTGATGCCAAAGTCTGCTGCTTTCCTGGGAATGCAGCAAAAAGTTGGGTTATTTCTCAACCATTTTCCAATTCCAAAGTGAATCAGAAAAGAAAGAAAAAAGCCTATTTACAACCTGAAACAAGCAAAATAGCCACACAGCCCTCCCCCTTTCCAGCAACCCATCTTTTCAACATGGCAGCTCTAGGTGTTTCACAACCCACCTGAAATTGGCTTGCAACCCACTGGTGGGTCCTGACCCACAGTCTGTGAACAACTATTAAGGGTATTAAGGTCTACTCAGAAGTAACTCCCATTGTGTTCAAAGTGCCTATTCCCAGGGAAGGATGCATAGGATTGTAGCCTAAATCTCTTCTGTATCCTTGGAGGCTCTTTAAAAACTGCTGTAGCACTAGCTCAGATAAAATGTATAGGCATCCTCATTCCTTATCCAAATGAGAAGAATAATATGCAACACCACTTAAATCAGTCTTAGGGCACAATCCTAAATTGAGTTAGGCCGGCATAAACTAAACCAGCGAAGTTTGGCCAGTACAAGGGACACTGTAAAGTATGTTTGGACCACTCTCGGAGTCAGAGAGGCCAGCACACATACATGCGCCATCCTCCCTGACTCCGAGAGTGGTCCAGACACGCTTTATGGTGGCCCTTGTACTGGCCAAACTTTGCTGGCTTAGCTTATGCCGGCCTAACTCCAGTTTAGGATTGCACTCTTAGTGAAAGGTTAGAAAGTAGCCAATGGAAGGCAGACAACATAATCATGTTTAAAAATCAGTTTAAAAAGGGAATCCAATTGGATCCAAGAACTTCAATCTGTTAGCCTAACATCTGTCCTGATTAAACTGGTAGAAAGCATCATTCAAGCTAGACTGGAACATAAGAAGAACACGCTTTGACAATAAAAAAAAAATCAGCATGGGTTTTGCAGCATCTCAAATGACAAGGTTAGGGGATGGAGTGATCTAAATGATGCTGAATACTTGACTTTCAAAAAAGCTTTGGACAAAAACAAAGGCTTCCAAGTAAAATTTAGACAATCACAAAATAGAAGGCAGACCATCTTATAAGCTTGCAACTGATTAAAGGAGACCGAAGATAAGAATAAAGGAACAATTTTCACACAGAAATAAGCAGTGAGGTTGTGTGTACCGGGACCACTGGGATTTATTCATAAATTATCTGGAGTAAGGGATAAACAATGAGAGAGTTCAGCTTGCAGAGGACATGAAATTATTCAGAATAGTGAAAATCCAAACAGTCTATGATGAATTCCAAAAGAGTATTCCAGAACTGCATGAATGGATAACAAAATGGAAATATGTTTGAAAAAAAGTTAGTCAAACAAGTCCATCATCACAAATACTGTACATTGATAGGATCTGAACTGGCTTTGATTCTTCAGGAAATAGGTATCTTAGAGTTATGGTAGGTAGGCAATTTTTGGTTGTTGTTTTTTACTGAAATATATTTAGAAAATATGAGGGCATGAGGATATGTAAAGGCAGCATGGTGATAATACAGTACTATTTTATTTTCAGTGGAGCTATTTACAAGGCAGTACTATAACTTTAACCTGCAATTAACTGAGCAGCATTAGTAGTTCACAGCCCATCTGCGCTGGAACAGGATGGCCAGTCAGCCTATCCGTATCCAGCACAGGGTTGGGGATGGTTGCAACGCAACCCAAGGAAAGGGAAATTAATTCCCCTTACCCGAAGTTGTGCCACAGCCAGCTCAATAGGGTGACTCGGATCTGCACCAGTGAAATCACTACTGCCGATCCGAGAACACTGTGTAAGGCAAACCAGGCTAGGAACAGAGGCTTGGATCTGGCCTATGTAAACCGGACTGGTTCCATTCCTCCCCCCTGGGCTGGTCTACCCAAACGTCCACACGCCCCGCACCTTCCCCCTGCCTGATCCACCTATGTTCCACCTTCCCATGTCGGCCTCCCTTGGCCAGCCTTACCTGAGCAGCACAAATCCAGGAACCAGTGCTGGAAGGCCGGCATATGTCTGTGTGCCAGCCTCCCCAACTCCCACGTTGTTGCAAATGTGCCTTATGGCACATTTGCGACACTCCTGGGTCAACACATGAGACTTGTGCTGGTCTAAAGAGCACTCCAGATTGTGCTCTCAGTCATCAACTATATATTAACTGTTTAATTATATTCATCCTGCCCAAAGATCCTTATCAGGGTCATAAACCCATTGTATGGGATGATGTACGAGTACAAAAGATTGCCCTAGTCTTTTTTCCAAGATTCATACTAATCTAATAAGCCAATGAACTAATGCAACAAATTGGAAAACAATGTATAATTGTAAAACAGACTGTATAATATAAGCAATGCTGAGAAGATGCGATTTTAGCTACAGAAGCTGAAAAAAAATTTTTTTTTTCAGCTAAAGTGAATGGTCTTAATTCACCCCAGAAAAGAAAGAGGATTTTTATTCAATTAGAAAAAATTAAAGTGGATATAATATGCATTCAAGAGACCCATATTAGGAAAAAAGATTATAAATATTTACAGAACAGGAAACTTGGTGAAGTTTTTTATGCAATGGGTGTAACTAAAAAAAGAGGAGTGGCATCATATATTAAAGCATGGTTGAACTCAAAACTGCTGTGGGCTTCAGAAGATGGAAGAATTTTGATGACTGAAATCAATCAATCAATCAATCAATCACTAGCATTTATATACTATATATATATATATATATATATATATATATAGTATTTATATATATATATAATCACTAGTATTTATAAATCACTAGTATTTCAACACAAAGTTCACAAAGCGGTTTACAGGCAAATAATAACATTAAAGTTAAATGACTCCCTGTCCCAAAAGGGCTCACAATCTAAAAGAATGGAGAACACCACAAGCAACAGCCACGAGAAAGACACTGTGCTGGGGTGAAGAGGGACAATTGCTCTCCCCCTGCTAAATATAAGAGGACACCACTTGAAAAAGTGCCTTTAATAAGTTTAATAAGTTTTGATGGTAAGAAATAACTTTAATAAGTTTAACTTTAATAACTTTAATAAGTTTTGATGGTAAGAAATCTGTCTTGGTTAACATTTATGCGCCAAATGGCACAAGAGGTCTTCTTTGAGAAATTAAATACTAAATTAGATCTATAGAATAACTTGGACTTTATTTTAATAGGAGATTTCAATGGGACCTTTGACCAGAATATTGACAGAACTAACCCAAAGAAGAAAGGGAAGGGAGTGGACAATTTACCAAGATCCTTTTTGCAGATGATTGAAGAATACAATCTGATAGATCCTTGGAGAATGCAAAACCCTGGCAAGAGACAATATATCCATTTCTCAAATAGACATAAAGCTTGGTCTAGAATTGACATGTGTTGGATATCTGCAATGTATAAAGGTATTGAAGCAGAGATACTGCCAAATACATTTGCAGATCGTAATCCCAATTCCTTGAAAATCAATAAACAAAACAAGAGGTATATGGCGATTAAACATGAGTTGTCTGAAAGAAAAAGATTTCTTAGACTATGCAAAAGAAGAAGCCAATGAAAAGAAGAAGCCAATGATGAAACCACAAATAGTTTGGGACACCATTAAAGCATATTTTAGAGAGATAGTGATAAGATATATGGCAAGGAGGAGAAGGAAACAGAATTTAACTATTAAAGAAATAATCCAGAATCTGGGGAAAAAAGGAAAAGGAAGCCCAAGGAAGTCCCTCTAATAAGGAAATTAAACAAAAGATACTGAGATTACAACATGAGATTAAAGTAATTCAAAAATGGAAAGAAATTTGAAGATGGCAAGACAGAACTTTTTTGAGAATGTGAATAAACCGGGAAGATGGCTGGCTTATAGACTTAAGAAAGAGAGACTAAAAAAACCAAATAAATGTTTTGAATGATGAAAACGGATATAAAATTCAAGAAATGAAAAAGATAACTGAAAAATTCTTTCAAGCTTTATATAAGAGAAATCAGTTGGCTAAAGATAGACAAAGGGAATACTTAAGGAATAATAACAAAATGAGATTGACACAGGAACAGAGAGAATTCTTAGATCAAAAGATTACTTCACAAGAATTAATGGAAGCTATTGCAAAACAGAAAAATCAGAAAGCACCAGGACCGGACAGGATTACAGCAGAATATTATAAAACATTTGAAGAAGTGTTACAGCCACCTATGAATAGTTTGATGAATGAGGAGTGGCAAAGTGGTGAAATTCTGGAATAACGGAAAGAAACTATAATAACATTGATTTATAAACAAGAAACCGATGCAAAGGAAGTAAAGAATTATAGACCAATCTCACTACTTAATGTAGATAATAAGATCTTTGCATCGATTATGGTGACTAGAATGAAAAAGGTGTTAACTCAGATAATCGAAGAAGATCAAGCAGGTTTTTTGCCCAAGAGACAATTAAAAAATAATATAAGGATAGTAATTGATACTTTGGAATATATGGAACTACAACCAGGAAAGAAATTGGGATTGGTATTTCTGGATGCACAAAAGCTTTTGACAATGTTAATTGGGAATTCTTGTTTCAACAATTACAAGAGATGGAATTTGGTGAAAACTTTATAAGAGTGATAAGAGGAATATACGCTAAACAAAAAGCGAAAATAAAAATTAATGGAGAATATACAGAAGGAGATCCAACAAGGAACAAGATGAGGATGTCCACTATCACCATTATTGTTAATCCTGACATTGGAAATTTTAAATAATGTTATAAGAACAGATGAAAGAATATCTGGAATAAAAGTTGAAATTTATAAATAAGGATGAAATTTATAAATTACAGGCATATGCAGATGATTTGGTTTTTATATTAGAAAATCCAACCCATACGCTGAAATATTTGATTGAAGATTTGAGCTGGATTAAAGATCAATTATTAAAAAAAAAACTTCTTTTGAAGATACAGAAGATACATAAAAGATACAGAAATTATACAATTAAAATCTTATGGATTACAGATTGCAAACAAAGTTAAATACTTGAGCATATGTTTGACTGGGAAATCGAACACGTTGATGGAAGATAATTACCTAAAAAGAAGTGGAAAAAGTGGAAAAAGATCAAGAAAAGTGGAAAAATCTGAGATTGTCATTGATGGTAAGAATTGCAGCTGTAAAAATGAATATATTGCCAAAAGTGCAATATTGCCAAAAGTGCAAAAGTTGAATTTTCAGATAATTCCAATTATTTTAAACAACTTTTTTTACAGAATCAAATAAAATAATAGCCAAATATGTATGGCAAGGAAAAAAACTAGAATTAAGATGAAACTTCTTCAAGATCATAAAGATTGGGCTGGTCTAGGTCTACCAAATTGGGAATTATATTACCAAGCGTCTGCTTTGAATTGGATTAAAGAGTGGGCAAATCCCCAAAATCAAAGACTTACAAATTTAGAATCATATGATTTACAAATTGCATGGCATGCATTTCTTACATATGATAAAGCAAAATATTTTGGACATTTTAAACAACATCTAATAAGAAGAGCACTACTACATGTATGGGAACAAATTAGATATAAGGTATATGCAAAAATAAGGGACGTGGTGGCGCAGCGGGTTAATCCGCTGTTGTTGGGCTCTCCAGCCGCAAGGTTGGGAGTTCAAGATTGCGCGATGGAGTGAGCTATCATTGCTTGTCCCAGCTCCTGCCAACCTAGCAGTTCAAAAGCACCTAAATGCAAGTAGATAAATAGGGACCACTTCAGTGGGAAGGGAACGGCGTTCTGTGCGCTAAGGCGTAGAGTCATGCCGGCCACATGACCACGGAAGCTTGTCCTCGGACAAAACGTCAGCTCTACAGGCTTTGAAACAGAGATGAGCACCGCCCCCTACAGTCAGTCATGACTAAACATTCAATCATGGGGAAACCTTTACCTTTATATGCAAAAATACCAAGTTGGGAGAAACCATTAGAAATTGTGACAAAACCAGGCTGGCTTGACAAAGATCAAAACAGAATGTATGAAGAGCTTTTAGATGCTAATATGGAAATATGCTCAAAAACAGACCTTTATGAGAAAGGTATAGTTTTAGATTAGTGGGCTGAAACACAGATAAAATCGAGATGGAAAGAAGATAAGAAAACAGGATTTTATATTCAATGTACAGACTTCGATGAATTATTTTTAGTAGATAAAGGTCAATGCATAAAAAAGATGTACCGATTTTTACTGGATATGAATATGGAAGATGAAGTAGTGAAATATACCATGACGTAATGGGCAAGAAATGTTGGTCATAATATTACATTAGAAAGCTGGGAACAAATTTGGAAAGTAAACAAATTTGGAAAGGCAACATCATTTAAGGAAAATATATATAAGATGTTTTATAGATGGCATATTGTTGTTGTTCAGTCGCTAAGTCATATCCGACTCTTTGCGACCCCATGGACCACAGCATGCCAGGCCTCCCTGTCCTCCACTAGCTTCCAAAGTTGGCCCAATTTCATGTTCATCGCTTCCGTGACACTATCTAACCATCTCATCCTCTGCCGCCCCCTTCTCCTTTTGCCTTCAATCTTTCCCAGCATGAGGGTCTTTTCTAAAGAGTCCTCTCTTCTCATGAGGTGCCCAAAGTATTTGAGCTTCAGCTTCAGGATTTGTCCTTCCAGGGAGCAATCAGGCTTGACTTCCTGGAGGATTGACTGATTGGATCTCCTTGCAGTCCAGGGGACTCTAAAGAGTCTTCTCCAGCACCATAATTCAAGATAGATAATGATTCTTCGGCACTCTGTCTTTCTTATGGTCCAGCTCTCACAGCCATATATTGCTACTGGGAAAACCATAGCTTTGACTATGCGAACCTTGGTTGGCAGGGTGATGCTTTTTATTAAGTTGTCTAGGTTCGCCATAGCTTTTCTCCCAAGAAGTAAACGTCTTTTAATTTCATGGCTGCAGTCACCATAGCATATGATGGCATATATCACCAGATGGCATATATCACCAGATAAATTAGCTAAGATGTACTAGAAATGTCAAGATTCTACAGGGACCTTTTTCATATTTGGTGGACATGTACTAAAGCAAAAACGTATTGGGAGAAGGTACACTCTGTATTACAAAATATGCTGAACTGTGTTATTTCCTTTGAACCTGAATTGTTTCTTTTAAATATTTTTTCAACGGCATTTAGTAAAGAAGTTAAACATATTATTGTAAATATTAATACTGCAGCTAGATTGGTCTTTGCACAGATGTGGAAGAATGTAGAGATACCCTCAGTAGAAATGCTAATATTTATTTATTTTATTTTTATTTATTTTAAAGATTTTTACCCCGCCTTTCTGCCTAAAAAGGCATTCAAGGCGGCAATACAAAAACAATTAAAAAACAGAATAAAAACATCATAATTTAAAAACAGTGATTAAAAACAATATAAAAATACAATACAGAAAACCTTTGAATTAAATCTTTGTATTCTGTGCTAGTAGAAATTGATATATTAACAGAAAGGATGAGAAATGGAGATATAGATAGAATAGCTAACATTTGGAAAATATTTTATGTATGGTTAGATAGATAATGATATAAGCTGAATCGCTTAAGGAATTGATTTAATTTGATTTGTTAGATTTTAGAATTAGATTTGTGATGTAAATGAGCATAATAATGGGTAATGAAATGATATAATATCTAGGTGGGTACACTATAACTGTAAAATTGCTGAGAACTGACGGATGCCTAATGTTTTATCCTTGTACCCCTATTCCTATGTTTTTCTCTTCCCTAACCCATAACTGAAATTTTAAATAATACAGGTTTAAAAAGAAAAGATGGCTACACAAGCATGTAGAATATGAGGTTCCCGCAATCATGAAGATATGAGAATAAGGGTAAAGTTAAATAGCACAATTCCACTAAAATAATAATACAATATTTATAGTGTAGAAAGCATTTCATGTATCCCTATATTATATTGCAGCTATGGAGCTGAGGCTAAGAGGGAATGGCTTGCCAAAATCACCTAGTGAGAACTGATGGCAGAGGTGAGATGAGATTTGAGAATTCTCAACTTGTGACCTAGTATTCAGCCCTTGTGCTATGCCAGTTCACTTTCTGAGACTGATATAGAATCATACTCTGGACATATGCCAAGTAATATTCTTGTGCCCAAAATATCTTTGGCATACATAATTGGCAATTATATTTTAGTATATGCTTAGGAATATACAGTACAGCGGTCCATAAAATATGGAACGACGTTTGTATTATGCATAGGCATATCTTTGGAATAAAGGCAAAAACGTTCTTCTGAATTTACAGGGCTTGATGATGAACAACCATCTAACAAATTTACTGGCACTTCACCATCTAAATGTATTCTTCATATGACTATACAGTACACCTTTTCTCCATCTATTTAGCTTATGCTCTGGCAACTCCCCAGAGCGATCAGATGATGCAGAGCAGAACCGCAAGGCCCTGAATAGTTCAGCCAGAAAGTCTGGCTTGAACTTGTATATCTCATAGAACAAAATTTATGCGTCTTTTAAAGCAGAGATGACCCCATCAATTTACGTTACATGCTTGGCTAGACTACATCTACTGAAGTTCATCATCACCATCATTCCTTCTGCACTCTGCATACAGCACAGCCAGCCAGAGGAGGAGGTCTGAGCATTGTGGCCTAATATAAACAGAGATCACCCAGCAAATATCCGCTGCATCCCAGTTGAAGTCCAACCCTCCAGTAACACACAGTGATTAAATGGCATTTTAAAGTTCCTTCAGAGCACAGGGCTCCCACACGCCTCATGACGGAAGGGCAAACTGAAGGGCATCACAGTCCCTTGCCAAGGCCCTTCCTACTCGACGCATGGCTTTGCCAGCGCAGAGAAAGCCCTTCTCCAAACACAGGGGCGTTTTACAGCCCCACCACCACCACCACCACGCCCCCCCCCAGCGTTTCCTGAAAAGATACCCCACTTCTGCTGGTCCTTTCATCCCGTTCTCCCATCTATGCCGCCTCGCACACACTCCCTAGTGCCCCTCCTATTCTTCTCCTATCTCATATCCCGAGGGCCCGTGGTAGTAGGGCGGGAGTGGGCTCCGTTACCATAGAGACCCGCGCCTTTCTCCCCTTCCGCCGACTTCTTAGCCTTCTGCTCCTTCAACCAGGAGAGTACATAGAGTTATTAGTACTGGGGGCGGGGGTGGGGGAGGGAAAAAAAGGAGCGATACCTGCTAGGTCACGTGAGGTGCGCCCGCGAGAGATGCTCGCCTGAGGAGGAGGGATGGAGGGGGAGGAAAGAGGCGGCAGAAGCCGAGGCGGCGCGTGCAGCCCCGCCCCCTCCCGCCGCTCGTTGGGCGCGCTGAGGTCACGGGGCTGCGGAGGGGCGGGGCGGGGCTGGCCCACGCGCTGGGAAATCGCTGTCCGCGCGCGAGGCGGTGCTGGAGTGAAGAAAGAGCGTTTCTCGCTCCCTCGGCTCCAGTCGACGCAACTTTAAGCGGGGAGGGGGAGGAACGACTCACGAAGTATGAATGAACGCCCGAAGCAACTGCTTCCGTGCGGGGCGGGACAGACCCTTTGCTGCTTTTATAATCTGAAAAGTAGCCTTCCCGTTCGTTCTTTCCCTCTGTCGCAGTGATCTATTCATTTGAAGAATTTAAATATAAGGCTCGCTGAAGCAGTGGCGAATTGACTGCGTGACACAGAATGAGGGGGCTGTTTCGATTTTTAGCCTAGCATATTGTACCCCAACCTTGGGTACTATAGGCACACCCATGCAGGTGTACTTGCCAAGACCTTTAAGGGCTGGCTCTCGGAAGGACGGGCCCCAATACGGGTCATTCCCATGGGGACCCCACCCAGAGGCGTTTCTAGGGTGTGGCAGGGGGTGGCACGAGCCATGGGCGCCATCTTGCGGGGGGGCGCCATTTGCATGGCGCCCGCCCCCCCCAAAATGGCGCCCACGGCCCGCCTACTCCCGCCCAGACCCTGCGCCCCATTCTCCTCGCTCCGGCTGGCCTTAAAGAGCCAGCCGGAGGGAGGAGAATGCGCTGCCACCCGGTGCCCCCTCCCGCTTTTCAAGAGGGGCGGGGTGCTGGGCGGCGGCGCATTCTGTTCGCTAATGCCGGCTGGGGCGCCCCAGCCGGCGTTAGCGAACAGAAAGAAAAGAACGCGCCTCTTAAAAGGGGCGGTGCTGTCATGATGTCACGATGTGACGTCATGACGTTGCGTGCCCCTAGGGGCGCATTTTCATTGGGCGCCATGGGCGCCCTTTCAAAGAGATCCGCCCCTGACCCCACCATCCCTGTAGGGCCCCCCACTCACCAAGAAGAGCGCTTGTGGTGCCATGTGCAGCACCTGGACATAGTTGGTGGTGACATGATGATGTCACCACCAACTGCTTCCAGGAGGCCCATTTTGGGCCATTCAGAAGCAGGTGGAGGGCCTAAGGTAAAGCTGCTCTGCTCACCCCATTGACCTGCAGCCCATAGAGATCTCGGCAGCTGCAGCAGGCGATATGCTTGCTGCGCTGGTGCGGGGGCCCCCAAGGAGCGGGGCTCGATGTGACGACATTGGTCACGTTGGCTTAAGGCAGGGATGGCGAACCTATAACACACGTGCCAAAGCTCACACACCGCAACATTTAGGGTGACACATCAGCATTCACCAATGCCTGACAAAACCTTTGTTCCACTCATTATTTGTTGTTTCTTTATATAATACATAGCACCACACATGATTAGACTATATCTTTTGTTTAAATGAATATAAAAAAAATTCTCTTTTGTTTGGGAGGGCGATTGACACACCAGCAGAGCCAAGTTAAACATTTTTCTAAGTTTTGACACACTGTGCCCAAAAGGTTTGCTATCACTGGCTTAAGGCCAGCCCTTTTTAGGGGTACTTGAAAAAGAATTGCATAGTGGCAAGAAAAAGCAAGTCTGTATTAGAATGCCTTGTGGCAAGGCAGGCAGGCAGTTAGCTGGCAGAGAGTGTGTGGCACAAGTGCACTATACAAGCACGTTTGCATCTCCTTTGGAGGAGGCTGAGCTAGCACACAGACATACACTGGCTCAGCTGTGCCGCATCGAGGCCCTGTGCTGGCTGGAGCCACTCAGTTACCCCAGCCATTTGGGCCCAGGAGCTTGGGAAGGCAGACTTGGGTACAGTTGCCTATGGGCAGATCAGCCAGGGGAAGGGCCAGCTTCTAGCACAGAAGATCCTTTAGCTTCTAGCACAGAAGATTATTTAGGCCAGGTCCTGACCTCCAACCTTGCTCGGTTGGCCTTACACAAGCCCCTCAGAGTTGCATCAGCAGTTTTGCCAGCAAAGCTCCACGTATCCATATTGGGACTGATGTGGCGTGAAGCTAGGTAAAGGGAATTCTTATTCCAGGTTGTGCCACATGCAGCCCCAACCCTGTGTTGGAAAGCTTCCTATGCTAATGCAGGTTAGGACTGGGCTGTGAGAAAGCCCCACCAACTGCTTATTTTGGTCATCAAATTGAAAACTAGGCACAGTATAAAAGCTGGAACATAATGTGGAAAGTGATCAATTACTAAGAATTTATCAGGACATGTCTAATACTTTGGGCAGAACAGCAAATTCTGCCAAATTGGGCAAATTCCAACAGCAAATTGGGCAGAGTCTTCAAAACAGGTAAAAAGAGAAAATACTGTGATGAACATATGAAGCACATAAGAGATGAGGGACTGGCCTAAGCCCCAGTGTGTAGCATAATATGATCTGTTTCACATTAGTGAAACCTGATTTAAAACAATCAAACATATGCCTCAAAACAAGCTCAAGGATCACTGAACACTTGTATGTTTTAGAAAAATTATTCCATTGCATTTTAATCCCATTATTGGGTCATTTACTTACAATTACAACATATAAATTTGAAATAACAGCAACCATATTAATTACAAACATTTAGCTAACAAGAGGTACAATTTATGGAAATGGATTGTCAAGGAGTGCACAAGTATAAAAAGTTTGGGAACCACTGGCCTAGAACTATACTCCACCCAGCATAAACAATGCAATTCAACAAAGGATTGTTTGCTTTTTATCTTGTATATTGTCAACTACAAAAGCTTTTGGGCAATAATCAGTTAAAGTCAACAACTTGTAGCCTACTATTTTGACTATGGTCAAAAAATATTGCAAAGATAAAAACAGTGTTGAAGTTTTTAGAACAAGTAGTATTAAAAGTTGCATGAAGAAAATCCAGATATCCTTGAAGATATTTTTGTATTTCAATTTAAAAATGGTATGGAAAGCAGAATAAAAGCAAAGTTTCTTAGATCATGATAAAGGGATGGCTACCCGTTGAAAGATTCACATTTATATGGGATTGTATGCTAGAATATACAGCAAAAAGACAGTAACCAAGCATTGCAAGATGTACTGAATTATTTCTTTAGCTTTCCAATAGGCCTACCTTCCCTTGGATTCCCCACCCCCACCCCGCAAGCTACAGATTTATCTTTGATCATCTTTTCTTATTTTTGCTGTGCTTCATAGAGCAGCAGAACACCCAGCCAAGGTCTACCAAATATAGCTGATTAAGATTGTCATCTCCTGTGGTATAAATATCAACATTTTTGTTGAGGTTGGCATGCTGTGGGAATAATGGCAAAAATTCACTGAGCCTAGAAGTCAAAGACAATGACCAGACTGGAATTCATTCTGCAGAGTAATTATATTACAAAAATTTCTGTATCAAAATCAAATTGGTTACAGTAACAAAAATATTTTAAAAGAGGAAAAAGCATGGATGTGCTTCTACTAAAATGTAACACATTAGAATAACACATGTTTCTGGAAAAAAAAAACCTCTCACACTTCTGGTCAATGAATTTATGAAGTCTGAATGCCATGAAAGTCCAAACTTTGAAAATGGGCCATTGCCACATCTGACAATAGCAGATATTCTGTAAGCAGAAAAACTTTTCCTAACATTTTAATTACTATTTAGAAGTTTATTAAGGCATTTTACATCATAATACAGACATTCAAATATAGCATTTGCTTTTTAAGTATTTAAAAGTTTATAACTCCTCAGTGGTGGCTGTGCGGTTGTAGAATTCCCTTCCTTGGAATTAAGAACACCTCCCTCTCTGACAATCTTCAGCAGGGCCTTAAGACATTTTTTATTTAAGGAGGACTTTAGCTGCTGATACATTAGGCTGATATTTTTAATTAAATTTTATATTTGAGGGATCCACTGGGGTTTGCTTGTTTTACATCAATGTTTTAATATTTTATTTGTATCTGCCCCAATATGGGGCAGAAAGGCAGGTTACAAATTCTTTAAATAAACACCCTGAAATTTAAATAAACACCCAGTATTTTGCTGGCCTATATTCACCTGGGTATGGGCCAGCATAAGTCTCCTGTGCCAGCCCCAGAGTGTCACAAATGTGCCATAAAGCTCATTTGCAGTGACTCAAGACAGGGCTGAGTCAGAGCATGAATATGCACAGGGCCTGGAAGTGGCCCTGCACTACCAGGAAAATGAGTTCAGCCAGTGCATGGGGAGGGGAGGTGCATCCCACCCACAGCCCTTGCCAGGGGCTGAGACCTCTTCTAGGTCAGAGAAAGGAGCAAGTACAAGTCCAGGTCCAATTTACACACAAAAACAGAATGTTATTACAAACACATCTACAGACATCAGACACAGGAGCACCTCTGAACCTCATCTCCAGGCAGAAACGTACATTCGGGCAGCCCACCTCAAATGCCACAGGTATCCACTAGCTAGGAGCAAAGCAATGACCCAAGACAGAGGCTTTTATTGGCTAGTACTCCAGCTAGCTGGTCAGGAATTAATTGGCCAGACAATGGACCATTGCTGAGGTACTCAAGCCTCACACAATGATTAGACAATGACAATGATTAGAGGTGTACCTACTGCTAAAGAAAATTGGCAACAGCTGGGGCTCTTGGTGCGTGTCCAACTTCTCCTTGTTGTCTCCCCTGGGAACAGCTCTATAAGGGCTCCTAGAGGCTAGGTGACACAGATGATTTCGGGGGCTTCCAGTGGCCATTATAGAAGGCGGATAGGGCAAGAAAAGATAGGCCTGTAGGTGGACCAGCCTCCAGTATGTAGGCAAGATATTAACACTTGTCCCCAGGCCTCTTGGAGTTGCATCAGTAATTACACTGGTGCAGCTCCAAGTAGCCCCGTAGGGGTGGCTGGGGTTTCCTCAGGGTAAGGGGACATAAGTACTTGGAGTTGCACCACAGCTGCCACCTAAACCAGGGTATTCAGTATTCCCCTTACTCCAAGTTGCATATCCATTCTGGATATGGGGCAGACCAGTTGGCCTGCCTGTTCCAGCATGGCGTTAGGATTGGGCTGCCCAAAAAGGAACCCTGAAGGTGATTAACATCAAAAAACATAATTAACTATATGCTAAGATGGAAAAATAAAATCACTAAAAGCAGCAAACAATACTCCATAACAAGAAATAAGAAAAATTTAGGAAATAAGTAAAAATGTACAATAATTGAAAAAGGCCTGCTGAAATGCATATGTTTTTGAAAGACAGCAGAATACCAATGTCATGAGCAAGAGAACATCTAGGTCTGGCTCTGTGTCCATTTTAGAAGTGTGGCCTGATGGCTGCCTCTTCACAGCTGGTGGGAATCAAGCTTATTAGGAGCAAGAAGGAGAGTGTTACCTGCTTCCTAGTGGCCAAGAGAACTGGAAGCAATCCAAGAGTGGAGCAATCTTGCTGGCCAAGGTTGTTAGTAAAGGGAAGATTTGCTGCAGCTATGTCAGAGCAGGTGACCGAGAGTAGCCACTTGCCAGGGCCAACTTCTAGAAGTCCTGGATTTTGGTTGGCTGGAGCAGGTGCTGTTGCCATAGTAACCAAAAGAGAAGGCACCCCCAGGGAGGGGAGGGACACTCTGTTGGATCTCAGTCAGCTTGGAACATCATCTTGGGCAACCAACTAAGTGCATCTTAGGAGAAGGTCATTCTCTGTAACAGAACTGTACTTCAGGGCTTAGATGTGGACTACTCAGGAGGTTTTCTCATTGGCCATCATGGAGACATGTGTTAGCATCTGTAGTTGCTTTTATTTGCTGCAGAAAGCTTTAGGAATTACACATGAAAGAAGAAAGTTGACATGTGCCTCTGCTTTATTTGAAGCTATATGATTGGTGGCTTTTTCAGAAGTGGGATGCCTGGAGTAATAGTCAGCTGGGTTGTCGTTTCCAGGGTGACAGATGACAGCATAGTTGTATGGTTATAGGCCGAGCATCCAGTGCTCAGTGTGAGTTGAGTTAAGTAGTAGAAAGGTGTGTTGTTGAACATGAATTCAAAAGGCTTGTGATCTATAAATTGGCAGCCATATATGTGTATATATGAAAATGAGAACATTTCCTAAGAACATTTTTAAGTGACTGCAACTGCTTATTTTTCTGAGTACAGTCCACCTCCTGGCATTAATGGGAGTTCCATTCTGGAACCTCTGCGGATACCGGAATCCAAATTTAAATGCCTTTAAAAAAAACCAAAAAAGCAGACCAAAAGCAGGGGTTCTACCTCTTTACAACCAAATGGTGCCACTTCCCAGCCTTGGAGCTGTTTGTAGCCCTGAAAATCCATTTCTGGATCGCATGGAGTTTCCTTTCTTATCCCAGGCTTGCCCCAGCATGTATTGTGAATGTTCTGTTTAGAGACAGTAGTTTGTGTGAATGCAATGGACACATGCCTAGAATTGTACTGTAGGCAGTGGTGCAATTCAAATGAATTAACAACCGGTTCTATGACGTCATAGCTGGAGCCAAAAAAAAAAAGAAGCCAGCCGAGGTAAGCGAGTGGGCGGGGCCCGGCCATTTAACAACCGATTCTATAGAACCTGGGCGAACCCCCTGAATTTCACTACTGACTGTAGGTCACTGTAACCCCTGCTAACTGGGCAAGAGGCACTTTCATATATAATACATGCATAATAAATGCTACTTTCAGTGCATTTAACATAACAGCACAATCTTGAAATTAATGAGCACTTGTCCTGTGTATTGTATGTATGTTCTGTATTGTTGCTATACTCCACTTTATTTTACAATTTCCTGTATCAACTGGATGCAGTCTCCAGTCTTCATACACTACTACACTACTTGTTCAGATTGTTCAGACAATGTACACATTAACAAGTCATATTAAAACACTTTTTCAGGGGCAGTGTTATTGCCATGTACCACATTCCATTGCTACAATAGCCTCCTTTCCTCTGCCCTATTATTAAGGGCTTTGACTTGTCCCAATCCTGTTTATTTTTCCTGAGGATGAGACAAAATTAACTTCTCCATTGAGCTCAATACATCATCTCCCAGGAACCAAATTACATTGGGCAGCAACTGATATGTTTAGTGAGTATACTAAACATGGGTAAAAAACACGTTGGTCCTGCACCTGGAACAGACCTCTTCTTAAACACCAAGATAGCATTCCCTGGTTTTGTCTCCCAGTGCCTTGTCTCCCAGTCAATGAGCTGGTTAGCCATGGGGGCAGGGACTCCTTAGTGGGCCATCAAACCAGAAGCAAATCTACTCACCTTTAATGGGCCATGCCACACACACTTGTTGCCGATCCCTCTCTTCCTGGTCCCCAGTTAGGTACATATGTTATAATGACACTTGCCAGAGGGCAGGGAACTGTGATGGATTATCATGTTTCCTACATGCAGGCAAATGAATGAAGGTTGGTATGGTGCAATTTATAAGAATGCCTTCATTCATTTTCATTATTCAAGTTAATTAGGATTTACAAGTGGTCTGTAACCTGCAAGGCAAAGGAACTAATATTATGCATACATTGATTTAAAATATGTAGGATCAATGCATAAGAATGACAAGAAAGCATATTGGCTCAAATTGCAGCTTTGCACTCAATGGGGACTTAGGGTTGATATAGTGTTTGTAGTCAAAAGATCCTTATTTTTATATTAAAAGCCCCCCAGACAGACAGACAGACAGACAGACAGACAGACAGACAGACAGGAATACTTCATATTCTTAATATTTGATATTCCTCTAAAGAATATTTTACCAGCATTTTTTGCTTCATACCATTAAACATCCTTGCAACACACATCCCTTTAAAAGAGATTCTGCTTTTCTTCAATAATCTTTGTTTCACATATTTACTTATGTATTTGGGGAAGATCTGTTCTGATTTTACATCTACAGTATTGTATGTAATTATCAGGAATATGCATTACTCTCTTCGTACTGTATGACTAGAGAGAGCGTTCCTTTCAGCGTCCTTTGGTCTTTGAAAAGTGCTGCTCACTCTGGGAAGGTGGCCCCCTTTTTTCCCCTAATGAAGCTTTTCGTAGGAGCAGTGTCTGATTGCAATTGCTGAAAAGGCCCCTCGCTTCGAGGTTTATTTGCACTAATCGACACCATGTTGTGCCTCAAAGCTGAAGTTCTCTTCAGAGGAAAGAACTACAGAGGAAAGAACTGCCCCTACTAGGCTATTCTGCAAGAACTAAACAGCTTCTGCTGTTTACTTTCATTCTTTGCACCACATCTATTTTTAACAGAATGCTTTGAAATCACTTTCCAGTGGTAAGGTACGAGTAAAAGGCTTGTAGTTTTTTAATACCTTCTTCCCATATCACCCTTCGTTGCTTATTAAGCATCCAAGGTCTGCAGGGAACTTGGAAGGTCATCTGGTGCTTAGATATTGAATCCATTAAAACGATAGATTGGTTAGATGGCAGGGGGTCATTTATAGTAACACACTGAGGATAACTCCATCCTTGTTTTCTCAGCAGTGACTATTTAAAAACCCTATTTTTGCCATGCTTTGTTTGACAGCATTGTGTGCCGTTTTTATGCCTAAGGAACATGCCTACTTCCCTCTGACATTTATTTCCATATGCCTTTTGCCATCTCTGCTGCCTCCTCCTCCCCGGGGGGGGGGGATGGAGGCTTTTCCCAGGTGGTCCACCTCTGCATAGTCTTTTTAGCCTGGAATAGTGGCAGTGGACAGAACAACCAGTCTCTCCCCCTCCCCTGCAATCAGCTGCTGGTCCAGTAAAAAAAGCAAGTGGGGAGCAGGAAGGGGAACATGAGTGCTAACCACTAGGCACCACTTCCCTTGGACAGCCTGCCTATCCAGCTACCTTCCCTGACAAACAAGAGCATATTAAAGATCAGGTTTTTCTTCTAACTATAATTGGTAGTTTATTAAATTGTAAATTATCTCATGCTTGCTTGTATCAGTGCCTTAAAAAAACTTAAATAGTGGTTTTAAAGTCAGGGCTTTTCAACCCTTTTGTTGTTGTTGCAAATACCACTGTAAGCCCATCACTGGTGCCAGGGCAGGTGGAGCCTTACACACTTCTCATGGGGGCTCAGAGGGGTCCCAGCCAATAGGCACCCCTCCTTGTCCACAGGTGGGAGAGAGTGCTTTCAACGGCATTGAGGAAAAGGGGTTACTACTCCACCTGTCATCCTTCTCCACTGGACCAGGTGGGCTGTGTTCTGCCTCTGGTAGCATTTCATTCCTGGCCCTGATGGGGTTCCATAGCCTTCCCAGATCCTCATCCCTTCCTGGAAAAGCCTGCTTGGTCCCACCCCCAGTAATCCATAAGCGTCAGGCCACACCTCCTCCATGACTGCTTCCTGAAGACATGCTGCCACCAGACATGCTGCTTAAGTTAGCCTCTCCCTGCCCACTGACCCCCACCTCCCCTATTAGCACCTGTACATCAGGCCAGTGTGGGTGGTGAGGGCTTGGGCGCACTCTCAAGGGCGGAGGTGCACCCACTATCAGAAGCTAGCAAGTGTGGTGATGAAGAGGAACTTGCTACCCCAGAGCTGCTTGGTGTCCTCGGTCTTACAGCAGGGCCAAAGCCCCATCTGGGCAGCCAGTTAGTTTGGGCCCAGACAATCACTTTTCCAAGTAGCACTTCTGCAAGTAGTGCATCTCTGCATCATTGCCACCAGAGATGGCAGCTGTGCACAGGAGTGGGTGGACAGTGCAGCCGGACATAACCCACAGGGTAGTGTGAGAAGAAGAAATGCAGAAAACATAGGCCTCTTGTTATTAACACTCATGCAAATAACAAGGACCACATGGGCAGCCCAGTCCTATGATTCCTCGGTGGAACTGCCTTGCAGCACTTTTATGACACCAACACCAGCTGTGGGCCATAGGATTTGGCCTTAAATCAGGAGTTCACAACAGCACTGCATTTAATATTGGCGGAACCAATATTTAAAAAGTGCCTCTTGCCTAGTTAGCAGGGGAATACCACTTGCCATTTTTGATTCTATCAACCTTGATTCTATCAACCTGGAAAGCACCTGGGGTTTTATCACCATCCTCCTCATTGCATTGCATGCCACAGTAAGAGGAGACCTAGCATAAAACATTTAAATCTCAGTGTTGGAACTGCGGCCCATGGCCAGCCCCTGCTCGCCAGTGAAATGTTTGAAGCTGACAGTTCATTCAATATCATAAAGCCACCAAGCATAACTTGCACAGTCTGTCACTGCCGGCAGAATCCATTGCCTTTGCTGGCTTACATCTACGCTAATAGGGAGTCTGAATTATGACTCTCCTTCCAGACAGGGTGAATCTTTCAAGACAGAGTTGAGATCACTGACTAGACAGGCGCTGGATTGCCAGAGTGGTGGCGTAGGCAGCACATCAGAAGATAGAAGGGAATTTGCAAAAGTGAAATAGCTGCGCTTACGCACATGCACGGACACTGAACGCTAAATGTTTTTTTATTATTGAGGCTTGACATGTACATGTGACTGCACATTACCATTCACCTTTGTAAAAGAAATTCATGTTTTTAGTGTCTAGACTCTATCAGTATTTGAGCTGATCCTCATTAGCATGTATTCCACCCCTTATGTCCTTTTGCACTGCAACATTTCAGGCCCATCTTATTCAATGCTGGAGCAGATGGGCAACTGCTCCTATACTGTATCCAGCATTGGATTTGAGCATGCAGGATGACATTTATGCCCTTACCCAGTGATGTCATTCAAATGATTTAGGAACAGGAACTCACTTTTGATTGGCACTTGTCGGGAAGCCAGAACCAGCCACGGAGCCCGTTAGGATCCGGAACGCCCGTTCTGGTCCGTTCCCCCTGAATGACATCACTGCCCTTACCCCATGGAGTCCTCCAGCCTGCTCAGTGGGGCTGCTGGGATCGATGCCAGCTATTTAGCTTTCAGGCCTGGGGTGGGGTTAGGATATAGCAGAGGCCTGCTCTGGTGTCGCCATCCCCTGTCCTGGACCTGAACCACCCCCTTCCCACCCTCCCCCAGCCAAAACGCCCCTCCCTGCCTCCCGCTTCCAGAATGCCCTCTTCTGCTGCCTGGTGCAACACTTACCTGCCTGGTGGCCCTTGAGTGGGATACGGTGACTGTGGAACAGCATAGGCTTTCCCACCAGCATCGCTTACTATCTGGGTATCAAAAAGCATAAGTGCCCACGGAGCATAGGACTGGACTGCTCATAACTTCTAATAGCCATCTAATGTCAAGAAACTCTTTTTATACAGACATGGAGACAGAAATGCTCTTGGCTGCTTGCTACAAGAAAGAATCACTTCCTGGTGAGCAGGCGGGAATACACTTGGGTATTAGGAAATATTATAATGCCTCTTTTTTCACCCCTTGAGAACTATCCATGTGCCACAAAAGATACTAATGGTAGTATGCAGACATGATGAAAAAAATCTACATGGGCTAGTACATTTTTTAGGTATATTTGTAAGAATTTTTAATAATGCATCTCATCTGATATGGTAGAGTATCCTCTACTCCGCTGACAGTAGCTGGGGGGGGGGCACAGGAAAATACAGCTTAGAAACCAATCCTATGCTTGTTCACAGAAGTCAGTTCTCTTGTTATTATTATTATTATTATTATTTAATTAATTAATTTATATCCCACCTTTCTGCCCGTGGGCGCCAAAGGCAGCTTACAACATTAAAATACAATAATACAATAAAATCAGTATAAAAGACAATTAAAAACAATGGTTAAAACAATCTTAAAATAATTAAAAATTTAAACAACCAACCCCATGGATCCTAAAAAATACAAAGAAAATGTAAAAAAAACCAGCCAGCCTGTCAGCAGTTAAAAGCTTGTTGAAATAATACGGTCTTCAGCCCCCACCAAAATAATGCTAGAGAGGGAGCAGTTCTTAGTTCTAAGGGGAAGGTATTCCAAAGTCATGGGGCCACCACCGAGAAGGCCCTGTCCCTGGCCACCATCCCCTTCACCTCTCCTGGTGGCGGCACAGTCAGGAGGGCCCCCCCCCGATGACCTAAGAGTCCGGGCAGGATTATATGGAAGGAGGCAGTCCCTCAAATACCCCGGACCCGAGCCATAAAGGGCTTTAAAGGTCAAAACTAGCACTTTGAATCGGGCCCAGAAAGGAACCGGCAGCCAGTGTAGTCGCCGGAGCAATGGCTCGACAGAGTCAAACCAATGTGCCCCAGTAACCATATGAGCAGCCGTGTTCTGTACTAGTTGTAATTTCCGGACCGTCTTCAGAGGCAGCCCCATGTAGAGCGCATTGCAATAATCTAATCTGGATGTCACTAGGGCGTGGGTCACTGTGGCCAGGTCCGTGCAGCTCAGGTATGGTCACAGTTGGCGAATCAGCCGAAGCTGAGCAAAGGCTCCCCTGGCCACTGCCGCAACCTGGGAATCCAGGTGCAGCTGTGGATGCAGGAGAACCCCCAAAGTTTAGTAAGTCTGTAGCCTGGTGTGACTTGTTTTAATCCCTTGACACTGCCTAGCATGGGACATCTTATTGGTCACTTTTCCTATGAACAGCTTCTCTCTTAGGATCATGAGTCCTCAAGCCTGACTACCAGCTCCACTACGAAATCACAACAGTGACTGAAGCGAAGGTTCCAAACATTAGATTAAATATATGTGAACAGCTGAAGGAGAACAGAGAAAGAAAAGGCAAGTAGAAGGCCTTGCTAAAGAGGAAATTCTTCTGTTATTTCTTTTTGCTTCCTTCTTGTAGTGCGGATGGCTGGCAGACCAATTCTAACCAGGGCCGGAATAGGCAGGCTGAAACGGCCTGCACAATATCCAGCCATAGCTAGAAGGTGGCTGTGGCACAACTCGGAGTAAAGAGGCATTTGTCCCCTTACTTAGGTTAAAGCCCCAGTCATCCCTATGGGGCTACTTGGATCTGTGCCAGCAAAATCACTGGAGCAAATCAGAGCAGCCCATGAGGGGCCAACTGGGCTGTTTTTTTTAAAAAAATAATAATAATAGTTATGTTGTTAATTGTGTAAGCCATCTTGAGTATTTCCATTTTGAAACTGGAAAGGCAGGTTTGAATCTTCAGCTATTTATTTATTTATTTATTTATTTATTTATTTATTTATTTATTTATTTATGTATTTGAAGAACTTATATCCAGCCTTTCCCATGCTGAAGCAAATGCCCAAGGCAGCTTACAGAGAACAACAAAGTACAATGTAACCATAATAAGTAAAACAAAAAACAAAACATTGAACATTTAATGGGAGCACAGTGAGAGTTCAAGAATGAAGCAAGATCCAACTCCTCATCAGGCCCTTTGGAGGGTGGGAAAAACAATTGACGTGGGGAATAATCAAACTATGACAGCCAACCATTATCCAAAGGTCAGACAAGATAGGTATGATTTGAGCCAGTGGTGTCACCTAAATGATTTAAGAACAGGAACTCACTTTTGATTGGCACATGTCAGGACCCGCCCACCAGAAGTGACGTCATAAGCCGGAGGCTGGCGGAGCACAGGTCTACCCGTGGCTGGTTCCTAGCCAGCGACTAAGTCAGCGACGAGTGGGCAGAGCCAGCCAGTTCTGTACAGCGCCTGGCACCTACAGAACAGAAAGCGAAGAATTCCCCCCTCCCCAATTGCAGCTCCAATAGCAATGGGGACAGTCTCCCAAAGAAACCTCACTCCCAGAGCATCAGTGAAACGCTCTGGACTGGAGAGACAGCGGTGAAAGCCTTTCCTTGATCTTCCTGGCTAGGCGAGGTGGAGTTATTCAAAATTGCCAGGGAAGTTGAAAATTGGCACGGGGGCAGCAGCCTCGAAGCCAAGGCTGGCTGAGCAGAATGAGGCGGCACCACTGAGGAAGGCACCCTTGGGCGTTTCCCCACACCATAAGAACATAAGAAGAGCCCTGCTGGATCAGGCCAAAGGCCCATCTAGTCCAGCCTCCTGTATCTCACAGCAGCCCACCAGGTGCCCCAGGGAGGCATGAGACAACAAGATGCATCCTGTTGCCACTCTCTTGCACCTGGTACCAGTAGCCCACCACCTTTGTAAGGAGGTTGCACAATCCATCATTGCCTATAGCCCACGATGGACCTTTCCTCCAGAAATCAATCCCCTCTTAAAGGCATCAAGACCAGATGCCATCACCACCTCCTGTGGCAAAGAGTTCCACAGATTAACTACCCGCTGGGTAAAAAAGTACTTCCTTTTATCTGTTTTAACTCTCCCAACCCTCAGTTTTAGCGGATGTCCCCTGGTTCTGGTGTTTTGAGAGAGGGAAAAGAACATCCCTCTATCGACTCTATCCCTTCCATGCATAATTTTGTATGTCTCAATCATGTCCCCACTCAGGCGCCTTTTTTCTAGCATAGACTGAAGAGCCCCAAATGCTGCAGTCTTTCTTCATAAGGGAGGTGCCCCAGCCCCGTAACCATTTTTGTCGCTCTCTTCTGCACCTTTTCCAACTCCACTATGTCCTTTTTGAGATGCGGCAACCAGAACTGAACACAATATTCCAGGTGCGGCCTTACCATCGACTTCTACAATGGCATGATAATATTGGCTGTTTTATTCTCAACCCCTTTTTTAATGACCCCAAGCATGGAATTGGCCTTCTTAATTGCTGCTGCACACTGGGTCGACACCTTCATTGAATTGTCCACCAGCACCCCAAGATCTCTCTCCTGAGCTGTCACAGACAGCTCAGAACCCATTAGCCTATAGGGGAAGTTTTGGTTTTTTGCCCCAATGTGCATCACTTTACATTTATCTATGTTGAAATGCATCTGCCGTTTGGCTGCCCATTCCCCCAACACCAAAGCCTGCTTATGCCGTGCAGGTCAGGAGGGCAGCTTCAAAAAGTCCTGGCTCCCCTCCGTCCCCTCCAGGGCCCCCCTTGATTTGCCACCGCACCCCCAGGATGCCCCTTCTCCCCAGTGGGCTGCAGACTCACCAGAGTGGCTGCTGACTCCACGTGTGTGGCTGGAGGGAGCGAGGAAGGGGGCTGTGCAGGACGGGACTTCCCCACTGCAGCCCTTCCCCCTTCACCCCCCTAGGAAACTGGAGTCGCTCCCTTTAACTCTCTGAGTGCTGGCCAACCAAGAAGAAAAGCTCTTTGCAGAGGAATCAGGAGGGGGAAGGAGGGAGAGTGAAGTGGGCGGAGTCAGTCCTAATTTTAACAAGTGGAACTGAGTTCCCCCACATTCCCCCTGCATGACATCACTGATTTGAGCCCTCTCCAAAAGGCCATGAGAGTGTGTAGTTCTTAATTCTTCTGGTAGGGAATTTCATATTTGTGGAGCCACTACAGAGAAGGCTCGTCCCCGAGCTGCCATCCCTTTAACTTGGGACAGAGGGGACACTTGAAGGAAAGCCCCTTTAAATGATCTAAGAGGGCAAACTGGTATGTATGGGAGAAGGCGGTCCTTTAGGTAAAAATGGTAAAGGTTTCCCTACGACCGAATGGTCTAGTCGTGACCCACTGTAGGGGGCGGTGCTCATCTCCGTTTCTAAGCTGAAGAGCCGGCGTTTGTCCGAGGACAAGCTTCTGTGGTCATGTGGCCGGCGTGACTACGCCTTAGTGCACAGAACGCCGTTCCCTTCCCACCGAAGTGGTCCCTATTTATCTACTCGCATTTTTACATGCTTTTGAACTGCTAGGTTGGCAGGAGTCATTAAATTAAATTATCCAACTGAGATGGGCAGCCCAATCCGAATCTGTGCTGGAAGATGCAGGCCATAGTGGCCTGTGCTATATCCAGCTCAGGTTAGTGCAGGCTGGAGGTCAACTCAGGTAAGGGGATATTTTTTCCATCACCCAGTGTCCAGCTCCAGTGATCCCTATGGGGTTACTTGGATCTGCACCAGCAATTTCACTGGCGCAAATCCAAGCAGCTTAAGGAGGTTAGGAATCAGTGTGCTCTGCCATTGCCAATCCCACTTCTTTCTCAGGCTTGATCTCACTTCCAATCTGCCCTCCCCTCCCTGCCTGTGCCACTCTCTCCCACAGCCCCATTGAACTGTGTGGGTATTACTTCCAAGTAAGCATATACAGGATTGGACAGTTTTGAACTTCTTTCTTCTCGACATGATGGCTAATGTTACTTATGGGACTGTTAAAATTACTAGAAAATTTAAAAGCTATAATTAACATACATGTATATATATACATATATACATATACACACACACACACTGTAAATAGCTTGTGTTGTCTTAAAACCACCTCTATTATTAGCAATGCTGAAGAGAGTTGGAAACCACAGAAGCCATTTCCTCAGTATGCAAACACTTTGCCTTGGTTACTACTACTGATCCATCAGCAATTTCATATTTATTTTCTCAGTGGCTTTTGCTAGAGTATCATGGAGGGCCATTTTAAAGACCTGAAGCTCAAAGCTGCAATGGGTAATAATATTCTACTAAGCACTGTAGTGAGGGACATGGTGGCACAGCAGGTTAATTCACTGTTGCTGGGCTTTCCGACCGGAACGTTGGGAGTTCAAGACTGCATGACGGAGTGAGCTCCTGTTGCTTGTCCCAGCTCCACTTCGGTGGGAAGGGAACAGCGTTCCATGCGCTACGGCGTAGAGTCACATGCCGGCCACATGACCACGGAAGCTTGTCCTCAGACAAAAACGCGGCTCTACAGGCTTTGAAATGGAGATGAGCACCGCCCCCTACAGTTGGTCACGACTAGACCATTCCATTCGGTCGTGGGGAAACCTTTACCTTTAAGCACTGTAGATACAACAACCTTACTTGCCATTTAAAAAGAAACCTTGGTCAGCACAGAGGTTGTTGGAAAAATGGCAAGGAAAACTTACTTACAGAGGCTGGTTGGTTTCCCAGAAAAGAGTGGGCGGGGGAGCGCACTATTAGTTACATTTCCTTAAAATAAAGGCTATTAAGATAACTAATTGTTTGTATTGTACCATTGCCCTCTGCTGGACACTGCTGTAACATGATCTTTTAAAATCTCACTCCACATGATGCTAAGACTACATAGTGGAAGACAAGCTGCAGTGAAAGGTTGTGCTTGTGGCAAACAAAATACAGCAACAAGACATACTTGCATACAGAAAAGTAACCTTTGCAATGGCAGAATTCTTATTTTTCCACTGTCACATGATCCGTGACTATGAGGCCGTTCTTAGACCCAGGAGGAAAAATTACTCAAGGCAAAGGCCACAGAAATGTAGTTGTAGGGGTGATTATTCTCATACCTTTTCCTGTTTGGTGTTAGGAAAAACTTGGTCTGGAATTTTTTTAGCACCCAAAGTGTGTCACACATTAGTTGTTACTTTCACTGAGGCATGAAAAACAGACAAGACATTTTTGATATCCACAAAGGCAAACTAGAGGAGGGGGCGGGTGGGAAATACATCTCAAATTCTGAGAGATGCCTTCAGAACAAAATTGTTTTCAAAATCATAGCAGGGTGCCATTCAAACACACAGTGAAATGGCTAAGTTTCCAGCACTCCTTTCTACACTACATTTGCTACAAAGGACCCATAGCACACAGAAAATGTTAGAGTAAATTGCCTGAATTTTGAAACTGTTCCTTGGGTAACCTCCTTCATAAAATTATAACTACAAACATATATGTGAGTCAACCGTTATTACTAGAGCTCTTTTAAAAATGACATTCCTAATAAGTAAAGCTTATAGATCTTGCTTAAACACCAAGAGCCCAATCCTATGCATATCTATTCAGAAGTAAGTCCCATTATAGTCCATGGGGCTTACTCCCAGGAAAGTGTGGATAGGACTGCGGCCTAAGGGCCCAATCCTATCCACCTTGCTGGTGCCAATGCAACTGCAATGCAGTCCTAAGGGAAGCAAACAAATGATCCCTTACTTTGAGGAGGCCTCCATGACCTCCACCACCACCAAGGAATGCAACACACACCCCATTGGGATGGCTACATCAGGGCTGGGAAATTGGATAGGAGTTGGCTCTATTGCTATAACATTGTTCTTTAGTAATAAGACAAAGAGTCCAAGGCTACAATCCTATCCACACTTATCTAGGAGTAAGCCCCATGGATGAAATGGGACTTACTTCTGAGTAGACATGCATAGGGTTGGGCTCTCAGAAAAATGTTACTACTAGGATCAACTGATGTTCCCCATGCTGTGTGCAAGATTTTGGGCTCCACAGAGTACTTCCTCAGGTTGGAAGAAAAATCAAAGTTTAGCATAAAACTGAAACATGTAAATACAGGCATGCCCCAGCATCTACTGGGGTTCCGTTCCAGATCCCACCGTGTAGACCTGGAATGGTGGATACTGGGGACGCCGTTTTAAAAAAAGGAGAACATCAATGATTTTGCTGCAAGAAGGGAAAAAAAGGAGATTTGTTTAATGCTCCCCTATCTTTTTAATTGGCATCCCAGTATCCCTGGTATCTGTAGATAAATGAAGTCATAGATACAGGGGCACACACCTGTATTATAAACTTCAGGAAAATGTGCTAAGGTAACATTTTAAAAACTGAGTTATGTGGCTTGAGGAAATTTTTTGGCATAATGTCCTAAGAATAGTGATTGGTCCTACTACACCTCCACAGGTTCTACTACATCCTGCTTCGGCCAGGAGCCCAACATGGCACTGCTCCTCTCACCACCAGCAAAATAGCAGGTGGAGAGTGGAGTAGCCCCATTGTGGGGCCCACAGCTTTCCTTGGAGGAAGGGGACAAACTCCCGCTTCCCTTGAGGAGATGTCAGCAGCTGCCGCAGCTCCTACAGTAAGCTGTGGTCTCTTGTTTTGGCACGGCTGCTTGTACGGGAATTGGGCTGTGTGTAACCTTCCAAGATTCATGGATTCACCTGGATGCAAAGACCTGATTCTTTTTCTCATTTAAAACTGCTGAAATCTGAATCTAAATAAATAAATATTTATGTATAGGTTTACCAGATCCAAACTGGGACAGAGTGCCTAGACCTTTAACCACTGAATAGAAGAAGGAATTTGGACAGTTGCAGCTCATCATGAAAGAATTTCAAAAGCTGCACCTGCCCAAATTCCTTCTTCTATACAGTGGAGAAAGGTATAGGCACTCTGTCCCAGTTTGGTAGTCCTATTTATATATAAATATTTTGGCTGTTCATTTCAGTTCTCAACTACTCCTGAACTGTAACAAACACTCCCTCATGACCTAGATTTGTAGAGGGTCAAGCAATTATGAATGAAAATGTCAGTTTACATCTACAAGTTTGGTTTTGTGACAGAGATGAAGTTGGGAACTCTGAACATCTGGCATCTTGTGCACGTTATTTCTTCTAAAAATTCCTCAGGCAACTGTAGAAATAATGACTTTAAATTCCAACAGTGTAATTACCTTACAGTGTAAGCATTCCAAAGACAGAGTTAGCACAGGATTTAATAATAGCATTTGTTGGGTCCTTTGATAAAAAATAGAGAAGGAATACATGCAATTACTTCTATTTATTTTCATGACATTTTGCTTGAAATCCAATCAATTGCTGGTAGAACAAGGAAAAATGATGTCATTTAACAGAAGAATATAGTTATCCTAAGTGATTTTCTTAACATTTAATTTTGTAAATTGCTGCTCCAGAACAAAGAGATATTAGTGAGGTTAGAAATGTTTAAAAATGATTGCTATTGGTCAGACTAGAAAATTCCAAGGACATTTTTCACTGTTTCTGGCGTATCAGGCTACTGGTTGAAGGCTTAATTAACATGATTCAACTGAAATGTGGAAAAGTTGCTTACACTGCCATTTCACTCGTTTAACTGTTGCTTTCCTGCTTGCATTTAGACTTCCAGTGGCTACATTTTTAGACCACATATTTACATCTTCAGACCTTTTAGATCCTACAAAGGTAGAAATAAAGTTCTGTTTTCATCTAGCCTGGAGGTTTTTGAATTGTGTCCCATGTAGGGACATGTAGGACTCACTGAAAATTATTGGAGATTACTCAGTGAGAATAACAGCCCAATCCTAGGCATGTCTACTCAGAAGCAAGACTATTGAATTAAATGGGACTTAAGGCAATCCTAAGCAACTTTCCTGCACTGACATACCTGTCCCAATGGGGCGTGTGCTGCATCCTACAGTTGGGGGGGGGCAGTCACAAAGGTCTCCTCAAGGTAAGGGAATGTTTTGTTTGCTTATTTTTGAGCTGGATTGCCCTTACCCCGGTGCTGGAAAGTTGGTTAGGGTTACGCCCTTAAATCCCAAATGAGTGAGTAGGACTGCACTCTGTAGACCAATCTTATTCAGAGCATCTTACCAGGTAGCCCACAGAGAAGTAAGGGCCGAATCCTATCCAACAGTCCAGTCCCAATGCAGCTGCATTGCAACCCAAGATATGGGAACATGCATTCCCTCGTCTTGAGTGACTTCCTCTTCCCCTCCACTGCAGGATGCAGTGCCTGCCCTGTTGTCATGGCTGCATCAGTGCTGGAAAATGGTTAGGATGTGGGCCTGAGTACTAAACGCTCCTGGGCTGTCGGGTTGCCCCCCCCCCCCCGGTGCATGCTCTGTTGATGGTGCTGCATATTAAGGGCTGGCTGGGGGTCCTAAGCCAAGGAAGCTTCATTGACAGGTAGATTGTTCACCACTGTTGCTCTTCCAATGCAATGTGAAGACACAGGGGAAATGCTGGATGTGCTTTAAAAGGATCAGCTCTAAGCCTTACCAAATGCATCCCCACTCCATCCATTCTGATGGGGCTTACCTTGGCAGTCTCTAGAGGGAGGCTCCCTTTGCAGATGGAGACAAGAGGAGGAGAAGGCAGAACCATTGCTAGCTCTCTCTTCCCAGTCGTCTCATACAGAATCTTGTCCTGACCCACAGTTTGGGAATCACTGCTCTAGAACAACTGGATGCTAACCACGATGGAAATAAGGTGGTGGGGGAGAGCAAAACAATGTGGTGATGGGGGAGGGTAGAATGGTAAGAGGGGGGTTCAGGATGGGCCCGGGAAGGGGAATTTTGGGGGAGCCCCTTCCCCCATCAAGATAAACTGACCCTGCTTGCCCAGGAACTGCTTCCAAGATAGCAGAGAGTGAACCACCCTGGAACCACTGAGAGTTGGAATTCACTAGTAAGCGCAAATCTCCCCTTTTACAATCTATCAATGAGATTAAACGGGGAAAGGAAATAAAAAAAGATCTTACTAAGTGTTAGGGCTTGAGCTATAGGAACAACTGCTATGCCATTTTTTTCCTGCTACTGCATAGATAGATCTTATATCAGCAGTGATGATTAAGAGATATCAAGAGTAACGGGAATATACCGAATTTTTAAAAAATCGTATTCAAAGTACCCTTTAACTCAGAATTGCATATAACATTGTGAGACATGGCGACAACTCAGTTAGCCAGAAATTGATGCACTGCTGTAATGGAGCTATGAGTAAGAGATGCTTCACAAATAGCTCACAGGTCGCATTCACTTAAGCAATGATGAATTAACAGGAAATAGGCTTGGTGCATAACAAGACCATAAAATATAGAGTTTTTAGTTTGGAGAACGTCAGAAAGCTGAGTATCCAATATTTCACACAACTTTGTAAATCTTGTCAGTCCTGTTAAAAATGGTAAATAGCATTGGGAAGTCTATCCTTTTGTAGATATATTTTAACTTTTTCTTGCACTTGCTTCTATTATGATGCCCAGAACCAACACATGGTGATTGCTAAGTAATTTATTGTGGTTTATTGGTATTCTAGTAGCTAGGAGTTTCTTATCCATAATTATCTTATCCTTTCCAAGGTCCAAGCAAAAGTCTCTGTACTCTAAAAATCTTCTGAGAATCAACAACCACAACACAGAACACCTAGGTTTTGCTAGGTTATCATTGGCTATGGAAACCTATTGCATGGCACAACAAAGCTAGAAACATTGCATTAAAGCAACAGACAACAAAAGAGGATACCCAAATAGGAATACTCAAAATAGGAATATCAAAACTTGCTCAAGTTCTTCAATTACAATCGCTGATTGCTTTGCTCACCCTGGCCATAATGGGCAACAGATAGTGTTATAAAAATGCAAGTTTTTTAAATCTAGTATCAGATACTAGAAGATTGTATCAACAGGAGCAACCACTACAATTCTGTAGAAGTTTAGCAAAGCAACGTTTTGGAAAGAAGATAGAACACATAATACTGTATTGTGTTTTGAGATGCCAGGGAAACACTGCAGGCCAACTCTGGTTATGGGAGATCCAAAATTCTGGGGTGACCCTAGGTAGAGGAGTCATCTGCCTTAGGATCCACAGCAACATTTTAATGCAGGCCAATACTTGTAATTAAAATGATACCGAACATTTGAATATCACTTTTTGAGTATGCAAAGCACTTCATATGCATTATTTTGATGCTATTCTAAGGAGGACACCGTAATGTAAGTATTATTATCTCCATATTGTAGCTGGAAGCTGAGGCTGTGACACACCTAAGGCCATCTATTGAATTCAGGGAATATGGCCGCTATGCTACACCAGTAACTCCATCGACTACCATGTTTCCAAGGTTGTACAATGTATGCACACCTAACAGAATGAGGCTGAGCAGATTGACCCTTATACAGAAGCTTTTGTTTTGGAAAACAAAAGTGCAATACAAGGAAAGTAGTGGGGAAGTGAGCCTTTGACCACTTTCCCACATTGCTGCCACAAATAGTTTTACATTTCTGAAGGGAGGGTGGTACTGTTAGTAATTTTTAAAAAAATTCCTAAAGGACAAATTTTCCAAGCTCTCATTGATGTGTTTGTCTTTTAAAGTAATAGCATGGGCAGCTCAATCCTAGCCTGGAATATCATTAAAGTTAACACAAAAATTGCCTTGCTTTATTTGGATCAAATCAAATGTAATGTCAGACTGTGATTAGATCATCTATGTATTTTGAGAAAAGAAAGTGCAACCATATATTGCCATAGCCACCCCTAGTTCTGAGCTGAATCAGAACCCCCTATGGCTGTATTTATCATTTTAAAAACACACATTACGGATCTCCTGTTGTCACACTGAATTTGGCCTCCAGAACAAGCCAGCAATTGGGTTTTCAATAGTAGACAGCCAGATGCCTTTAGTTGCTCATAGTCTGCTATCTGTTCATACATATGATGTATATCCTTTCATGGGAGACCCGTAGTCAGCTTCCTGATAACCTTGGCTTTCATTTAAAACAAATAGCAAGTTTTCAGATCTATGAAAATATTCTTTTGAAGATACATGTGTAAAGTCTGGTGAAAACAGGTGGTTGAATAAGGTTTTCAGTAATTGGGGAGTGGGGTTTCCGTGCCTTTATCCTCCCAGTATAAGTAAAAGCAGTACACATTATACAAAGCACAATAAAATAAAGAAGTCTGCTTGATCTGCATAATGCACAAGGGTTGCACTTTCCTGAATGCAGAATATGGACTGTACAACATTTTAAATGATTTTAGCACAAAAATATGTACAATCCTGGACTACGAACATCAACACAGCTGCAAACCTGGCAGACTGGCAATAGGTACAAGGAACTTGAACTTCAAACACAGACACCAAAAAAAGAATCCAGAGAGAAATGTTCATTGCTTTTTATTATTTTCCATTACAAAAAAAAAAAAAATCATGTAAACGTAGCATACAGATTCCTTACCCCACCCGCATCAAAAATATAATGAATACACAACCTGCAAGTTGAAAGAGTTAATGATATACTTCAACCTTTTATAAATTATTATATACAGTCATGAGTTATCATAATTGCATGTCATGGCATTGAGGAAATTAGGTAGAGTTTGGTCAACAGAGAAAAGCACTCTACCACGCTGCTGATGACAATGGCACATTTCTATCTAATGGATCATTGGCCCATCAGCTCTCTCAGTATTCAGAGAGCAGCACCAGAAAAGGTTCTCTTGCTCAAATAAGAGAGAAAATTACATAGCAGATACTGAATAGCTGGGAGGAAAATTTAAGACAAAAGGAAATATTGAATTGACCCAAAATTGTCTCTTTTGGCTCTGATACAGCCTCCTGGACAGTTCAGTTTTCTGTTCAATTAGGAGGCTGCTGGGACATTAAGGCTCTTATTAACCTATTAAACCCTGTGCTGGTTTGCTTTAAAATGGGAGAAGTAGCCAATACAGCACCGTGCTGCATTCATCATTAAGGAGCAAGATTGCCTTGCTGTAGCTTTCCTTCTAACCATCTTAGAACAGCGAAGTTTTCACTGTGCCCTCCTCATGAATCATCTTTGTAATCTCTTGCCAACTTCAAAGCAAGCAAACAGCAGCTTATAGTTTTCTTTCCTTCTTTTTCCTAAAGCGCCTTCTGATGAAGGACAAGAATCCACAAAGAAATCCATTTCCCCACTAACACAATCAGGCTTGTTTAAGAGTACAAGTGCCTGTTTTAATAGGGGTGGCCTTGGAGATCCATGTGCTAAACTGTGCCCTCGTTCTTTAGCATTCTTCCTATTCTGCTTTTAATTACCTTGTCTGTGTTCACTGAGGCATGTCTTATGGGGCTCCACATTATTCAATGAAACTCTAGCAGGAATATTGTAGGTTTCACTGTACATTAAATGTATACTTTACATTTCTTTACAAATCTGAAACCCAGCAATATCAAACTGCAACAAAGAATCTTGTATAATCTTTTTTTTTTAAACCAAACCATTGTTTCACCATTTTATAAATATATGGCCCTTGCTATAATAATAAAAAAAACAAATTCTAAGATATAGTGTGAAAGGTCTTCTATATCACCATTTCAACTGATCTTGGCTTTTATACCCCAAACCATCATACTCCTTTGGCTGATCATCCTCGGTTGTCCCCCTCCCCTTCCAAAAAAACCACATGGTCTGGATACTCGTTTCGTGAATGTTTCTAGTGCATCTTTGCCTGTTTTGGATCTTTCACTAAACTGGAACAGAATGGGGCTTTATTTGCAAAGCTCAAATAAAAATCTAAGGAGCCACAGCAGTTCTAGGAGAAAATAGAACCACTTGTCAAACACAACAAAAATTACTAAGCTTCCCCACAACACCAGCCTCAGAAATTATATGGCTGTGGAGTGTGTTAAGGAAGCAGTTTATATAGGAAATCTCTATATATTTTAAGAGCATTTTTTAAAAAATTAAAAGATAGGCAGGTATAAGTCTGCTGTTTCAAAATCCATAGTGAACATAGATCAAAAACTCAACCTGAATCAGGGGGAAAATATATGTACCAAACATTTTATTCTATATGTGATGATTGGGTTTACATTCTATGTCAGAAGGAAAACTGTGTTTTTTTTCTCAGACTGGTCTTTGATATTTAGATAATGCATAACACAAATGCCACACAGTACTTATATACAAATTAAGCAACTTCATGTGTTGATTCCAGCAATTCCATTTATATTCTACATGGAGAAAAGGAAGGAGGAGTTTCATCCTAGTCATCAAATGATAACCCTCTCTCATCATCAGTGGAATCTCCATAGGATTCCACTGTACTGTATATGAAAGGGTAGAGTTTGACTTCTGGTCTTGGTGTAGAGCAACACCTGCATTCTTCATTGTAATATCTGAGCAGCAGCCTGTAAACATCTCCTTGAAAGTGAAAAACAGAACAAAAATCCAAAGTCAATCATTTGAAATATAACTGAGTCACGCTTAAAGGACAATTAATACAAAAAAAAATCCTCCTTTATTTTTAAATATAAATATAAATATAAGGGAAATCGCTTCACCAGTTTATATGGGAGATGCACCTTTTAACCCTTGACCTGTAAAGGATGAGTTTACATTACCAATTATAAAGAAATGCTACCAACAGGTCACATGGCCCCGTAATTCTTCTTGGCTTGCATGTTTGAAAATTAAGGTGGGGAGCGGGAGGAGAAATTTAAATTAAATCCCAAGCAACCCAACTATGTTGTCTTTTCCCACTCCCCATGATGATCCACTCTGTGCTTACAATGCAGAAATAAATCAAGTCTGATATCATTTGCAGGATTCAGCTTGTGTGCTACTTTGGCCCAGGTTATTGTTTTTTAAAGCGCAGAGTAGACACTATAATGGTGTATTATGAAGATTATTAAACAACAAAAAATCCAATAATTTTCTGAAAGTGTGTTTGTCTAAGATTCAGTTGTAAATACCACAGCTTAGTTCCTTCACAGGCCAATACATTTTCCTTGATTTAAAGAAATACTATAAAGATGACAATGAGCTTATCTGTTTATCACCACATAAGCTTCCAAGGAGAGAGGGTCTGGCTGATACTTACCAACTGTTTGTCCTTTCTCAATCAGAAAAGTATGCATGCTGTAAATGTCTCTCATCAGCTCAGCATCTCCAAAGGTGAAATAAACAACATCTCGTCCAGCCTCTGAAGCAGCCAAGATTTGTATTAAGGCTGAAGACATGAATACAAAAAATAAGTGGTCAATACAGAATGTGGGTGTCTACCAGGGAATTGTAGCCAATCCTATTTTTTGCCTGACGCCCCCAAAACCCTTTTACAAAAATGAACTTCTTCACTTGCTCCTACTGCCTCACAGGTACTGCAGAACAATACAATGAAATTCAAAGCAAGAGCCTCGGCAGCACTTACATTACACTGCCTAGGCTATCAACTGATGCTGGGAATGCAATGAGTTTTTCTTTTTTCAGGTTTTTAAGACGGCTGATCTAGATACCTGTTTGTTAGTTAATATGCTCCCACTTCTCTCCATCAAGGAACCACTTTGCACAGTTCAGTTCTCTGACATGCAGATTAACTGCTAGTATAGCAGGGCATGATTTAGATAAGTAATGGGGAATGTCCAGGCAGCATTAAGCCAATCAGCCTGGTTAGATAAAGGAATGAGCAGGAGCTTTGTACATCTGAGCCAACAGGGCAGGAATGAAATGTCCCAACATTTTCTTAGTACAATTTACTGCCTTCCCTGAGCAGTGAAGAATGGATAAAGCTGTCATTCTGCAAGGAAAAATTAAAATCCCCTCATGTTTCTGCATCAGTGCATCTCCTCACTGCCCATTATTTATGGACCAATAAAGCATTAAAGTAAAACACAACAAACAGAGGAGGAATGACTTATTTTGCACCCCATCTGGGGAAAAGCCATGGGAACAGTCCAGGGCTTTCTGTGATCCCCGTTTTATTCTTTACTCACCCCTGTATCACCTTCTTATTTCTGATACACACACAGTCCTTGAGTAAAGGCTACATTATCTTGACCTTTATTTCCCTCCTTCTGTGGAAGGATTTATGAAAATAAAAAGGTCACCTTGCACATTTTAATTACAGAATTTCAGTTAATGTTGGTGCTGTTTCAGCTAGAGGGTATATGAAATAGAAGATGAGCAAAGGATTGCTACTGTGCTTTCTCTTTCTAGACAGTTTTCTGTAGTATGATAACCAACATTTCCATTGCCAATTCTTAAAAGTGAACATTATTCTACTTGCTAATTACCAAGAAAAAAAAGTGGCAGACTAGGAAGTGACTTTGACACTGGAATTTTTGTTTTGTTTGGGTTGGTCCAGGCATTCACTGTTCACTTTGGAAAAAGGGACTGTTTAAATTTTCAATGTAAGAGAACACCATAATGTTTATTCAGAAATTTATGACAAAGTTATTAAAACCCTCGCAATGTATCAGACCACTCTCCATTACAGGATGATGTTTTACTCATGCTACCAAAGCAGTCTATGAATTTGGGAACAATTCAGTAATTCAGGTGTCATGGAAGTACCCCAATAAGCCCCATGATGCTTTCACAGCAGAATTCAGCAGCACCCTAGGTGATGAGCAGCAAGACGATCCCGTTAAAAAGGGAACAATCTGCATATTGTACTGTCAATAGGATTGTGAGGACAGCGTCCTGATACCACTGTTACAAAAAGTAGACAGAGAAGTGAGGTTGGGCAATGTTGGAGTGAGTAGCTGGAAAGGTTTTAAATGCAAGCCAGTGTGAGGTGAGTTGCAACTTTTTTGGGTGGGGCGGGAGGGTGTTCCTGGGACCTGGGGGGAGGGGTGGAGCAGGGGTGGGACCAGCAGTAAGCTTCGCCGCCAATTCCAACCGCGTAGCCCTACACAGAGGCCCTTGCCTCAGCGCCGGCTAGAACAACCCCTTTTCCCATGTCGCCTCCCACAGCTGCCCGGCTAACATACTAGTCTTGAATTTCTGCACAGACGTGGTAACCACCGTCAGCTGACGCTCCAGGTTTATGGAAGTTATTTTTAGGTAACTAACAGCCCAATCCTGAGCTTCCCAAGTGAGGCAGCCAGGCAGCCATGGGAGGCTCTGCGGAGGAAGGGGATGTTCTAGCCAGTGCAGAGGTGAGGGCCTCCATCGTACGGCTGTGTGACTGTACACAGAGGTTGGGATCTGCAGCGAAGCTCACCACTGAGAGCAGTGTGAACAAGCAGGCGAAACAGAAGAAAACAACTTTTATTGTTCTGGGCTGGAAAAATAAGGTCTAATGGCAGCTGAGTCAGGTGGCAATACCTGTCTCTCATGTGAGGCAAGAGAGGTTAGGAAGAGGACTTGCCAGTCATGGGTGCCATACGTAACTGTTGGCATCTTTAGCTTTTACAGGCAATTGAAGCCATCAGTACATACACAGCCACTATAGCTCAAAGCAGCCAATGACACAACAAAGAAAAAAACAGAATTCCTGTCTTCATCCTACTAGCTGAACTATAGAAAATGTGTGAAGAACAACTCTTACCTTTCAATCTTGAATCACCTCCAAAAGCACCGCACCCCCAGTTTCCTGTGGCTACTGCTGAAAGGTGATGTAGTGGGACACCAGGTCGAGAGAAACCACAATAAGCCTGAGGGCAGAAAAGCAGCTCACAGAACTTTGCAATTTTTCTGTCTTAGGTTCATGTGTATTTCAACACCACAAAGAACCTGAAAGGGGTCGTTGCAATAAATATACAGTAGTACAGTATATGATAATGAAATCCTTTTTTAAATGTATTTTAAACCTCATATGCATTTCTTTATAGACTTATACAAATCACCCCTACTGGCCATTTAAGCCTACCTAACTCCTTTCTTTATTTCTATTACTATAGGTTCCAAACATTTCCCTTTGCCATCTCAGTTCTTACCAGAATTCCAAACCTTAGAAGAAAGAAGAAATTACATATAAACAGTCTTATTCAGAGGTTCCAAAACTGGGGTGTTGTGACGCCTGGACAGGGAAGCCCTGTCACTGCCCCCTTAAGGGGCGAGGTGAAACCTTTGCAAAAGCTTTATAAAATCAATATATATGAAATCATGTTGACTGGGATGGATTTGTAAGACACATTTCCTCCATCCCCATGTGAGTTGCACATTGACAGATACGCATTACAAGTTAGCAGCCCACCATTATTCACACTTAGCAATGGAGAGCTTATCCAAGTTATCACAAATTATACTTGTTCTAGTACACGTATGTGGCATGAAAAATTCTCTTGCATATCCATCTGATGTGAGCCTCAGAGCATGTTTATGAGAAATGATGGCCTCCAGAAAGCTTTTGCACTAGTTGTGGGGAATATAAGCTTCTCTTGGAGAGATTCCTGGAGTTTCATTTCAGCTTGACTCCATTTTGTTTATTTTTAGGGGATGTGTTACTGAAAGGAGGCAGTGAGGAAAACATCACTATGCCTGATGAACAAGACAGGCGGCCTTCATGATTGAGCACCTGCTTGAGGGAAACTACTGGTTACAAAAAACAAACTTGCTGCCACTCACTCTTTGATAACGTGTAACATAAAACAACATGTGCTGTGATATCATTGCACTGACAGAAGAAAATAAAACTAAGGTTTTATCCCATCTTTTCATTCCAAGAGTGTTTGCATAGCAAGCAGCTGACACAGTTTTTCTGCTTCTGACTGTCAGTGACGTGAGGCTGGAGCAGAAAAATGCATGGTACAGAGAACCGGGTAATGTGCTATATAAGATGATACCAGACAGATAAGAGGAAAGTGAAATGGGGATGGGGTGAAATGCAACAGCAGCAGCTCTAGATTGCTTGCTGTGCTTAGTTCAGCCTATATTATGTGAAGCTGCCTTGGAGTCAGATGACTGAGCCATCTAGCACATCACTGATTACATTATCTAGCACAGCGGTTCTCAACCTGGGGGTCGGGACCCCTTTGGGGGGTCGAACAAGCATTTTGCAGGGGTCGCCGGCGCCTCCCTCCAAAACACACACGGGGGGGGGAACGGGTCTGCGGGGGGTGGGGGACGAAGCTTGGCCCAAGACAAAGGAAGACACTAAAAGGGAGCTGCGGAATTTCTCACCTTGGAAGCCTCACGGGGCGCCATGGGACTACTCGGGAGGAGGTGCGCAGGGGCGTTGCCCGGGGAGGCCTCCCGCCCACACGTGCTTTCCCAGGAGGGATGCTCATTGGGCGGCGTGGGGCCGACTCGTGAGTCAACGCACGTCCGAGGCCGCCATCCCACGCGCACTCGCGGGCCAGAGCGGGACTCCCTGGGAGCAGTGTGCAGGACGGGCGGCGGCTCTCCAGCCCTGAGAGAGTCTGCAGGGCGCTGCATGGGTGAGCCATCCCGCCCCGACGTCAGGCTTGTGGGTGCTTCGCCTCCCCCCCATCACAACAACCCTGCAAGGTAAGCGAGGCTGAGAGAGGAGGACCGGGTCAAGGGCACCCAGGAAAGCTGCCTGGCTTGAGCAGGGATTTGCGTGCTGGATCCAGTCTGCGCGCCACGCTCTCATCCCTCTCGAGATGACTTTCCGGGCGGGGGGGGGGGGCGCGCCTCATGTGGCGTTAAAGGCGCAAGTTCTCGCCGGGCAGGTGCAGCCACACTGAGGGAGGTCTGGCTGGAGAAAGAGGGCCTTTCGCGCAGATGGGAGGCTGCGCGAGCTAATGGAGGCCTTTGGGGAGAGTCAGAGGGCTGCTCGTGTCTGCGCGCACTAACGTGGATCTGACTCCCAGGCTGCAATCCTATACTCACTTTCATGGGAGTAAGCTGCATTGAACACAATGAGACTTACTTCTGAGTAGACATGCATAGAATTGTGCTGTCAGTGCGATGCAACTTGCTCCCAATTATGGTTGGGGGTCCCAACAGGCTGTCATAGTAAAAAGTGGGTCCCGGTGGAAAAAAGGTTGAGAACCACTGATCTAGCAGTTGCTCACCAAGGTCTTAGAGTTTTTCAACCCTGATCCTTGGAGCGGCTGTAATCATGGGACCTCATTCTGCAAAGGGAGAATGAGCTCCACTGAGCTCTGCACAAGTAGAAAAAGAGGGGAGCTTATCTGATCACATAGACATAATAATAGTTACTTTAAAACATTACTTTTAAACTCTGACAGGACATTTAGACATTTAACATGAGGAAAAACATTCACATCTTGCGGAAATAAGTCATTTAGGCCACAATCCTGGAGATAGGCTGGCACAATTAGGCCAGCAAAGTTTAGCTGGCACAAGGGACACAGTAAAGTGTTTGGACCATTCTCGGAGTCAGAGAGGCCAGCATACAGATGTGCGCAGTGGTGTCATTCAAATGATTTAGGAACAGGAACTCACTTTTGATTGGCACTTGTCGGGAACCCGGAACCAGCCACGGAGCCCGTTAGGATCCGGAACGCCCGTTCTGGTCCGTTCCTCCTGAATGACATCACTGGATGTGCGTCATCCTCCCTGACTCTGAGAGTGGTCCAAAGGAGCTTTACGGTGGCCCTTGTGCCAGCCGAACGTTGCTGGTCTAACTATCCCGGCCAAACTCCAGGTTAGGATTGCGCCCTTACTTTCATTGAACTTAGCACTAAATAGTATTAAGGCATGATGCTTTAAAGGTCAGACTTGGAAGAGCTCACGCTTCATTAGTGTAAAAGTCATTATTAAGAATATGACTTAATACACCGTAGTGCACGAAATGCCGTTACCTTCCCACCGAAGTGGTACCTATTTATCTACTTGCATTTTAGGTGCTTTCGAACTGCTAGGTTGGCAGGAGCTGGGACAAGCAACGGGAGCTCACTCTGTCACATGGTCTCGAACTCCCAACCTTCCGGTCAGAAAGCCCAGCAGCAGTAGTTTAACCTGCAGCGCCACCACGTCCCTATTTATATCCTGCTTTTCAACAAAAAACGAAAGTTCATAAAGTAGTTTCCATAGCTAAATATGGCAGGAAGGTTTGAGCCTTCACACCCACTCCAGGGCATCTCCTGCCATTTGCTGGAGCAGATACATCAGGAGAGGTGGTGGGAGGGCAGCAACGGGGGGGGGGGGAGAGATGGGTGGATTGGGGCTGGGATAAGTGGCGCCAGCACCGCCAATATCCTATCCCCCTTGTTGGACCCAATCCTATGGCAGAGGTCCAGACAGACCTGTACCAGCTATTGAATAGACCTGTGGAGCTATCTGCAACTGCCCCTTTACTTAGCATAGGATGCAGCCGTTACCATTTTGGCATGCTGCATTGGCGGGGATGGGAGTAATGGATAGGATTGGGCTGTTAGGCGAACTTAGATTCCTAGGGAAATTGCATGCAATTTGTACAGAGTACAAATCTCCAGGCACATTGTTTTTTTAAGGTGTTGCCAATGTGTTACTCATGCATGCTGCTTCTGTGTAATGCAGCTTTTTAAAACTGGCAGTTCTGTGGATTCTGGGGCCTCCCCTCCACTGTGCTAAAGCTTACCACATCTCCCCTCAACTTCATAACTGTAGCATCTGTTTAGATTGCGAGTCCTTTGGGTTTGACATATATTTATTTATAAATGCTTTATGGAAGTCAGCACAAGTGCAGGAGGAACGCCACCATCTGCCAGCCATGCAGGATTGGGCTCTTAGTTAATGAAATACGATGTATTTTACTCAGCACTTGCTACAATGATCCACCACTTAAAATATCTCTTTGTCCCAAAGAGGAAGTGTTCTATAGAGCAGAAAAATATAGGACATTTATCCTAATGTAGGGTGTGCACCTTTACTATCAATCTGACTGAATACTTTTAAGTCTGATGTCAGTGGCTTGGAGTAGATGATTTAGTTTTCCAATTAAGCCGTCAGGGAAATTTACCAATTTTATTTACCACCTTTTGCAGAGCTTACTTTATTGCCATCTGTGATAGTACATAATGCTACTTTCAATATGAAGCACTAGTTTTTATTTGCTCCCTCTCTCTATTTTTTTAATGGCAAAATGAATCAATGACTATTTTTGAAACCATAATCATTAAAGGCATCCCTCTCCTTCCTACGTGGAAAATAAATAATTAAGGGCCTGATGCAGAACATGCGCCAGCATAAAGTGTCATGAATATGCCGTAAAGCATGTCCGCAACATCTTACTGCTCATGCTGGGGTGGTGCTCAGTGACTGCCTGGCCCCAATGCAAGTGGACAGCCAGTCAGCACTCCAGCAGTGCCAGCCACAGGTAAGCCAATTCGGGGTGGGGAGGCAAGGAGGTGCAATGAACTGGGCAGAGGGAGGGGAGGTGCGGGCCTGGGAAACGTGACATGGAGCTGCTCGATTCACCTCTGACAAAATAGGTGGCGGTGAGCAGAGGAGCCCCACTGCGGACAGCAGGGCTTTCCCATGGAGAAGGAGACAAACGTACCCTTCTCCTCAGAAGCATCCAGTGGCTGCCTGTTCTTTGGGATGCAGCAGTAGCCAATTGATACTGCTGCTTCTACAGGAGCTGGGCAGTTCAGTATCGGGCTGTAAAAATCCCGATCATGCTCAATTGGATAAGCTCTAGCAACTATGGCAGAGTCAGATCTATGGAAGTTAGAGGCACCCCACATTTGTTTGGCACACTCATATTCAAGCAATGACTATGCAGTATAAATAATACAACATGGAAAGAGTCTGGGTATTTGCTGCTTTGAGATGAACAACTGCCTGAAATCGCCCCTCAGTTGTGGAGTTAGTCAGTAACTCGGTTAACACGTGGAATCAATAGTAATCATTTTAATTCTATATTATCTTATTTTGCAGTTGATTAAAAACTCTGAGGAATTGGTTCAGAATTCTTCAAATTTATTTTATTCTAAACATGCATGTGAATGGGATGCTTTTATTATGGATTCAAGCAACAAGTGAGGATTTCTGCAATCACTGAGCAGAGGAATTTGTGGAACCAGGTTGCCTTAATTCCAGTGTTTTACCAGCTATTTACCAGCTACATTTTTGCAGTTTGGTTCAGCAGTAGCTCAAGAGGTGGGTCATAACCAGACCTAAGCTGAGCTACATCAGTGATACCGTCGTCATGCCCACCCCCTTTTTAAGGGGGTGTGAGGAGCAATGAGCTAGACAGAAGAAAAACAGGACTGGGGTGGGAAGAAACAATGATAAACATATGTGGCAAAAATTAAGGAGTCCCAAATTGTAGGCTGGGGTGAAAAATGGGTCCCATGCCTGAAAATGTTTAAGACTACTGGGCTAAAATATGACAATCGTAGACTTTTTTTTTCTTTTCAGATAACCTGATGCCATTAAATTACAACCAAGGTCACCACACACTGAAAAATTTGGTAGCCTGAATCCTTTCTTATCAGAAAGAACATCTGTTAGTTGATTTCTCTAAATTAAATAAAAAAGCTTAACATTAATCACTACTTTTAATGAACCTAAGCAGTGTTAAAACAACTATGAAGATTATCTAGAATTAACCTATCATAACAACAAATCACTGGATTGATACGTATAACTGCTTTGCAGTCATTTTTGCAAACATGTGAACTGAATTTAAATACTGCAACGGAGAGTTCATTTTTCTAAATGAAAAGAGTTATTTCAAAAGAGAACCACTTACCAACTAGATCTAAACTGGCAAGCTTCAATTTTAATCTTACTGTTGCAAAACATGAACAATCTTGAATGAACTGACACTGCAATTAAGCAGGAAGTTTCCCTTCAAGGAGTTGTTGACACTTCAAAAATTATTGGACAGCACAACTCAAACCCTAATGAAATAGCTGCAAATAAATGATGGGCTTTAGGGTGCAGGATGGATTAAGGAGTTACTGGCCTTGTTGAGCTCTCTTCTAATTTTCTCAGGAGCAAACTGATCAAGGAAACGCCTGAAATGAAATGCATCTATGGCCACAATTTCCGTGCAGCGCCTCTGCCATTCATCCCTACATTTGGGAGGGGGGGAAAGGGAGAGGGAGAGAAGGGTTGTAAAATTAAATGTGATAATATTACTCATATAAAGAAGATTGAAAATGAGTTCATCTCTCAGGGGCTTCACCAGTGGTGAAAGGCATAGAAATAATGTCAGGGAAAGGCAATGCTGTCATAGATCATGGGTGAACCCTGTCAAAGCAGGGAAAAGCGGATGGGGAGGAGACATGATGCTTCCCCATGGACTTAGAAATGCATTCATTACCCAGTGTGAATGTCAGAGCCCAAATGTTTAAATAAGAGACAGGGTGTGATGTAATCACATGGGTTATAAATATTCCCTGAATGGCCAAATACACCTTATTTATGTTTAGACAGACAGATAGGTAGGTAGACAGATAGTTTTACTACTCCATAATGTGGGTATATGCTTCACAAACAGTCCCTTTCTCTTAGCCTTAGTCCCTTCTCTCTTAGCCTTCATCAACTAGATGATAAAGCATGACCAAATAAATTAGAAGCACTTTGTCTTGACAGTCCGGTCTTTGTAGCAAATGTACCATATCAACCCTTTTGATACCCTGAGCTATCATAATATCTTTGTAGACATGGTGTGCTAAACCATGCCTCTCTGCAATAATTACGTTACAGGCCCTAGGTCTCACAGCCCAATCCTACATGCTCTTGGCTCACTGCCTTAACACTCCCAGTGAGTCACAAAAGCATGTGCTCCATTTGGTTCTCGTGTATCCTACCATCTAAAGGATCTTAACACTCAATGAGAAAGCAAGGCACAGTTCCCAGGCAAATAAACCAAACATGGAGTACAAGTCCTTGCGCACTTTCACCTGATTGGCCAAACACACCAAACAGGTGGGCATATGAGTCCTCCAGGCAAACTGTCCTCTGGTAGCCACCACCACCCCTTCTAAACAGCCAGTCCTTCAGCCAAGGAGAAGCTGAAATCCCATGGGATAACTCCCCAGCTCTTGCAAGCACTGAGCTCCCCCAAACTGCAGGGACTCAAGCCTCAAGACACTGGTTCGTTCCAGTAGTTCACTGAGTGGCCAAAGTCGGACTTAGATTAATATAGTTCCTTTGTACTCACATAGATACAAGCCTGTAATAATAGAATGGTTTATTGACAAAACAGAATTAATATTATGTATTACTTTGAAAGGCATCCAGGTATTTCAAAAAACAAGTATTACATACACAATGCTAAAATAATAAAGTTAAGCTCCTAAGCTTACTATTCCTAACTCTCACCTGGAACCTTTCCAACTTCTGAGCATAAGCAAAGGGTAGCTCTTCCACCCATTGTACCATGACTGACACAAACAGACATCCAAGATGGAATAGCAAAGAGCAGCCCAATGGCAAGAGCAGCTCCAAAAAAAGCTCCCTCCCACTACAAGCTATTTTTTTAATAAATACCTTAAACTTAGACCTTAAACAACCAGAGATTTGGACCAGCCGAAGCATCTGGAAATTGCTGCAGGCTTACAAGATGGGGTCAGACCTAAATCAGTGATTTTAACAAATTATGTTTCAGACTTACTCATGGTAAAAGCACTATGCTTTGCAAGTAGCAGAATCAAATCTTCTCTGTGTATCTCTGTGAATATTAATACACTGTATTGTCTGTGTACACGCACATATATAATATATATATATGGTTATATAGTTATATATATAGTTATATATAGTTTATTTAAAAAGTCAGAAATAGCAGTCCTGCAAAGCACAAAGACTGAACATACCAAGCAAAGGCTGTTTCTCCTGTTGCTTTGAAAAGACATGCTGATATTCTTAAGTGTGACAGCGTCCGCAAAAATAAACTTCTTTCACCATACGTGTTTTAGGCCACACTTCAGACATACATCAGATGTGCCTTAAGATTCACCCTAGTTTTTCTACAGTGAGGTGGAAACATGGCTCTAACTAGCTTGAGCTGCATCAAACACAATTTGAAATTATTCAGGAAGCTGGAAGCTGGAAGCCCAAAAGAAGAAACAAGAGAGTCCATAAAATATTATCAATCAATCAACAGGTACTTATATACCGCTTTTCAACACGAAGTTCACAAAGCGAATAGTTCACAGGCAAATAGTAATAATAAAGTTAAATGGCTCCCTGTCCCATAAGGGCTCACAATCTAAAAAAAGGCAGACCGCCAGCAACAGCCACTAGAAAGACTGTGCTGGGGTGAAGAGCCAGCATTATGCCAGCATTAATCTTAGTGAACTGAAATTACAGCCATTTACAGCCTAATGTCACCAATGAAAATATCAAAGGAATTCATTAGGAAAAGTTACCTGGGAGTGTCATCTTCATGGCTTCTGGCCCACCGGTATGTTTCTGCATATCCAGTATATTCACTGTATTGCTCTGTACCTGAAATAGTTAAATTATGCAAATCATTTTCCACTGGGTTTTTAAATTTTTCCTTTCTTTTGAGGGGACAATGCTCATTTCTCATGTACAGGCTGTAAATTCTGCTCTACTCTCTGTGATATGTGCCATTGTTGAAAAATGTCAAAGAGGTCAACAGATCCCCAAATGGGTAACAGTGAAAAGAGCAAGAGGATGCATTTCTCATGACATTTATGCAGTTATTCCAAAATCCTTCCTGTCCCAAGCAGTCTGGATAAGGGATACTCAACCTGTAAAGATGGGATTTGGCAAAGTACAACGCATAAGATTAGAGAATTCTATGCAAAAGAACGTTTCTCAGGGAAATACATGTATTCTGAGTGTGAAACATGTTGCTAAACCCTTTTATTGACTATCTTCAACAGTTTTCTCCACAACAAATCTCTAGTCTTACTGACATCATGAGTGCAGACTGAAAATAAAGTCTGAATGCTTTATACATGGGAAATGTGCTTGTCAAGATCCAAAGTAAATATAACAAGTTTGCACAATTCTATTGCAGGGGTGGGGAAGGGGAATGTGAGAAAAGTGGCTAGCATTATTGTAATTCATTGACTGCCTTATTGAAACAGGGGTCATGCTTGATTGGTATGCTGCACAGTGGAAGGCCAAAAATGGTCGCACTGTCTCAGGGCTTAAAAATCTATGATGAGTTCAGAATAATCAGCAATTGTTTCAATCAAAATACAAAACAAGTTTCTATCTGGTTTTAAAAGCCAAGAAGCAATTATAGGTTAGTTAACCAAAATCAGATTATTCTTGTAGCATGCATAAATACAATGGGTTGTAGCTAAGCTTAAGCTTACACAACTTAAGCAGTCACACAAGGAATCTTGCTTGCCCCTTCCTCCTGCTGCTGTCCTTTGAGTCCTCTCCAAAAATCATTCCTGAGAATTGGAGATCCTCAGGAGCAACATGGGATGTGGCACAGAGGATCTCCAGAGCATGGGTGAAGTTATCATACTAGCCAAAGCCTTTGTTTGTCTTTGTAAATGCCCCTGCCCCTATACGTCCTCTATAATGTGCAGAATTCAGGTACAGGTAGGGTTTTTTCTCATTTGCTCTTCAGTGCAGATACAGTAAGGAAAGAAATTGCATTGGGTGTCACCACTGGATACCCTCATTGTTTGTTCCCTTACCCTGGGTAGAATGCAGCCAGCAACAATGGGTCTCCTTGGACCTGTGCCTGCTACTTAGTGGTTATTTAGCCTGCTATTTAGAGAGTACAGAACCAAATAGTCCTATGTCGGTCTTTCTGGCTCAGGAAGGGACATAGGATTCAGTGGCAGAGTCTGTCACTGCCTTGGCCCCTCTCCCAGAGATTGGGCTCTCAGAGTGCTTCTGTTTTGTGAGACAATAAATAATCAAAACAGCATGTAGAAAACATTTGGTGCCTATTGTCCTTCATTACCCAAGAAAACACAAGAGGTAAAGTGAAGAATAACTCCAGAGAGATATGCATATGGCTACTGGGCATCTTGAACATCTCTCTAAAGTCCAAAGGGAAAGAGGTTTGATAGCTGACTCAAGCCATTATAGTAGATGCTATTATTTGCTCTCTGCCAGAAGCATTACACCTTGGCCAGATTATACCCGTACAACTTCAAATGGCTGTTGTGTTTCCCTATCCCGCTTGAATTGCCCAGCTCTGAGAACTTATAAACATTTTTTTCTCCCTTCTCCAAGGTTCCAGGCCCCCACCAACATTTGCATTATTTTCTACATGTTCACTCAGGCTCCACAAGACCTCAGCTGGCAATGAATCTGTAAATTCAGTGGGCAAAAATGCAGTCAGTGGAATAACATATGTACAGATATTCTAATTTCCAGTCTCAGGTGGCCAACAGATTCATTCTGGGATGCTTGTTCCATTCTGCCTTAAGTAAGTTTATTCTGAGGGAGAGTATATAGAACTGGGAAATGGTGGTAGACAGCAAGGTTAAAGCTACATTCCTAAAATTCTAGCTATGCTTATTTAAATTGAAGAGTTGCTTTTCAAGTTTTCTACCAGAAATTGTAATCCATTACTGCCCATTAATATGTGTGTCCACCTTTTTTGAACCCACTCACACCAAAGTCCCTCACTAGAAATGCTGCATAAGATGCTAATATGCAAGATTGGAAAAGATAAACTCCTAGTTGGTATGTGACTGCTACTCAGTATTTGTCTAGTGCTTTCAGAACATTCAAAGCACTCCACATATATTGTCTCAATAAGCTACCACAACCTGATAAGGCATGTTAGTATTACCAAATGGAGGCCTGAGAGATGGTGGCTTCTTTATGTCCCATAAGTAAATGTGTGGCCAAGGGAAGATCTGAACCAGAGACCTGTGGTGTCGAAGTTCACACTTGTTTGGTACAATGCTATGCATGTTTATTTAAAAAAAAAAAGCATGTCCCACTGCATTCAATGAGTCTTACAGGAAAGAGTTAAAGAAGAGCAGCCTAGATTGCTGCACTCCACCAACTCTGCAGAGTAGGAAAAAATTAAACTTGTAAAGCTGACACTTTGGTGCAACAACAGTGAGTAGATGAAACACTAAAAATGACAAGAAAGCAGTTCCATGTTAGTGCATATATTAGCATGTGCAGACCTGCGTTTTGTACAACTGCTTGAGAAAAGTGTCTAGTTTAATAATGAGGAAGGCAAACAAGGGGCAGTCAGCCCTCTTTAGGTACAGGGTCTCTCCAGGGAAACATTCAGCTTTGAGCAGAGAATATTTTGTTCAAGCAAGATGACTCACTATGCCTAGCTGTAGTGCTGCTTTTGCTTCTTGAGAAAAAAAAAGAAGTATTCTTGCTTTTATGAAAATACATCTTTTAATCTTCAGAGTATAAGGTGATAATTACCATAAAGCTCAGTGTCTAGAGCATCAGTACATGGTAGAGGGGAAAAATACCAATAAGAACTAAAATAGCTGTTTAAATTTGTGAAAATATAGTTGCCCTTCTGAAACCATTAAGGACGTTTGTGATATGAGCTCAGGTTTCAGTGCTAGTTGACTTTAACTATTACTGCCTGTCATCATCAGAGCTGTGTGAATCCAGTGTATTCCTGAATTGGTATACAAGCATGGAATCTTGGTTTTTTAAAAGAAAGTCAAGAGCCCTAGTTTACAAATTCTGCAATAAAAAAACACGTTTTCAGCTTTCATGGAAAAAAAAGCCCAAAATGTACAGAATAGATCAGACAAACTGGACAATGGAGAAAGGAAGATTACAGGTGTTAAGAAGGCATTCAGAGCTCCTTACATCTTAACATGACCTTCTCATAGCTAGTATTTTCTGTTTTGCTGCCCCAGGTGTCACCTACACCCAATTACTGTGACCTTTCCATTAAGCTATCTCCCTATACTGTTCAAATATTCTGGATATTTTTTGAAACCCAAGAAAAACAGCCTAATTTCTTAAAAAAAAATTGGGTCAAACTAAATATGACTCTAAACATGTAAATAATATTTCCATGTTGGATTTTTTTTAATAAAGAGGGTGCCAGGAGATAACAAAGAAGCAGGTTAAAGTAGCAGTGGGGGGGGGTTAGTATTTTTCCCTCACCATGCTATTTTAAATTTAAAAACATTTAATGGGGAATTAATCAGAAATATCATAGGTGATTGCCATGGGGATGGGAGATAATGATTTTTAGAACACTGTATAGTGCAGCATGCCCATCAAAACTGCAGTCTTATATCTTCCAGGTACATACAAACATTATGAGCCCTCAGTTTCACAATAAATTGTCAAATAACCTATGCAACTACCAAAGCAAAAGACTAAGATACAAACAGAAGCTTAACTCTGTCATCCCTAACATTCCCACTAACTTATCTATAAGCTGGAAAAAGGCCTCTACTTATGTTCTTTTGCATGACCAGTTTCATATTAGTTAGTGTGATGATCTCCAGCAGATGCTGGACAATTGCAACAAATCTAATTTCATTCCAATTTCTCAGTCTCTTCTCCAAATTTCAGCAGCACAGTTAAATCCATTAGGCCACCGAGTCAAGATGCATCATCGAAAGAATGTAATTTATCAGGCAGATAGCTGTACACAACAGACTCTTTTAAGCACACAGATGGAAGAAAGCCCAGGACCAAATGAGGAAGATGAAATGGCTATTTCCATTAAGGGAGCAGAGCATCACATCACAGATATTAATTAGAAAGCACTGTAACAACATAAAGGGCACTGAAAAAACTGAACAAGAATGTTACCCTTGTTTGTCTGTCAGTCCCTTAGAATTAAATACATCAGTTTGGGAAGCAGGACAACCTAGAAGCAATTCTTGCTTTGCTATGAAACAGAGTATGAGCGCGCGCACGCGCGCACACACACACGCGCACACACACACACACACTTTTTGTTTCTCGATTATAATTCAGCACACTGGTGACCTAGGTCAGATCCTAACCCATCCCAGTCGGCCTTACTCAAGCTGCTTTGATTTGTGTCAGCAATTCTGCTGGCACAAATCCTGGCAAGGGGACCCCACTGGAGAATGGGGTATGTTACCGAATGTGTGTTACTGATTTGTCAGTTTCTCTGAGTGGCTCATTTTAAAAAATGCTTTGGATAGATGCCTTCTATGGCCAGAATTCCATCCTCGCACCAGCCTTGCCGACTCTGAGTTGGCACAAACGTGCCTTCTGGCACATTTGTGACAGCACTGGACTGGCACAAGGGACTTGTGCCAGCCTAAGAGCATTTTTGGATTGCTCTCTAAGTTAATTACATCACTAGTAGTGCTCTAAAGAGCTAAATAGAGATAAGAGAAAGAAGGGCAACAGAATGTACAGTATTACAACTGAGACCACAATCTTCAATTTGAACTGAGATACATAAGCACTCTGGAATAAACACATTCTTGCTGTTTTTTGAATTTTGCTTAATCATTGTCAATTTTACTATAAAGTCACAGAAAAAGAAAATAATATGCCAACTAGAGAATTCTATGATGTAGCAGAATGGATTTGGTCAGTCTTATCATAGGACTAGCTTTTTGGTTCCCGGCGTTGCCCGGGTAACAAATGTCATCGGGACTGTCACCACTCAGCTTAGCGACCCCGAAAACTGTGGATTTGACAGTAATGTCGGTCATTTTGGACATTTTGTTTTGCACCCCTTCTTACCCTCCATGCCGAAGGGGGCCGAACCCGGACTGCAACGGCGTCAGGAGCATCGCCGCTCATCTCAGCAACTCCGAAAACTACGGATTTGATGCTGATACTGGCTGTTTTCAACCATTTTCACATGGGGGCCCCTGCGCACCCCCCCTGGGGTCGCCAGGGGGGTCGTGCTCCTGCAGTGTTTGTTGCCAGCCCGTAACGCATACGTGTGCCGGGTTTGGTGGCAATTGCTCCAGGCGTTCCAGCAGATCAGTGTGGACGTTTTGTTTCGCACCCCTTCTCGCCCCCCCCACGCTGAGGGGGCCGAACCGGGACTGAAACGGCGTCAGGAGCGTTGTTGCTCGTCCCGGCGACCCCGGAATGTATGGATTTGACGCCGATTTTGGCCGTTTTCACACAGGGGCCCCTGCGCACCCCCACCCCTGGGGGCGCTAGGGGGGCCTGACCCCATAGTGTTTGTCGCCAGGCCGCAAGGCACGCGTGTGCCGAGTTTGGTGCGCATCGGTCCAGGCATTCCAGCAGGGCATGGCGGACATTTTGTTTCGCACCCCTTCACCCGAAGGGGGGCCAAACCCGGACTCCAACGGCATCGGGAGCGTCGCCGCTCATCCCGGCGAGCCCAGAAACTACAGATTCGACGTCGATTTTGGCCATTTTCAACCGTTTTCACGCAGGGACCCTCGTGTACCCTCACCCCCAGGGGCGCTAGGGGGGCCTGACCTCCGCAGCGTTTGTGGCCTGGCCGCAAGGCATGTGCGTGCCGAGTTTGGTGTGCGTCACTCCAGGCGTTGCGGAACCTATGCGGAATATACGTACACACGCACGCACGCGCACACACACGCATGCACGCGCGCACACACACACACACACTCATTCTTCTTTATATATATAGATTAATTAACATTCTAGACAGCAACTAAGACTCCATACCTACGCACCCTTACCTGAAAATAAAGCCCACTGAACACAGAGGAATCTGTTTATGAGTGAGTTGGACTCAAAGGGAGCTGGAGATTTCATCATATTAGTTTCTTAATAGTCTGCTATTATGTACATTTTGTGTGTTTTTTCCTTTTGAATTTTTTTTAGAGTTCTGAATTCTTATTGATGTGAAGAACCATGCATAGTGATTGTTATTATGCAAACCAATTGTGAACATTTTTGTTGAAAAATACATAAATATTCTTCATAAACAACTCAAATTCACCTGTGTATTTATACTGCACTACCACACAGACCAAAAACAGTATCTAAGCAGTTATATAATTTACATTTTAGTTATATAATATGATGCTCTCCAATAAATACATATGCTGGACTGCTGGTTCTTATCCAGTGTTGGGAACCAAAGGAAGTTTCTCCCTTGGCAATAATTTCACATGACTCTTCAAGTATAAGTCTTGCCAAAACTAACCTGTGATAATTAGACATTCATTGTGATCCAGGACTTCAGTAATGAGACGAGATACAATCAATTCTGGATTGATTAAGAAACGAATTTCTTCTTGTACCAGTCCTGCCCCAGTGACGCCACCTCCAACGAAGCGGTTAGCAAAATCAACCTAACAGAAATACATTTGATGAGGTTACTCGATATTCAAGACTGTTCCATCTACCCCCAGCCCCACTATCAATAATGTATGTATCTGCTGTACATACTAATTTTTCTAATTCACTTTAATGAATTTCAGTTTGATGCTTTTACTGTAGACATAGCTTTTATTGGTGACTGGATTTTTAGCCAATACATTAATTTCACCTGACAATATGATTTTATAATACTGGGACTGTCTGTTTCTGCTGTGTGTTGATTTTATATTACTTCACATTTTTACTGTAAACTGCTTTGTGCATTTTTAATTTTGAAAAATGAAGTAGGAAGATATTAAATCAATCAAATCAATATTCAGGCTCAACTTTGTTGGGGTAGTTTTGTTCACATGTTACTATTTGGGCTGACCCATTAACACTTTATAAGGTTTATTTTGTTACTTATTGTTTGTTCCATAATTCTGACTGTATATAACAAGTTTACAAATATTTTAACACTGAAAACTTAGTTTGGTGGATATTTACATATACATGTACTGTCACACATAGTGTGAGGCACCCTGATATTCACCCACCTAAGGTGGGAAATAAAAAATTGTTAATAAATACATACAGAACCTAGCCAGCAATTGGTAACACTAAATCAGCTCAACATTACTGGCTTCCATTTTAAAGAGTCACAGCAGAGCTAGTCTTACTTGGTATGTGTCTTTATGTCACCTAGACAATAAAATGTAGTTCTCCATTTCCATCCTTCTGTGGCTGCTCAATCACTCTTAAATAAACCCTCTGCAGGAAACTAATCAAGAGATGTTAAAACCTGACATTCATCCTGTAGTTATTAATTTGAATTATCACTGACAATGGGTAAGTAACTTACCTTAAATTGGCTTCCCCAACTGTTGCCATCACTATCATTTATAAGGCATTGATAGATTGGTGGGAGAACCTTTCCTACCCCTACCCTGCAATCCTGACTGCTCCTCTCTACAAATGGAGGTACTCAAATGGTTCTACTAGATTTTCTGATTCAGGGCATTTGTTGCTTGCTATCTTATGGACAGATTGTATTGGAAAACAATGAAGGTTGTCTGCCTCCTAGGCCTTTAGATCATGGAAAAGATCTTTGATTTACAGAATGAATATTTTTACTTTAATGCCCTGGGCAAAGCACCAAGTCATTACTAACTCATGGGGTGACATCATATTGCAACGTTTATTGGGCAAACTTAGTTGTACTGAATGATTTGCCATTGCCTTCCCTAGTCATCTACCACCAGCAAGCTTAGTATTCATTTTATCCATCTCAGAAGGATGGAAGGCTGAGTCACCCTTGAGCTGCCTACCTGAGAACCTGACTTCTGCCAGTATCAAACTCAGTTGTGGGGAGAGCTTTTGACAGCAATACTGCAGCATACCACTCTGCACTACACAAGGCTCTTTATACGAGAAACTAAAGTCTTTTTAAATGCTTAAAGGGCAACATAAGAAAAACAATAGTTTTGTGCACAATAGTTAAGTGCTAGATTTGGAGCATTCATTTCATAAACTATACTGGATCCAAGGGCTAGTTCATACATTTCACACAGACAAGTAGTTATGATACAAACTCTAGTTATCCTGTAAAACTCTAGCTTCTGCACATAGTAAATGCATATTTTTGCCTCTGTGTTTATAGGTACACATACCAAGGAATTTGATCCAGCGGCAGCTTTCTGCCCCTTATACATGTAATGGCAAATTGCTACCATATAACACAGAGAGAGTTGCGTACAACTATGTATCAGTCACTATTTGTCAATTCAGACTATATTTTAAATGACCTTGGTGAAATATTCTGTGATATACAGTATACTTGACCAACAGCTACCTACACCCTAGGGTATATGTAATGCGGTTATTGTATTCTATCAGCGCCTTTTTATTAAAATGATTTTTGTGACAAACTGAATGAAGAACCTGAATGGGATTAGAGTTTTTATTCACAAAGCAAGAGGCATACAGTAGTTTTAGATAATCACAGGCTATGCTCTCTGCTTTTTTGTAATGAACAGCATGTAGGATATAAGTAGTACCTTATATGTTTATAATAGTGCTCTCTACTTTATGAACAGATGCCCCTTACGGTTTTCCCTGCCAGTTTGATTAAATACATAATTTTATGTAGGCTTTTTAATATGGAATACCAGAATATGGTGTCAATATAAACTTAGAGTATCTTTATATTCCAGAGATGCTCTAAACAACATAAGAGAAAAATAAGTGACTGAATTGTTTAAAAGACAATGAGGACTTACAATAAAAATGCTGGAAGACATTTGTGGCTGAAGCACTGCTCAACATGTCTAATGCATTAAACTCAGGAGAGAGCGCTCTTTAATATTTAATCTGAGTTTATCCAAGAACAGGAATTTGTTCTGTTTATGCAGAATCAGAAAACCAAGTAAGTGAAGTGGGACTGACAATCACATCTCTTAGGTAAGACTGTTCCAAGTGCATTCAATGCAAATTTATACAGTACAACAGATGCATTATAATATTTTCCCTTTCTCCCAGAGGCTACAGTTTTGAGTGGCTTGGGAGAAAAATTAATATTGTTTCATGATGCTAAAATGCATCAAGGTTTCAATTTTCAGGCTTTTCAAGCTAGAAGAAGGGTGTTTCAGGAGAAAATTCCGCTTTAGAAAATAACCTAACGTCTCGAAGAAAAGCATGACAGAAGATGTGCCAGGATGGATTAGCCCATTGGTTCCTTATCTGTGCTTTGTTATATGTATCCCAATTCCAGAGACTGGGGCATGAAAAATGGATTGCCCGAGGTCACAGAAGAAATGGGAGCAATGAACTGCAAAGGCTTTCAACAGTATCATAATTAAGAGACCCTCCCTTCCATCTCTGCATTGTAGCCATTACCTGAGCAGCATTAGCAGTTCAGTCATCAACTATATATTAACTGTTTAATTACATTCATCCTATCCAAAAGATCCTTATCAGGATCAAAAATCCATTGCATGGGATGCTGTATGAGTACAAAAGATTGCAACAGTCTCTTTTGTAAGAACTGTACAAATCTAATTCAAGATAATAAGCCAATGAACTAGTGCAACAAATTGTATAATAAAGCAATAATGAGAGCATGTGGTTATGATGGTTAATATGATGGAACATATTAACATCACTAATGTTTACACAAACATGCCACTTATCTTTGAGTTTATGTCTTCCAGACAAAATATAAATTCTGCCCCCATATCCATGCATTTTCTTAATATTGCAAAACAAATTCTTATCAACATGGTTCTTATTATGTCTGTTTATAGTCTTCTTGTTATACTATGAAATACAACTGATTCCTTCGTTGACATGAGCCACTCCATGCTCTGGCACTATAACCCCAAAGAACTAGGTCGTACTCTAACTATACATGCAGTGGTGCTCCATGCTCCAAGTTTGTTCTGTTGATGGCAGGAGCTTGTGGCCAAGAAGCACCTTCAGATGAACTATTAGGATACAAACCACTGTCTTCACAGGGCAAGGAACAGTAACCTTGCATCTTACATTAAGATTGCTCCGATTAAGCAATGTCTATTGTTTTTTTTCTGTAAGATTCTAAAGCAGTGATTCTCAAACTGTGGGTTGCGACCTGATGTAAGGTGGGTCGCAGAAAGCTGGGCGCAGCCATCTTGGAAGCTGAAGACCTTACTCTTCCTATATTCCTTTTGTGAGTGTTAACAGGTTGAATTTTCAAGTGAGTTTTTTTAAAAATTATTTTTAATTCAGTTGTTTTATGTAATATTTTGGCCTATCTTTTTTCTGTCAGGGATGTTTCATGGTTGTGCAATCAAAGAATACCAATTTGCATTCCAGGAGTGCCATTTTACTGAGTCACAGTGACGGCATTCCTACTTGATGATGTCACTTTTGGCGATGACATCACTTCCATGTTAACGACATCACTTTCTGTGGGTTCAGACAGGAATACCATTATAAAAAATGGGCCCCGGTCTAAAATGTTTGATAACCACTGTTCTAAAGCACACTTTATAAATGACTCCCTCAGAATGTATCACAGATACCTGCAATACACAACAGAGTTTCTGCCTTTTCTGTATGTTACATGTACTAATTCAAATTATCCAGCCTTGTTTTAATTCTAACAGGTCTCAAAATGGTTATCACCAGCAACACTTTTCCTTTTTATGCAATAAGGAGACCAAATAGACTATGGACAGAATCTTCTGGAATGTTCCCCCATGCAATTCTCATTGCGGTGAATAGAAGTTGTTTCTATTTGTTGCAAAGAAGCTTGCTCAGAACAATGTCCCAGAAAAAAATGTCATATTATGTCAATATTCTGCCAAGAATATTGGCAGAAATCCTACAATTGTAGTTTTATAGAGCTATGAATTACGTTTTAAGTCCACAAAAATAACAACCGAGTTAGTGAAAAGATAAGCCACAGTGTTTTATATAACTTCAAAAAGCAGTTTCTTTGCAGTTTAAAATAAAATTTAAAAAACCAAAATATCTGGAGAATGGAAGAGGCACCTTCCTTATCCATCTGTTTTAGCTGACTAGCTCCCAGAACAAAACAATGTAGACAAAGCCTCCTGAACTGCTGAACTGGTCACCAGCTGGGGCACAGTAACATGACTTCCAAAATAAACAAACAACCCCAGAAAATTAGCAGCCTATCACTTTCATATCCTGGAAACCCGTCTCCTGTCAATCACTGCTTGACCTGGCGATCCTGAAGCTATCCAGGTCTCATGACTGTCGATCAAAAGCTTTTTCAACAGGGCACACAAGAAGAAAACAAAATGAGCCAGGGACCACAGGTAATGTAAAGGCCATCAGAACAATAAATTCTGCTGTGTCTTTTTTACTGCATAAATGCACTTCAGTTCCACATACTCGAGAGCACAACTGATAATTTTGCTAAAACACCCAATAGGCCAAAGTTTACGGTAAGTACAACACAAACCTATATGCGATTCTACACTTACCTGCAGCATGCCATGTCCATTGCTTTCAATAGTACCTTCATATGTGACATGCAATCTGGACATTTTTTTCTGACTTCTGTAATAAAATAAAATAAAATATACAGAAATGCAGAGGCATGATACTATTTATAGAGGTAACTTATTTGAAAACTTTTCCTTTTAACATGTTTTACAAACAATGTGTTACCTATTGATCTGCATGAAGTCATAGAACTTTAAAGCTTTATACAGAACTTCACGGTGTCTCAGATGTTGGTTTATAAACCAATACGTTGGAATGGTTGCACTTGCTGTTGATTCAACACCACTGTCCGCAATCAGATCCAGACAGAATCCTATATACACCTACCTGGGAATCAGGCTCACTGAACACAGTGGACATATTTGAATAAATATGCACAGGAATGAGCTATTAAATGAAGCATGAGAACTTATTTTAATATTAACAATGCTGAAGTTTTTCAATGCAATCAGCCACCTGAAGTGTCTACTGTCAGCAGAACTTATAGCCACTAAGTTGCTTTTCACTGAAGATAGAATAATGCTTTTTAATTTTAAATACCTAAGCAAAATGAGTCAAAAGTGCAAGCCTTTTTTGTATTTAATATGAAACGTCTTGATTTTAATGTCCATTTTACAACTAAACTTTTTTTTTTGTTCTGTAGAAAGCATATCAAAATAATTCTATACAACAGACTACAGGTTAGGATTAAATCTAGTTCAATCACAATAGAAGGTGATAAACCTGTGTTACAGAACAGGGTAACACTTATTTATTTCTTATTCCTATCAACAGATATGCTTCTTTCTTGAAGGACAGAACACAACTAAGCTAACAACTAAAAGGAACAAAAAATAAGTCCATAAGAGAAGTTATAGGGTTTAACTGTTTAATGTCATGTTACTAAACGAAGCATTTAATTTATAGAAACAGACAGATATGCTGAAACAAGCAATTTTATGTATTTGCAGCATTCTGGAAATGGCAATAACTACATTAAGCCAGGGGTTTGCAAACTATGTGTCATGATGAGGCACAGTTTTGGAAGGCACAAAGCCAAGCTTCCCCAAAGCTGTGCTCCCCTTTCCTCCAGAGGCTTTTCAAAGCCCTGCAGAGGCCATCTGCAGCCTCCATGGGAATAAGAATGACCGACTCAGCAAAAAAAAATCTCATCACTTCCCGTTTCCTGAGGAAAACAGGAAGTGATGTTTTAATACCTTATAAGGCACACCGAGGCCTGGGGAAGCCCCTGGAGTTCCTAACCAGGCCTCCGGATGCCTTATAAGGCATTAAAACATCTGGTTTCTCTCCAGAAACCAGAAACAGCAGGTTTTTGTGTTGTTGTTTTTTTGCTAATTGGTCATTCTGAGCCCTCAGGGGCAGGGTGAGCACAGTTCCCCTTGCCTCCAGGGGGTCCAAGTGACTGGTAATGACATCATCACTAGTCACTTGGGGAGCTGCATGCTCCCTTAGCAGTGCAAAGGGAGCCACAGTTCCCAAAAGTTTGGGAACTGCTGCATTAAGCCATCAACCAATTATATTACAGATTCTTTTTAAAAGGCTGATTTTGCACATATAATATCTCAGAATGTACAGTCATGTATGGTATCATACACTTTAATACCATACCATCCAAAGCAGGCTTCTATTAGTATGTGTTTGTATGTAACCAGAAATTATCCACTCATACATTCACTGTATGGGTGATGAGCACATGACAAGCAAAAGTAACACAATGTTTTGGGTCCTTGAATTGTTCTTGCAGGAAAAATATACAAAGAATAATGCACTTGAAAGACACAGAAAAGTAATCAATAAGCAAACCAGATAATGCAAATGTATATCCTATTTTATTCTAAAGTGACAGGTTATACTGTCAGTATAGTCTTCTTTATTCTCACTTTGAAAAAGCTTTAACCTAAGGCTTTGAACATTCAGCAAGAAAACTTGGCTCAGAATTCTGTTTGTCAGCTCAGATTGCTGTTTAAAAGTCCTCTCTTTCAGAAATATATTGCAGACTTCCTTCTAACAGCTATCTGCTCCAATCAATAGCAAAAATGGAAAAATGAACTTTTTTCAGTGTACTGCATATATATGTACACTTGAACACACATACACACCATTTTACATTCACAAGTGTGCTTTACCTGAAACGTTTCTTTGCAAAAAAAACAAACCACCCTAATCTCCTACAAATTGACACGGCCATAATTATCTCCAGAAACCTATAAGAGGCAGAACAAGTAATGAGCACCAGGGGAATGCAATGCCAATCCCCATTCTAAATTTTATTAAGCAATGCCTTCTGTCGTGGTGTCTTTTGTGTGCTCTTCAGGTTTTGGCTATCCATTCATCATTCACTAACAAGAGGATAGTTAAGAAATGGTAATATTAAAAAATTTGCTTTATGCCATTATTAGGTTACAAATGTATACTTGTCATCTTGGGCTAGCTATGAACATATGTAAACAAAAATTGTAAGCTGATATCATATATTGAACTAGGGGACCAGAAAAAGAATTTCTTTAGGTTCACCAAGAGTACTGCATTAACTTAAAACATTTACTTTATTGTATTTGAAAGATTCATACTCTCCAATCAGGTATAAAACACTGCAAGGGAGCTGCATTAAATACCAAAACACAATTTCACACACTTATAAAAATTCATTTCTCTGGAATAGCAGGTGGCATTCAGAATAGTGCTGGAAGTTCAAGGCATTTTTCCCACATTCCCTTCCTTACTGAATCTCCTGGAGTGCCCCAACCCCAGCCACTAATAAGCACAGGAAGTATTACCAGTGATTTTGGTTGCAGCATGGAGGGGTAGCAAGAGGAAGAGGAAATATTTGGAAACCACTTGCAATTTCTGGGTATTTAACCTGGGTATGTTGCATACCACACGATTTCTGAAGGTTCCCTGGTGCATTGTAGTGGCTTTGGTGGACTCAGAAAGGTTCAGTGGGGAAGAAGAGTGGGGAAGATATCTTATACTCAATGCATGAGCATGATTTTGCACATCATCCAGAGAGCATTAGGTGATACAAATGACATTAAAAGAAAAATTGAAACTGAAGTTATATATGACCTAGTGTTTTTAAAATCTCCTAATCCATTTTTGTTCAGTGAAATTAGGTGAGGGGAAATCATTCTATTACTACAAATGAGGTGCTGATGTGGCCACCACTATGTCTGGATACCTTGGACATTGTTAATGGACAGTCTGAAGGTAGTCACTAATGTGGACAACATTTGAACCTTAAACTTAGGAAGGTCACTAAAGGCTCTAACTAAGGGGGAAACTCTAACCTGGAGTGAGGCCAGCACAGTTAGGCTAGCAAAGTTTGGCTGGCACAAGGGACACCGTACAGCATGTTTGGACCACTCTCAGAGTCAGGGAGGATGGCACATGTCTGTGTGATGGCCTCTCTGACTCCAAGAGTGGTCCACATACTTTACAGTGTCCCTTGTGATTACTTTAGCACAGTGAGATTACTTGAGCACAGTGGTTCCCAACCTTTTTTGCACTGGGTTCCCCTTTTTAGGTACAACAATCTATCAGGACTTGCCTAATACCCAGAAGTGATGTCATTAAGCAGGAAGTGTCATTAAGCATTCTTTTTAATAAATCACACTTTTTGAAAATCAAAAGCACATCCTTTTTAGAATGTTCTGAATGCTTTGTATCTAAGTGATGTTAAAACTCAGTGATTCAGTACTGAGAACCACATTGTACAGAATGCACTGTGGTTTATCTATACTATTGCTGATCAAAGTGGTAAAGTGTGTGCTGAGACTCATCTAGGCATGCACATGGAAGGTGTGACCTGCCTGGTCAGAATGAGAAAGACCATCGCATGCATACGTACACACCCTTAGCAAGGCTAATTTCCCTCACAGCCAGAAACATTGAAGAAATGGCAGTTTAATGGGGAAGCCTCTTCCCTAACCAAAATGAAGCTTCCAAGATGGTGGTGCCCAAATTTTTAAGATTGCTGCCCTGAGCTCTTCATGACCCCCTGAAAATCGGTTCGTGTTCCCCTTGGGAGTCTTGACCCCCAGGTTGAGAACCACTGCTTTAGCATCCAGGTGCCAAAACTTTATCAAAACCCCAGAGACATCAAGGCAGGGAAGAAAAATGAACTACTAATATTACTAAGTTGGGGTAATGTTTCCACAACCAAAACAAACCCATTTCAAATGAGATTTTTAACTTACCTTTCCCAGTCTGGAAATTCCTGTAGACATTGCCTTGTAAATGTTATCAATCCAGTGGGTTCTACAAGCAAACAATCCTCAAATGGGTATATGTTGTTCAATGAAATAAAAAAATTAAGTATTTCATTTTTATCAAAAGGATAAAACAGCTCTTCTTTAAAAAGAGTTCTTACCTGTATGCCACAAGACTGGCTGCCCCGATGTACAAACTAATGTCTTAAGTAAGTTCTCTTCTACTTGAAATGGAGTGGCGTGTGCTTACTAGTTGGGGCATGGAATCTGCTCTGGGAACCCAATTGGTTTGGAAGTGTATCTTTATTGAGTTTTCCCTCCACTCCCCTCCACTATGCCTGTGAGCAGAGGTGGAAAAGGCAGGGAGTTTGGGTACAACTGTATAAGCTTGGAGTGAGCAGCACCAAGTTCCCCTGAAGTGCGAGCAGAGCTGGGGCAGTACAGCTGCTTGTGTCCCAGTTTGGAAACTCTTTCACACGGTGATAAACGATGAACACCCATGTTGAGCCTTTCTGAGCTTTATAGTGGTTCAGAGGGGGCTAGGGAGGCAGGCTTTTTCCAGGACTGGTGCTGGAGCTGCTGCTCTCCATTTTGCTCTCAAGCAGAGCACACTAGGTAAGGAGAGGCTTCCACTCCCGGGGCTGATCTAGGGCCCTGCTAGAAGGCAAAATGGAGAGTGGCAGCTCCAACAACAGCCCTGGAAGACAGGCAAGCCTGCCCCAGCAGTTTCTGAACCTTAACGACCATAAAGAGCACCTCTGGCATTGCTAAGGGAGCCCTGAAAGGTAGAGTTTAATGGAGAGCTCAGAAATTATCAGTTATTTGCAAAGTCCATTGAATTCAGGTCCACTATTAAATAATTTTCCGTTTCTTGCTTGCCTATCTGTAGCAGGTAATGAATCATTACCTGCAAGTTTTTACTAACTATGGGTTGTGAGCTCACAGTGCAGGACTGACATAACTTCCCAAATGCAACAGGAAACAGGCAGGAAGCCTCCTTGTGTTTCAGAATGGCCTCTAAGACACACTTCTGGTTTTCAGAAAAATGGGAAGTGAGCCACAGAGGCCCCAAACAGACCTTCAAAGACGCAGGGAGGCTGCATGCGGCCTTCCCATTTCTCAGAAGACCTCTGGTTGCAACTGGAGGCCACCTCCAGTCACGGATGGAGGTCCTGGAGGAAACAGAACCCCCACAGATGCCGAGACACAACTGTACATGAAAGAAACTTCCCATGCAATATCATAGCAAAGGACTCTGTGAAAAGTGTTAGAGAACTGTGTTACCGTGTTAGAGATTCAAGATGCTTAATGGAACTTTTGCTTGCTTTTTTCAAAAGACTGCTTTTGGTATTAATCTTATGTTTTCCCACAAGAGAGTGTGATTTTATGAGATGGTGTTTCAAAAATGAAACAGTTATTATTGTTTTCACTGAATCGGGTTCATGTTACAAGCTACTTCATTATTATTTATAATAAAATTACTGTCAACTTATTCAATAAAAACACAGTGCAGGTTTTTCTCCCTTCAAAGAGGTTGCATCACAAAGTAAAAGATTACAAAGAACAATATTTCCCCAAGCTGCTGCTGAGAACACAGTTCCTTTTAAAAACTTAGTATTTTAATATGGCAAGAAAATACTAGAAAACATGTGGAATCTTAGTATAAAACTTGCAACAGTACACCAAGATGTGATACTGTCATGTAGGATACAGGAGGAGGAGGAGATAATGCTGCTTTGGGCAGGTAGCCACACATTACAGTTTGTTTATTAGTCCACTTTTAGTGATCCCAGGTCATTTAAATTAAGGTATTCTCTCTCTCTCTCTCTCTCTCTCTCTCTCTCTCTCTCTCTCTCGTATGAGTGTGTATAGTTTATCCATCTTTAACACACTTATCTGAACATATAGTTATGCCAGCATATTTTGAACACAAGTTCAACTTTCTGTACTGGCATTAGCTTTGTAGAGAAGTGACTGTGCTTACCATCTTTATTTATAATTGGGCCAGTATAATTTTAGTAAGAAAGGAAGAGCCATAAAGACTAACCACAAACAGAAAGGAACTGTCCAGCACATTTATCACTACAGCTGGGATAGTTTTCAGGCTATTGGCATAGCCTTGCCCTTATCATAAAAAACAATGTAGCCACCTACACTATTTCAGTTTCAGCAACTCCAAATTGTTGGGTACTCCAGTAAGTATCACTCATCTTGTCACATATATATGGAATTTACTCACCCTATCACAACTACACAATTGTTAATAATAAAACAGAAAACTGCTGAACAGCAAATGTAGGCTAAGAGCAATCTGACAATAATAGGTTCTGGAGCTGGGTTTTGGAAACATTATGTTTTTCTATGGATTCAAATTCTTCTCAGATATTTATTGGGTCTATTGCTTCCCAAAAATAACGGAGACTGCAAAAATCAAAGGAAAATTTCAGCTAACAGAGGCAGTTATCCTCATGTCCTATGGAAGGCAGTAAATTAATGCCTACCCAGTGATGTCCCAAAACAATATGATGCACAACCTAACTTTGGCAACTTCTCCCTGCCCAAGTTAGGTTGTGAAACTGATAAAAACAAGTTTCAAAAATCCAAGTTATGCTTCCTCGCATGCCTTCCCCTCTTCTGATTCACCATTTTACCTTGCCCCAGCTGCTTATTCCAGTGGCTCTCACCTCCAGCCAACAGCAAAAGTCGGAGGAAAAATGGAACACGCCTAAACAAATGCAGCAGAGAAAGATACTCTGCTATGCTGGTAAAATGCAGGGAAATTTTTTTCTATTATTTTTGAACAGCTACTGGTTAGGTTTCCCTGCAATGTTTCCTGTCTTCCTGTTTCTTTGTATGAGACTTGAGCATGAGTGGAATTTCTCATCTGTGAGGAGTTCTGGAACCAACCACCCATGGATAATGAGGGCCCACTGTATTTGGCACAGGACATTTTAGTTGGTAACTGCTCATAGACCAGACAGAGCTATGTAATCCATTGTATAAGGAAGATTGGAAAATTTAAGAAAGTTTTTCTTACTTTTCTCTGTGACTCTTCTGAAATAGCAGAAAAGAGTTTTCAGTTTCTCAGGCTTCCTTGGTGAACGCCCTTCAAACAACCTAAAAAAAGTAAAAATAGAGGTGATTGAAAAAATGTCAGTAACAAAAGGAAGCAAGAAGATGTAGCCAAAGAAATACTCAAATTAGTTGGTGCAACAACTCAAATATAAACATTAAGTCAGCAAATTTGAGTCAGTGAGCTCGTCTGGTGCTTGGCACACTGGCTCCTGGCATATCGGCAAAACTAACATTTCTTAGGAGTTGCAAAAGACAAAAATAACCTAGGACACACTATCTTTCTGACTTCCATTTCTGATTACACAATATTTGGTAACTAAACAGAAAACAAAAAAATACTAGAAATGTATTTTTCTTGGACTATTCAGACAACTATGCTAGGCGTTAATTATTTTTGCATACTATTTTCCTAGATTGAGTTAGAACTAGTAAGAGAGTCTTTTTCCTTTTGCTGAATAGGAAAAAGGTGTGAATAGGAAAATTCATATTAAAGCCACAGTTTAATATGAATTAGCCCCTCAGACAATATTACGGCTCACATGAACAGATGATGCGTGAGCAGTTATGTACATGGTTAGTCAGTTATAGGGAGCATTGTACTGGCTTTAGTGCTAAAGAAACTAATTACAGATCATCTCAAAAGCTACCTAGATCCTCTCAAAACAAAAATTATTTTATCATTTATACTTCAATGCGTTAGAAGGGGAAAAAACCCCAGATAGCATGCTTTAGACATTTCACTGCATGACAAAACCAGTCCCAATTTCCTTTTTCATCATTGCATTTTAAAGCTTTAGAAGAACCCTACTTTAAAATTATCTAGTGTTTAAAGAAACTCTTCTATGAGGTCACAATAATAGATATTCTCTTCTTAGCATCATCAAGGGAGCACATACTTTTACATAAAATACTGTTTCTTTTTACTATGTCATCTACCTTCCAGCAACCTGCATTTGTACTGCTTAATTTGATTTTACACAAAACAAAACTACATTTCAATGGGAAACACATAATGCAATTTGCCGAGAGGGAAGAACTATGGGGACTTCAGAAACAGAATGCCTCTAGTGGCATGTTCACTGAAAGATGTCAGATAGGGTAAAAGACCTTTGGGATACAAACTCACTTTTTAGAATTATTCCTGAAATGTTATAGAATGGCTGACAGCTTTTATGCTTAACGCTCTCCCCCCAAAATGCCTTCAGGTGAAGTCAGTTTAAATGAATTTAGTTTATTTTTAAAATTTGGAAAAGGTGAATAACATGGAAACTTCATGAAGAGAAAGAAATCAAATTTAAAAGAGTAAACTAACATTTCTGTGTAAAATTAAATCAAGACAGTAGCTGAAAAGAAAACACTGTCATGCACTAACTTGGCTGCAACTTTGGCTTTCATCATTGTAAAGCACTCTGCTTTGCAGTCTTTAGAATCAAGAAACTTTACTGACTATAGTGGCCCTTACTTCCAAGCAAACATACATGGCTGTGGGCTGCCCATTTCCTACCAGTGGCGGTCCTACCTTACTGGGGGGGGGCAAATGTCCCAGGTGCCACATTGGTGGAGTGGGGAGCAGTGCAGAGGCAGTCTGACCCACTCTCAGGCCCCTCCACCTGAACGGCTCCAAAATGGAGCATGGCACGGTGTGGGGATGTGGCGAGGGTGGCGATTACAGCACCTGGCCCTGGGGCGGAGACTCGGCTGGGTCCGCCACTGCTTATTACACTGCAGAGTATTTTTTTTTCTTTCATTGGAAATGATTAATTTTCATTTTTTCAAAAGTTACTTCTTAGAAATTTTCTTCTCTTAAGAAAGGACTTCTTCTGAACAGAAACCACAACCACAAAATACAGAACTTTACATGTATTATCTTGATATGTGCCAGAAAGATTAAGGCTTTGAAAGAAGCATCAGTCAGACCGAAGGGAAACTTCTTGAGGATCTAATCCCCAGAAATTCATCCAGATCTACCAGACTTTGAGAGCATCTCATCCTCATAGATCCCTCACCACTGCTGAGGGGAATAGCCACTACAGGTAGGGTAGTGGCACTTTCACAACAGCCTTGGGCAGATGCAACACACCTGCATCGGCCCAAGGGTGCTCTTGGAAAAACCACAAACTCCAGGAACAAATACATAAAACCCAGACTTGCTTGGACAGGCATGCTGGAGGAGACAGAATCCCTACAGATTAACAATAACAACTGCTACCACTTGGCCCTTAATTAATGCTGTGCTGAGAAACAAGGAGGGCAGAATTTGCCCACGCGGCTCTGGGTAGTACAAGCCAGGTCAGCCTGTAGATTACCAGTTTTACAATATTAATAAGATGTGAGAATTTTCCATTATAAATAGATGTTATGCTTTCTGACGAGGAGGTCTCCAAGCAGCTTCAAACAATGTCACACACTAAAAGCACTGTGGAAATCAAATCTTTAGTTGTGGCTGCAAGTCTTTTCAAGTTAATTAAGTAAATGAGCTTAAATTTCTCTATTTACATAGAAAGTAGCTTAGAGGTTTTGGATTCCCATGGCTTCATACTTAAAGAACCATTTAATCTCAAAGGCAATATCTTTTCATATTTATTGCACACAACCAAATGTCAGGTATACCACTATCTCCACACAACAAAAAAAGTCGTAGTTTTAGCTAAGGGTAGATTCTCGCACGCATTTACTACTATTAGAGTTTGATGCAACTCCATCTGCTTGGCACATGGGGGCAGGGTACTGTCGGGTCACCTGATGATCACTATTCAGGATCCCTCTCTTGTTCCTGCAGGGGGTGTGCCCTTTTGTCTTATACCCCTTCCTCCTTCTTAAGCACATTCTCTTCTGTCCTCTGACCACTGACATGATGAGATGCACTGAGAGGATTTCTGATGCCCATCTTAGGCACAAAGCACACCACACTCAACATTCAGCCTAAGCATGAGCAAATCCACAACTCATGCAGAGAAGAGAGATTCAATGCCTATCTCAATCCCTGAAGCTTCATACTCAGACCACATGTGAGATGCTTAAACCCTCTGTTGTGCTACCATACCAACCATGTATTTCCATAACTGAGGAGACAGAATGAGCACTTGGAGGCCACCAGCACTGCTAGGGCACCAAGGCTCAAACCCCTTTGAAAAGCCTGCCAGTTCACAGCTGAGGGATGAAACTTAGGCAGCTCTGAAGGACTGATCACTATTTCAGCTTAGTAAGTGGACACATCTCTAGTGACAGTCTGGCCACCTCAAGAAATACCCTTCTATCCTGCAAAAGAGAGGTGGGTTGGGCTAAAACCTAACCTTGCAGAAGTGCCATTTTGTTTTGAAACTCAGGCTTGCACCGTCAGAATGGTAGCTAGAGCAAGGGATCTTAGGTGTAGGAAATCCTACGGGGGACTTGGACAGAGTTCCTTTGGCCAAGAGCCTAAACTTCAGACTGCTAACCACTAGCCTGCTTGCTGTTGCTAAGGCACACTTTCTGCCTTGGATCCTCTCAGAACAGGAACTGTGGCAAAATGACAATTCACTTGCCTACTTCTGCCCCACTACTGGCTGCTCAGCTGATTTGCACTACATATTAGAGATAGGAGTTTAAGAGGGGCCCCAAGCTCATTACAAGCTGTAGACCAGTGTTTCCCAAACTGTGGTCTTTAGTGGGTCACAACCAATTTTTGAAACATAAAAAAACCACTTTACAAGAACCCTGCCCAGTTTCAAAGAAAGTTGTTAGCAGGAATGCATACAAGGAAATTTTCATACCCCCAAATTAAAACATCACATTTTCAGATTTTCTCCGGTTATTGGCATGCTGTAGGTCACATGCGAACCCAGTTTCAACCTATTGTGTGGCCCGGAAGTTCCTAACTGCATATATTGCTCTCCAGTTCATCTTTGTGGGTACCCTGGAATGACTGTAAAGCAGTGGTTCCCAAACTCTTTCAACTGGTGGCTCCCTTGACCCACTGGGCTATTGGCCACAGCTCTCCATTAGGGCTACAATCCTGCCCATTATACAGGGTGGTAGGTTTTTTGTGAGGATTCTATAGCTCCCCTGATGTGAAGTTTCTAGATCACTTCCAACGCAATACTAGTGTGGCTTATTTAAAAATGGAAGTCAGATCGTGCCGGATGTACTTGGGTATTTTGTCAATGTGTAGTCATTGCCTCCAGTCATTAAAGGTACCTTAATGTTATTGACGTCTATGCAATCCTTTTACAGTCTCCAGAATGGATGGCTCCTTGGGTGCAAGTTCAAACCTTCCTCCTCCACTGCCTTCCTCACTTGCCATACAAGATGGCTCTGCCCAATTGTTTTCTCAGAGCAGAGCCATAGGATTGCATTGGATCATGCAGGCAGCCATCTTTTCCAGCTCCGAGCTCACTGCTCAAAGTTCTAGTGTGGGGAGGACACTGGAACTTGAAAAAAGAATGTGACCAGAACATGCTAGAAGCAAAAACCCAGCTCTCTGGCGTTTCTAGTGCCAGAAGCTGAAAAAGGAACACAGCCAAAGTTTAGCACTTTAGACTGCTTATTTAGGTGCTTGTTTTTCTTCAGAAACAAGTGTAGGTAGTTGGGAACTCTGGAATCTAGAGAGAAAGATCTGGGTGAGGCAGAGAAGCCGGGTGTGGAGTGATACTCACACTCACATGGGGGTGGGGGAGAAATAGTCCTTGAAATCCATTTCTAGGGAGAGTCTAGCAAATGTCTACACACATACTACACCTAAAGTCTCTAGTAGCCTCAAGAGAATAGGACCCTAATTATTATTAGTAATAATAAATTATTGATCAATAAATAAAAATATTCCTATTTTTTGTCTAATGGATCACAATAGTGGGTAGTTTTAAAAAGTCAATCCTTGTGATAAAATGCTTGGGAAGCACTAGAAGAGCCTTTCTAGATGTTGTAGCCTTTCCTCATAAAGGAGGTGCCCCAGTAGAGGCACTTTGGTCGCTCTCTTCTGCATCTTTTCTAGTTCCACTATGTCCATTTTGAGATGTGGCGAACAGAACTGTACACAATACTCCAGATATGGACTTACCATAAACTTGTACAATGGCATAATAACATTGGCCGTTTAATTCTCAACCCCATTTTCAATTATCTCAGGCATGGAATTGGCCTTCTTCACCGCTGCTGCACACTGAGTCGACGTTTTCATTGAGTTGTCCACTAGCACCCCAAGATCAATCAACAGTATTTACAGTACATACCGCTTCTGAACACAAATATCTCTCTCCTGATCCATCGCAGACAGCTCAGAACCCATTAGCCTATATGTGAAGTTCTGAATTTTTTTTTTTGCCCCAATGTGCATCATTTTACACTTTTCTACACTGAACTGTTTCTGCCATTTTGCTGTCCATTCTCCCAGTTTGGAGAGCTCCGTCTGGAGCTCTTCACAATCCCCTCTGGTTTTCACCATCCGGAAAAGTTTGGTGTAATCTGCAAATTTGGCCACTTCACTGCTTATCCCTTTCTCCAGGGCATTTATGAACAAGCTGAAAAGCACTGGTCCCAAAACAGTTTATGCTGTCACTGGCTTATGCCACAATATATATTGGTCTATATATAAAAATATCACACAACATTGTTATTTTTACATGCAAATTGTGACTAGTCCATTCATGTCTATGGAAAATCTGTAATTTAGCTTTAAATCTACTAACTAAAATATACTGACCCCTAAAACATTCAGGTGTTTGAAACCAATGTATGCATAGGAGGTAACCTGAGCCAGCTTCTACAAATTAAGATAAAGCTCTATCCCCTAATCAGATTACTTCAAATAGATGAAAAAAATTATACTCCACAGAAAATACTCATTATCAAATTGATGTTTATGGTAAGAGAGAATTACATTACAGCCAAATCAGATTTCCATTCCCCTGTATAAACACAATATGCAGGATAATCATTTCCTTTCTTAAAACTGTTCCATAAGGACACATATATCTTAACTAGCGAACATTTTCTCCCTCTTTAATTAAAAAAAAAGGAAGAACCTCTTTGTCAGCACAAAGATGATGTCAGAGGTTAGAGGAGCATTGCTACTATTTTCTCTGCTAGTTTAAAAACAAAATGCACACTCTGTGTTAAGCTTAATCTTGCACACAAATTTGTAGTCAGGGTTGTGCTCCAAGGAAATGAAATGTAGATTTTCTATTTGGTGTAAATGTAACTTTATTTATAAAACGTAAGAGTTACTAGGCTCATGGGGTGGGGCATTGACTATTTACCCCAAAATGTTTCTGGACCTTTGTAAATGGCAAAGGTGAGGAAGAAGAACCTGCTGATCCCAGAATTTGGATTTATATTATTATATCTAAAGTAATTTGGTCTAGAGCAGTGGTCTGGAGACCACTGCAGACCGTGCCTGCCCAGAACGCCGCATGCAAAGCCTGTTGGGCCAACAGACCCAGGAAGTGGCTAGCTGCAGTGACACTGGAGGGCTGCAGTCGCAGCTTTCCCAACGTTCTCCAGTGCATCAGTAAGCGCAGGTCAATGGGCAGAGAGAAACAGTGGTCTCCAGATTTGGCCTGAAGGCTGGAGAAAGCTGGTCTAGAGTTTGAATTGCCCTCTAAAGAAACACAAGTGCGCTCTCTCGCTCATATAGTAAAGGCATGCATGTGCACTCCTTTCTTTCTGCACACAAGTAGCCTACCTGCACAATCCCACCAAGCAGATGGCCAGCAAGTCTTGTGCAAATGCTGGCTGTTAGTGAATTTATATTCCTAATATTAGGTGTTAGATCTTTCCTTGAAAATGCTTCATGGTTTAGGACTGACGTATTTTGTAGCATTCCTCTCCCCATTATGATGTAAAGTTATTAATAAGGGGACTAAGGTTTCTCAGAGATTATTTTTTACCTGATAGCCAATACTTAGTTCAAACCAAAGTTTAAAGAAACTAAAGGTAAAGGTTTCCCCACGACAGAATGGTCTAGTCGTGACTGACTGTAGGGGGCGGTGCTCATCTCCGTTTCAAAGCCTGTAGAGCCAGGGTTTTTGTCCGATCATGTGGCCAGCATGACTCTACGCCGTAGCGCACAGAACGCCGTTACCTTCCCACCGAAGTGGTCCCTATTTATCTACTTGCATTTTAGGTGCTTTCGAACTGCTAGGTTGGCAGGAGCTGGGACAAGCAACAGGAGCTCACTCCGTCGCGCAGTCTCGAACTCCCAACCTTGCGGTCGAAAGCCCAGCAACAGCGGATTAACTCGCTGCGCCACCACGTTAAAGAAACTACATAGTAATTATTTTTGCAATTTCTAAACCTAAAAAGTACCTACATAAGTCAACTTAACCACTCAAGTTCACAAAAACAGTTATGGTATGTATTCTAATGTATCACAGTAAGTCTTTGAAATGTCTTCAAAAGTCATCTGTAAATACGGTATAAAGGGATTTAGTCGTATTATTAGGAACTTATACTGCTTATTGGTTGTTCATTTTTCAGTAGGAATTACATTAGAAAATATATATATGGAAATACTGCAGATACAAACTACAGCACTGGAAGGTGGGGTTTTGTAGATACAAACTACAGCACTCAGTGGGATTGGCAACAAAGTGACAAAAAGAATGAAATGACCTGTTCACTAATAGCCTGAGCCTAAAAACAAAAGAATTTAGCCCAACTGAGTTCCATGATGTTTACTCAAATAAATGCTCGTAAGACAACTTGCAGTCAAAACAATTGCAAATGATAGATATGGCAAGTCTGAATATTTTACACTGTTTTTGAGGTACTTTGAGCTGTTTTGAGGTATAGTTTGAGCCAGCCAGAAGTAATGGTGAACTGACAATAAGCACTGCTGACAGAGATGAGTCTCTTCAGCTGGTGAGTGGAGCCAAGATGACGCCCATTTCAGTTAGAGTGGAGGAGTGGCCTGTCAAGTCATGTGTGGGAGATATGTGCAGCAAGAGAGATGCTGGACTGGACTGGAAGATAGTTCTATGCAAGATTAAAGCATATGATTGTAATAACCCCTATACAGGGTTGAGTAAGCCTGCCTATGTAAACCACCTTGAATAAAATCAAATGATAAGAAAGGCAAAATATAAATATTGGTATTATTTATTATTATTACTACTTCCTGTTGCAATTCCTGTGTTGCTACTCCATCACTGCACCCTAATACACAAAAATAAAAAATGACCTATGTTCCTACTCCCAATACATAAAAATGTCTAGCAATGCTGTCAGCTGAAAGTTTTTTTTTTTCAAAAAAAAAGCTTCTAATAGCTTGCTGTCATCAGCACATAAGAGTGCCAAGCAACAGTGTACCTGAAAAGGTTTAAGGAATATAAAATACATAATGTTGTCAACCTTTTGTACCAAGTGTCTCTTGTTTTGATAAAACAGACTGATGGCCTTGTCAAATCTCAAATCAGCAAAAACTGAAAGTTTTCTCTTTAATATGTATATATTGAATGTGTTATTTCATTTTTATTGTCAAAAACGGCTAAGTGCAAACAATGTAAAAAGGATATCTGCTAAGGAGGATGCTTAAGAATATCTCCAGCTTTAAAAGGGGCTAATTAATTTGCAAAGAAAGCCTCAGTGTTCAATTTAATGGTTTTTTTTTTCTTTTTTGGTACACAGGGGTGAAAGCGCCAAGGGCATGGTTCTCATAATTTTACTTAAGTATTTAAAAGTGATAGTTTGTTGAAACCCTAGAGTTTGTTGAAACCCTAGAGTCTAAGGATAGGAAATTCTGACATTCCTGCTGCAAAGATGTATACTTTCACTATTTTTGATGGAGAGTCAGAATAGTATTTTTAAAAGCAATTTTCTCTACTGCACTAATTTTATTTATTTATTCAGTAAATAAATAGTAGGTGGCCCTTCAAGTACTCCCAAGATGGCTCATGAGGTTGTGACTGACTTTAATAATAATCATGTTCAATGGTCTGCTCTAGACAGGGCAGCAATTCCTCTGAAAGACCAGGTTTGTAGCCTGGGAATCCTCATGGATCCATAGCTGTCCCTGGATGATCAGGTGGCATCTGTAGCCAGGGGAGCAATTGCCCACTTCAGCTAGTACGCCAGCTGAGACAGTATCCAGGTCAATTGGTTCTGACTAGGTGGTCCATGCCTTAGTGACATCTTGTGTAGACTACCATAGTGCACACTAGGTTAGGCTACTATGAATGGCCTGGAAGCGGCAAATAGTGCAGAATGTAGTACTTGACTGATTACTGAGGCTCGATGGATTTATTGTCATGCTGTTGTTCCAGTGACTACATTGGTTGCCTAATCCTTTCTGAGCCCAATTCAAGGTGTTAGTGATGACCTAAACCTATATGGCATAGGACTGGGATACCACACCTTCCCCCATATAATCCTGCATGTCCCCTACAATTGGCGGACAGGGTCCTGCTTAGAATACAGGTCTGAAGTCAAGGGGTTCAGCAAGGTGCAGGGCCTTTTCTGTTGTGGCACCATGGAACCAACTACCAAACAAATCTTTGGACAACCCCCTCTTTACTTCATTTCCAATAACATGTTTATTCCGCTTGGCATTTGAAGAGGAAGGAAACTCCTTGGGATCCCGTCTTAATTTACTACCTGTAAGAGGTCAGTTGCTGTTTTTATTGTTATTGCTATTTCTACATCTTCTAATTGCACCAAAATCATTTTGGTTTTTTGGTTACATTTGTTTTTAAAATTGTATTTTATATCGTATTTTAATTGTTTCATGCCGCTTTGCACACTACACAAGAAAAGCAGTATAAAAATCTTTTAAACAAAGCGCCACAGAAATCAATGGGAATTAGGGCACAAGCCTATGCATGTTTACTCATTGTGTTCAATGGACTTACTCCCAGGAAAGTATGAATAGGATTGCAGCCTCAGTCATGACTACCTTTGCTTAGTTACCACCAACTAAACTTATAGCCCAATCCTGAGCTGCCTGGCTGTCACAGGTGCAATGGTAGCAAAACGGCTACCACGGCATACAGCGGCAGTTGGGCAGCCACCCGAGGCTTCTTGGAAAAAAGGGGATGTTTGTTCCCTTCCCCTGGGTAAGCCCAGAGACCCACTATTTAGCCAGCGCAGGTGTGACAGCCTCTGTATTGGGCTGCATGGCCCAACATGGAGATTGGAATCAGACAGCGAAGGTCACCACCACTCCCCCGCACCTCCCACACCCAGGAATGCCCTCCTGCCCTTTCCAGAAGAGATGCAATGCCAGCAGCAGTAAAACTTAATGTTCACTGGTGTTGTTTTGCCATCTCTGGGCATGCAGGGATGGTGCTGGAACACCATGGGTGGTAAGCAGTAAGTTGGACATGCCTTACAACACATTTGCAACACCAGTGCAGGCGGTATGCTCATACCTCCCATGCTGGAGGGCTCAGGAACACTAGATAGCAATGAGGTTTTGCTAACAGGTCAGTCAAAGAAGCAGACATGAGAAAAATGGCAAGAAATCTCCCTGCTCAATGAAACTTCTTGAGTCTGTGCCTGCTAAATAATTTTGAAATACAGCATTTCCCTCAATTCCTGTTTTTAATTTGACAGTTTTAAGGACCGAACAAGTTAATTAATGATGCAACACTGATTCCTCAAGGAGCTATCTGTGAAAATTATCACCATACCTGTTGAAGTTAATATCTGGATAGCTTGAATATTCAGATTTCATCTTGGCATTACGCCGAGGGAAAGTGCAGAAGAAGGCATTTGCTAGTAAACTGGCAGTCTGCGCCTGCGACATTGTGATGGAGTGGTTCATTTTTTGTTTCAATAGAGGTATTGGCTAACAAAAGGGCAGAAAGAGATGAAGATAATTAGTTTAACAATTCCAGCCCCCCATGCAACCAACAGCCAAGAACACAGGAGCACAAAATTACATTTACTAATTTAGAGCACAAGTAATTTAAGGCCGTTGGAGGGTTCTTAAATCAGCAACGCCATTATAGTTGTTTATCCAAGATGATTGGGAAAGGTCTTGTTTGACAAATCACAGATTTCTAATCAATAACAAGAATAGCAAACAAAGCATCACCAGCGTAAACAAAATAAAATGTCCATAGGAGGAACAGATGGAATATGAGCAACAGCAAAATAAAATATCAAGAGACTGCATCAGCTGTATTTTACAGTCTCCCTGTCACAGATTAAAGAAAATAGGCAATTACAGCAATCACATCTTAACAGCTGCAAAACAAGACAGCATGATGACACACAAAATAACGTAACTATAAAAGAGTAACTGAACAATTCAATTCTCTTGAATAAATAAGAGTAAAATACCCGCAAACTTTAAGAAAACCCACAAGGCTCAATCTAAACATCACATTTATTGTGTACTTATTTTATAGCAACATTACAATACCTGAAGTTTTCTTGGTCATTATATGTTCAAAATGTGTGCCAAGAATGAACCTAGGATATAATCTCAGATTGCCTTGTTACTTGAAAAATCACTGTGAAAATTAACAAGCATATGCAATTTTTGAAATGGAAATCTTACAAAAACTTGCTTCAGATTTTTCAAAATTGTCAAATGTTCTTATATCTCATCAGCTGAATATGCACTTTTCAAATGCATGAGAAATTCATTCAAGTGCTAACCTAAATCTTCAGATCTACAGGTTGGCTTTCGGAATGATTTCCAGAGATGTAGAACCCTTTTGTCATAATCCATAAATTTGCCAAGTTCTTCCAAAATGATCATTAAAACTAGATCCTTCCAGGAATCTAGGATCCAACTACTGGGTTAGATCAGTGAACATCCATGTGAATGTACATCCATTCCACAAACATAAATTGTGTTGCACAAGAAAAGACCCCAAGATTCTACATGACATGTCTTGATGATAGTCACAACATTATAGCAAGCTGAATGACTGTGCCTAAGGGTCCAATATGCCGTAATCTTCCATGCAGTACCATGGTCTAAAACACAATCACTCAGAGGTGTGACCATGTTGACACTGGAATTTTCCATGATAAGATTGCTAAAAAGCACCCTGACACATTCACACAATTCATTAGTGGGAAACTGTGCCTGTCAGAATGGTTGTATCAGTTTTAATGGCCTATTTCTACCATCTAAAGTACTCCACAGGGGATAATCCCTGTGAGCTGGAGAAAGTTGCACATGAACGGCTGTGACCATATTGATGTGCACTGCTTGTGGAAGCTGGGTGGCTGAAAAATAAATCAACATTCTTATGCAAATCACTGCCAGTACATGCCACCTATTAATGAGGATGTGTTGGCTCTTAGGGTTGGATGACACTCTAAAATCAACTTCCAGGTTGACAGATAATACTTCTCAGTGGTGATCTATGCAGCACATTTCTCCCAAGCACCCTGCTTCAGCAAACTGCCACCACTGACACACTTCTTGATCATTTCCTATTAACCACTAAGTGAGAAAAACTATCCAAAGTTGAACAACGTACTCGCATTTCTAAGGTGTAAACATTTAGATTTTTTTGAGAAATCACCATTCTTCAAGTGACTTCTATAATACAAAAGCAAACTAATGTCAGCCTAATTCATATACTGCTTGCTTCTTGTAAAAGATAGTATAAAAATCAGGAGCCAGCCTCAGCAGGGTGCATTTCTTTCCCCTTCTCTCACAGGAGCAATTACCTTCTTTTGACCAGATTTTCACATTACATATGCACGAAGTGCAACCATAGTTCCCTCAAACTCCAGGGATTAAAAGCGTGATTTGTAGTGAATTTGGAAACTATGGTTACAACTTCTGACCTACTAAGGAACTTGGTTTGCAATAATTACGATTTACAGCATTGCACATGTAAACAAAACCACAGTTCACCTCAGCAAACTAGGATTTTTACGGAGCCATTTTTTATCTTCACTGGGCCACTTTTTCAAAAAAGAAATCTGCCCTAGACAGAGATCTTATCAATGTGCTTGGCATTGAAAAAACATTTTTTCCTATCATAAAGTAGATGAAAAAATCCTAAAGAAAGGGTTTTTAAGTAAACTTGGGTCAAGTTTCCCTAAACTCTGCTGCGCCTCAATCAAAAAATAATGATTCAGAGACATTTGTTTTGTTGTGCTATCAATGCAATTCAGAAGGACCCCATGGCAACACAACTCCCTTAATCATCTGAATCATCCTTCAATTGAGCTCAGGTTGTATTGAGGTTCCATTTAGCATTTCTATAGCTGTCAAAAATTTTTTCCAAAAAGCTGAGTTGTAAAAAGAGCCTAAAATATTCTATTTAAGTCGCTTTTCCCTTGAAAATTTCTTTGGTCAGCATAAACTAGGCATATTTTTGTGGTATTTCAATCCAAATATGTTATTCTGGGAGGAGGAACCCAAACTCTCAACACACACACACACACACACACACACACACCAAACAAACAAACAAACAAACTCAGAAATTCATGGATAGAAATTTACACTGTACTTGCATGGACAATCCTACTGATTTCAATAGTTCATGATAGAGTCACATAATGAAATCACATTGTAAAGGTTTTACTGATTTAATAAGATATAATATGGGCAAATATTCCTAGCATGTTATTCTCAAATCCAACTCAAAATCCAATTCAAGAATTTTTATAGAACAAGAAAAGCCATAATACTCCACAATAATAAGAAAGTCTTTAAATAAATTGTATTTTTTGTGGCACTAAAAAGACCTGAACAAAAATCAGCTGAAAATATTAATATTTCCTGGCTGTCTCAGGACATCCTTCCAACACATGCAAGATTTTGATATATAGCTCAAATCAAGATCAAAAAATGGGGAGAGTTTTTAATACCACTTTATATTGTTATAGATGCATGTTTTCCTGACTATTCCCTAGGCCGGAGCTCAACAAGGCAAGAGACACACAACAGGACCTTGGCATTTGACCTCAACCATTTGTTACGGTTTACAGCAAAATAATTTGCCTCGAGAAAGTACACCAAAGCTGTGTCAACTAACCTGGGTGCAGATGCTAGGCAGACAGAGCGCAAGCTTCACCATATCAGGCAAAATGGATTGAAAGAGATGCTGAGCCTCTGCATCTTCAAGGACCTGAAGTGGAAACAAAGGAACAATTCAACAGCCAAATCTGGCTAACCATATTCCTAATTGAAAAGTAGCTGGTTTTTCCAAGGCAACGCTGATTCTTCACTGTTTTTTTAAGTAACAGGTTAAGGTAGAATTCAGATCTCCTGAATGTTCAGCCCCCGGTGCTAGATTAGTACTTGACATTTATATGATGCCAATTGTGAAATCTGAAACGTCTGTATTTGCTTTTTAAACTTCTCTCTGAATCACCAAAGCATAGAAATGAACTAAAAAAAGGTGAATCCTTCCAAGTACCATCATCTTAAGTTGGGATCTGAAGTGAATGGGCAGCCACTGCAGCTGCTGAAGGAATGGTCCTACTGAGTCAAACCGTCTAGACCCTGTTACAACCTGGGCTGCTGCATTTTATACTAACTGTAACTTCCGAACTGTTCTCAAGGGAAGCCCTACATGTAGCCCATTACAGTTGTCCAGCCTTGAAATCACTAACGTATGGACCACCGTGACCAGGTCAGGACAGCACAAGTATGGTCGAAGTTGGCGCACCAATCGAAGCTGGGCAAACGCAATTCTAGCCACAGCTGCTACCTGGTTCTCCAGAGACAGCTGAGAGTCCAGGAGCACTCCGAGAGTGCACACCTGTTCTTGCAGGGGAAGTGTCACTCCATTCAGAGTGGGTGAAAGACTTTGCATTGAGGGTTTCCTGACCAGAAGGACTTCTGTCTTTTCTGGATCCAGTCTTAATCTATTGGCTTTCATCCATATCCCAACTGCCTCCAGGCAGCGACCCAGGACTTTCACAGCCTCTTCACTTTGGGATGGTAGAGAGAGATAGAGTTGAGTGTCATCAGCATATTGGTGACACCTCACTCCAACCCCCCGAATGATCTCCCCCAGTGGTTTCATGTATATATTGAGGAGCATGGGGAGGGGGTTCTGTTGTAGCAGAAAACTTCAAAACTGTGGACTTGTACTGCCACACTATACAAATGCTGAAATGGTAACACATAAGAATGTTATGAAGGTTGAAATTTGGATTTCATTATCCAATAAAACACATATATAAATTTAAATTCAAGAAGACATTTAACCTTAAGTGTCTAGAAGACTGTCAGCTTCTGATGGTTTCTCTCCTTTGGGTAGCACCTCCTGTCTTTTAAAACTGACATATGAATAGTGGCTGCGATGCTTTGTTGACTGCCACAAGCTCTATAGTCTTACTTATCTGGTGACAGATTACGGCACTGGACTTTGTCACAGCTGTCAACATTTCAACCTTTCCTTTATACACTTCTAGAAGTGAATTCAGAAAAAGTTCAGGAGGCTTCCTCTTTGAAACAGAACCGCAATCAAAATTTCAAAGCTGAAGTTTGAAAAAGAAGTAAAAATTATACCTGCTCTGTTCATGCAATACTTGTCTCTTAAAATGACAATTTCTGCTTCATTCCACCTTTGCCAGCCTAGAGATAAAATGGCCTCCCTTCATTTACTTGTGACAAACAAGCTCATGAACTAGCCAATTCCTGGGCATCCAAATGTATTTTGTGGGTAAAACCCAAAAGCACTAAGAACAAACATATGAATAAACTTTAAAGATCATTCATCACAAGCCAAAGACAGTTTTCCATTTTTGTCACAATTGAGAGCAAGTGTAACAGACCTGGAGAACTGGCTGGAGACGGCAGGAAGAATGACTGGAAAAGGGAGTGACAGGGAGGATGAAGTAGTTCTGTGGACTCACATGCAGACATAGCATAAGAACGCAAGTAGAGCCTTGCTGGATCAGACAAGATCCCATAAGAAAAGTCTTGCTGGATCAGGTCAATCCAGCTTTCATTATCATACAGTGACCCTCCAGATACCTCGGGGAGCACAAAGACAACAAGATACCTGTATCCTGTTGCCACTCCCTTGCCCATGGCAATCAGAAATATGCTACCTCTAAAACTCAGAGATTGCATACAGTCATTGTGATTTGTAACCTCTGATAAATTTGGCCAATTCCCTTTTAAATGCATCTAGGCTTGGTGCCATCACAATGTTCTGTGGCAAAAAGTTCCTCATATTAACTACATGCTGGGCAAAGAAATCCTTGGTCGCATCCAGGCTCCACCCCCTCCCTAGGCCAAACCGCCTCCCGGATTGCCCTCCCCTGCCCCATTCCTCCCTTCCTTCCTCCACCCAGAACTGTCCTGCACCAGACGAACTACCAGGTATCTGGACTTTCAGAAGGGTTTGATACATTCCCTCAGTAAAGGCTCCTGAGAGAACTCAACGATCATGGAATAAAAGGCAAAATCCTCTTCTGGATTAGGAACTGGTTGAAGAACAGGAAACAGAAGAGGAACAGTGTAAATGGGCAGTTTTTACAATGGAGAGAGGTAAAAAGCAATGTGCCTTAAAGTCTTAGGACCGGTGTTTTTCAACTTGTTGATGAGTGACTTGGAGGTGGGGATAAGCAGTGAGGTGGCCAAATTTGCAGATTACACAAATCTGGGGTGTTGAAGTCTAGAATAGATTATAAGAAGCTCTAAAAGGAGCTCTCCAAACTGAGTAAATGGGCGGCAAAATGGCAGGTGCCTTTCAGTTTAAGTAAGTGTAAAGTTATGTACTATACATTACTTTATAGTAATCAAAGTTTACTTTGAAATCAAAGAAATCAAAGTTTCACATATATGCTGATGGGTTCCAATCTGAGACAATTTAGGAGAGCACAGGAGCAGTGCGCTGCCAGCTTCCGCCAATGTCGCTGGGCCGATGCTGCTGAATGTGTCAGCCCTGCAGCAGCAGCATGGGCGTGAAAGTGCCTTATGGTACTTTCGTGACATTGCGGGGCTGATGCAAGCGGCTTGTGTCAGCCCTATGGGTGCCCTGGATTGTGCAATAAAACCAAGCACCCATCCCCAGGCTGCACAGGGAACTTGGATCTGCTCCTGCTATACAGCAGGTGCAGATCCAATTAGCCCGTATGACTGGCTGGTGCCATATGGCTGGCAAATGTGCCCTTGCCTGGTGGAGGCTCCAGGCTATGCCCAACCTGTGTTGGATACAGTGCAGACCTGCTGGCCTGTGCTGTTCCAGTGCAGGTTAGGACTGCACCCTTAATATTGTGCAAGAGAGAAAAGAACTTCCCTCTGTTGACTTTATCCATTCCTCAACTCATCAATAATTTTGGTTGCTCTCTTCTACACCTTTTCCAGTTCCATTACAGTATAACCTTTTTGAGAAGCAGCGACCAGAACTGGACATAATACTTCAAATGTGACCTTACCATCTATTTGTACAATGGCATTATATTGGCTGCTTTATTCTCAATCCCTTTTTTAATAACCTGAAGCATGGAACTGGCCTTCTTCACAGCCGCCACACTTTCATCATGCTATCCATCATCATCATCATCAAACAGTACTTATACACCACTTTTCAACACAACGTTCACAACGCGGTTTACAGGCAAATAATAATAATCAAGTTAAACGGCTCCCTGTCCCAAAAGGACTCACAATCTAAAAAAAAATGCAGAACACCACTAGCAACAGCCACTAGAAAAGAACCCTGTGCTGGTGTGAGGATGGACAATTACACTCACTCCCCCTGCTAAACAGAAGAGGATACCACTTGAAAAAGTGCCTCTTGCCCAGTAAGCAGTGCTATCCTCTAGCCCTCTGGCACAGTGGCAATTTCAGGATACAAGTTGCATATTTTAGTCAGAAGACCAGTAATTTCACATTTGAGTTGCTTAAGAACTCTTGTTGGTAGGTGCCATCTAGGCCTGGTGACTTTAACTTGTTAATAAGTTTTGTTGACAGAACAAAGCTTAAACTGCTGTTTTAAAATGTTGTAAGCCACCTTGGGCGCTATTACAGTGAGAAAGATGGGGTAAAAGTTCACTAACTAAAATATACTTGGTTGCAAGCCTAGCTGTTGCCATATAATGTGTGAAATAGCCCTTCATTTTCCTGCCTTTCCCCCAGCATTACCATTGCCATTCCACCCTCAGAAATCAACCACTTGATGATCAACCACACAACAACCTTATTTCTCGTATTGAAACCCGTTGGAAATAATGTCTGTTTCCTGCTATTTTTTCTTGCTGTATAACCACAGATTGCTCATAAAATAAAAAAGTAAAGCCTGTTTACCATTTTTTTTTTTTGCCCTTATTCTGTTGTAACACTAGTTACCTTATCTTTTGAGCAGTTAGACTTGAAGCAAAGTTGTATGGTGGTATAAAAGATAGACTGTATCTATCTTGTCACCTGAAAGATGACAAAATACTGACAGGTCCCATTTTTTAAAACTCTCATTTTAAAGCAAATTTTATTGCTCAGGAAAGATACCTTGTTTACACAATGCTGTTTGCCTCTGACTGAAGAAATTACTTGGGAAAGTTTGATCAAGGATAGCACATGAATGATTGCTTACATGAAGCAGAAGTTTTAGCTCTTATTCCCATAGACCTGCATCAGCATGACTCCCACTCATTTTAAACCAGAGTTTGAACAGTCAAATTGCTTGAGGACTGGGCTGTCTGAAGGTTATAATGGCCTCAGTATATTATTACAGAGCTCACAGTCTGGCAGATTTGACTTGCAGTTTTGCAAAACAAACACTCGTACTAAAGTAAGCCTAGATAAACACACCCATAAGTAATTGCCTAATACAATAAATTGATCCACCAAAATGCAAACACCAGTTCACCTGAGAACATGAGGGAGCAGTAACCTAGGGTAGCATGAGGGTGGAATGACATTAAGAGGGTTTTGAAAATTTAATTCTGATCGCCATCAAACTAATCAAATTAAACACATGAAACAACATGTTTCTAGATTACTTTATCCATCACATAAAAAGAGGAGGATAATCAAGGCACAGAAGGCAAAACTATGTAAAAATAGCTTCACTTTCTCTTCTGCCTTTCTGGTTTTAAATCAAAAGGATACCAACTGACTGAATTACATTCCCTTTAGCAAAATGAATGTCTCTCACAAATTTTGTGCAATTCTGCCCCACATGCATTTCCTGTTTTTAAAAGTAAAATAGGGTAAATTGCAAGAGACCAATTAATTTGGTGGCAGATTTGGAAGTATTTTTATATACCTTCTACAAAAAGCTATAAAAAGGTCTTCGATAAAAAGCAGGTTCTAGTTTAAGTGGAGATGCAATACTGAAAACAATTCCAAACTGTTTAAAAGGGTCCACCGTTTGCTGAATTCAAACCAAGTACCAGATATTTCTTCATTTAAAAAAAGACCATACATACTTTCTGTTTCTTCACAGCATCATACTATGCTTCACAACACCAAGCCTCTGTCAAGTAATACGAAGCACCATGGCTTAGATCCAAAGAACCATGAGCTGAAGGAGAAAATATTAGTTTCTTTGTCCATTCTCACAGGAGTGCTAGCACAGGGGTGTCAAAAATAAGGCCTGGGGGCCAGAGCTGGCCCACAGAAGCTGTCTGTGGCTTTACTTGTGAGGTGCTTGCCTTGTCTCCCAGCCAGCAGCAGCAATCTCTGCTTGTACACAGTGATAACAATTGGCCATGCCCGCCAACAGGGAGTGCCAAGGAGAAGCAACCAGGCAAAAGGGGAAGGAAGCTTGAACACACAGAGAAAGCAAGACCAAGGCAAGACCAAGTGCACATGTGTGTGTGCTGGCAGCTGCACCTTCACCTCCTTCTCTCCCTCCTCCCCGTCTCTCTCTGCCTGCTCATAGCCTGCGGAAAGCAATGGGCTTCAGCTCAGCCCTTGCTTAGGCCAGGCAACAGGCATCCCCATTCTGTATTACGTAAGAACATAAGAAGAGCCCAGCTGGATCAGGCCAAAGCCCATCTAGTCCAGTTTCCTGTATCTCACAGTGGCCCACAATATGCCTCAAGGAGCACACAAGACAACAAAATGCCTACGTCCTGCTGCATCCCTAGCACCTGGCTTGAGAGAGCCAACATCTAAAACCAGGAGGTTGCACACACCCATCACAGCCTGTAGCCTGAGAAGGACTTTTCCTCCAAGAATCTGTCCAATACAGATAGAGGACTAATAATCAGAGGGCAAGGAGAAGGGTCAGAATGCTTATGTGCAGCAAGCATGCACATCTTTAAATACATGGGAACAGTTGGACAGGGAAAGCATAACCTGAACTATCTCTGTAACACTTTCTTTCTGGATGTATGAAGGAAGACTCACTACAATCATGTCTGAGAATCCTGGTGCAGTAGTATATCTCCTTATTTTCTTTCAATCCTCTGTCTGAGCCACTGGCCCACCAAAATGAATGCTGCGTTCAAATTTCAAATGTATTCCTCAAACACTGAGCATGTGCTAGTAGCAAGTTCGAAATACAAAGTATTTCAAAAATTCAAAAAAAAAATTATTTTACAACTTGTTAAAATGAGTTGCCAGCATAACAAGAGAAGGGGAGGAGAAGAGTAAACGGTGTCCATGCACTTCTTCATTTATTATATGAAATGAATCCACCAGGAAAACATGTACAGCTGTCAAGTTCATCCCATACGTTAGGATGGTTTCCTGATTAGAAAGCAAAAGAAAGGACAAAGTAATCTTCGGAGGGAGTTAAGTGGGGGGGAGGGAAATCACACTGGATTATGCAGAAAAAAAATCTTATTTAAGAAAGGGAGAAAGAACATTTGACATTTATCAAAACCACAAACTGACACTTGGAAAAGAAAGGAGTAGACAGCTTACAAAGACAGAGGTTAATTTGGTTTTCTTTAATTTTTTCTGAAAGCTAAAATATGTCTTCTGTCAATCCAAGTGTGCAATGAGCTCTCAGGTGTATCCTACTTGTCAACACAAACCTCATTTTAATGATTTCCATAATTTTAAATAAAGTTCAAATGTTTTATGAGACCGGATAATAAGAACTTATTTTAAAGGATTTTAAAACGTTGGTTTATTATTTTTTTCCAAAAAAGTGTGCGAAAACTCCCATCAGCTCCTTCCACAGGTTACATTGTTTTTCCAGTAAGCGTCTACGCATAAAATTTCTGCCATATTCTGAGTTCACTGAATTCTTAATACAACCATTCTACATTCTAGATATCCTGGTGGTTTTTCAATGTAAACTTGGCATTTTTCTCACAACACATCAAGTTTATATGCTGACCAAGACTGTAGCATGGTGCAAAAAAAAAATTGGACAGATAAGGCTAGACTTACACTCACACCCTCTCCCTTCCTATATAAATAACGTCTTTAAAAAACAGATGAATACCTTTTGCCTTGGGGCCATATGTGACCAATTCTAATTTGTAGGTTAAATCCCAGGTATAACTGATGCAATCCATGCCTCACACTGGTAGTACACTTCCATGACCATGTGCTTGTTCTTTGGAAAAGGGAGGGAATATCTTATTAAAGAAATGCTCATTTGTCCTGCACTGTTCCCTTGAAATACTCGGACATAAAATACAAGAGGAACATTATCAGCAATCTTACTGTTCTATCAGGTAGGCCAAGGTGCTTTTTAGTAAACCTACTGTATGCAAGTGGACACTTTAGCTTGCCACTGTTCCCAATTATGTGTTGTAATACAGAAATGGAAGCACAGCAGATCTACTGGGAAGAAGCAAGTAGTTCCCACTATCGAAAGCCAACCATACTAATAGTTGCACTGGCTACAGGGTACCAATGATGGCATGATGAGCCCCCAAAGATGTGAAGCAGTGAAAAATCACAGCTGCCCCCCCCAACATACACCATTAATATTACCCAGATACACCTTCAGGTAACACTTCTTGGACAAGCAAATGAACAGAAGGAAAAGGAACATGCTGCTTTCTGTACAAGCACAGACTTTTCAGTGAAAGTATAACTTATATTTTTAAGTTAATACAGTCCCATTTCAAGTTTTGTCATCTTTCATCAGAAATATCTGAAGGGGAAGAGCAATAACAGAGCACTACAAAGTCACAATTAATTTACTAATATATGTTTATGCCACAGTGGTCAATGCAATTCCTTTTATATCGGTTCATAATCAAACTGCACTTAAACATACAAATCTGGAATCTTGTATTTCAGTGAATTTTATTCATTGTCATAAAAATGCTTATCCTCAAGTATCTGAAAAATATATAATTCACAAGCATCCATATGCTCAGGAGTTTTAAAAAGTGTTTTCTATAGGGAATGTTTCTGCCTTTCTGGACAAGCAAAAAACCCTCCACTCTACATTCGAAAGTACATTTATCTCTCTATTGGTTTCTGTAAATATGACCTAATATTTTTGAAAGCACGTACACTAAAATGTGATGCAGCATGAAACAACTGGCTAACATTTTTGTGCCTTGGGTCATTTTGTTCCAAGCTTAAAAGCATATGCTTACTGCACTGACCTCCCTTTATACAGCCTGTTTCTGTTAGTACTGTCCATACAATTATAAAAATGATTTATCAAAGAGCAAGTCATCAGTACAAAACACTGAGATTAGCTTTTCCATTTATTCCAATTCTATTTATTGAAGCAACTCAGGTTCAAATTCTAAAGGGATTTTATATCCAACTTCTTGACATATCATCCATATGTACACTATAGGCCTGAGGACAGCACCTGAGTTTCATTTTTTGTAAAATACAGTGTTTGTTATGTTTGTTGACACTCTAGAAATAATGATGTTAAATAATGATAATGATATTCCCCCTAGTATTCGTAGGCACTCTAGAAACAATAATGTTAAAGAAGCAGTTTACAAAATAAATATTTAAAATGTATAGGCAACATATTCTACTCACATAGTCATAAAAATGGAGGAGAGTATGATGAAGGTCTATTTCTTCCCAAAGATTTTATCTGGAGTAAGACTAGTAACAGTCTTCAGACTAGCACCCTGCCACAACTGAGAGAAAGTACTCATGAACCTGGAAGCTGAGGTCTCTCAACCCCAGATTGAAATCTCACACTCCTAGAAAGTCTTTCATATATGGCCAAGAGACCTCAGTTTGGTTATCTACTCTCATGGCAAGTGTATGCAAGAACCTGAAGCCCAAGCACAGTCCTATAAAGCAAGCAAGTAAAAAGACCTCAAGATAATCAATAGGTATGGACCAATTTTTTTGTTGATCGACACAGACCACAAAATGAAACAAATTTCCATTCAAATTGCAATAGAAAACAATATTCACATCCACATATGAAAAAGTCCTCATTTAATGAAATAACACCACTTTTACTTGCTTTTGAGGAAATAATTTTCAGTAAGCCACCCAGCCACCCCCTCCCTGAATTCTCTGAGCGTTTCAGATAAAGCAAAGCGACTGAGTAAACTTGCTGAAGCGTATGCGCGTGGCAGCAAGAGGGGGAAGGGAGAGAGAAAGCTGCTCTGAGCCCCCCCCCAACACAATTTTGAGCAGCGTGTTTAAGGTATGTGTTGCTGTTGCTCTCACTGTGTATTGTCTCACTCTCATGCTGTTTTTCACTCTTAACCTCTGCTTGATCCTGCAGGCGCTTTGTTTCTAGCAGTCAACTCGACCCACTGTTTGAATTAAATTAACCACCCTGGCCCTTTAAGTTAGCATAAAGAGCAACTGATTTGGCAGCACATTCCTATGCATATTTACTCAGAAATCAGTCCCATTGTGCTCAATGGCTTACTTCTAGGAAAGTGTGTATAGGATTGTAGCCGGAGTATAAATTGCAAATCTGCAGACTCTGGACACTTACAAGTAATTGTATGTACAATAGGGGGTATTGTGCAAGCAAGCAACTCTCCCCACACCCATCTCCTTCCAAATCATTATCCGTTTTCTAAGTTTGTAAGTGGGTATACAGCTTTTATTGAGTTTCGCAAAAAAACCAAAAAAACACCACCCTCTACAATGTATAGGATTGTAGCCCTCATGGGGAGCTGCGGCCAATGCTCCAGTCGGTCAAGGGAGCCGCCAGCCAAAAACATTTGGGAACCACTACTTTACATGTTTGGAACTTTTTCCCAATTTAAACAATGCATGTAAAATTAACAACTGTCATCAGTATTCAGGTCTCCCCAAGAAGAAAATTTTCACTGCAGTACAAGAGCTCCCTCTTCTGACAGCTTTCTTAACAAACACTGAAAATGTAATTCATACTTGCAAACATTTTGTATAGAATAAATTATTCTGAATGAAAATTACTCTACCCTGTTGAATGTTGACAGAACACACACATCTCAAACGATCACCTGCATATTGCAAAGCTACCTCACAGGATATAAATATAGGCCAGTGTTTTCCAAACTGGTGGGTTGAAACCCATCAGCCTGGGAAGCACTTGCCCCTGTCCCGGGGGGGGGGGGAGAAGGCAGCAATGTGATCCCTAGGATCGTACTGCTGCAGAGGGTTTTTTTTCCTACTTACCTCTGCCAGTGCCAGCCTTTGGGTGTGTGTGGAGAGCCCCACAGATGGCTCTGCAGGGCTCTCCAAGCCTCCAAAAAAAAAAAAAAAAGTTAAAAAATGCCATTGAAAACTATTTCCAGTTTTTTTGTATCAAAACCAGGAAGTGGTTTTCAATCGGCATTTTTTCTGTTCAAGAGGCTTGGGGAGCCCTGCAGTGGCATCTGTGGGGCTCCCTACACACACTGGCAGAGGTAAATTAAAAAAAAACACCCATGTTCCTGCAGCAGTGATTGCATTGCTGCCATAGCCCCTCGTTCACACACGCTTACAGTGTTCCCAAATCCCTTGTAGGAGTTTGGGAAGCACTGATATAGGCAATGTCTAGCATACTGGACAACAACCCAGGAGTAATTCCCAAAACCTTCTGTTAAATTTTATTATTTTAAGGGCTCAATCCTTTTCACCATTCCAGTGCCAATGCAGCTGTGTCAACATCTTGCTGCATCTTGCAGTGGGGAAGCAGTCATGGAAGCCTCTTCAAGGTAAGGAAATGTTTGTTTCCTTACCTTGGGGCTGAACTATGGCTGCATTGCTGCGGGAAAGTTGGATACGATTGGGCTCTAAAAATGAGTGACATTATGCAATGCATGCCATTTCCCCTATTTTTTTTTTTACCTATTTTCTTTATTTTTGGACACTTTCAACTCTCCAGAAGCTCCTGTGCAGGTTCAGCAGCCTAAAAAAACTTCTGGGGCATGCTTTGCAAGTGGCCTTTATCAAGTTGATGGGGAATACTTTGAGAGCAGCCTTTGTCTGAAATTCCATTATCTAGCCCCATGTGCATTTGTAGATTAGGGAAATTCCTCTATGTCTGGAGTACTGAAATTGGCATGCACTGAGCAATAGCCAAACCTGTCCATCTAGGTCAATGGGGTGGGATGGAGTGACCCAGTGGATTCCACTCCTCCATCCAGGTAACCCAATGACATCAAAGGGTTGTTATATATTTCACAGCCCACAGGAAGCGGGGTTGTTCTCTGCCAGTTGCTTGAGCAACCTATTTTTGGGAAGCTCAGAGGAGCACAGACTTGCCTGGAATTCCTTCATCTATGTAAGCAGCTGAAGCTAGGGACCATCTAACTAATGATCAGGGACCTTTTGTTGTCTGCTAAGTGATTCCAGCCAATGTGCAAACTTCCCTGGGCTTAAGGGAGCAACACCATTGTGGGGGTGCAGGTGGACACAGAATTTGAGCAGCATCCCAGCTCCGTCTACTGAATGTTAATGGTTACTGAAAACGTTTTTTTATGCTGTCTAGCCAAACACAAGCTTTTCCATCTGTCTGCTTGTACTGCTTGTTCCATCTACCTACCTTTCTTTCCCCATATTGTTTAATCTCCTTTTTGTTTATAATTTTAACAAACTAGTTTGACTCTTTGCCTGCCTGGTTCAGAGGATTGTCATTTCTCTTCACCCTGCAGATTTTTTAATATCCCTAGAAGGGTTCTCCCCCTGCCCTGCCCACCAGACAACCCTCTTCTGCTTAGTCTCTATAGCCTGGGATGGTAACAGTGGATACAAACTATCAAGTTTTTTTCTGTAATTAGTTGAATGAATCATTAGTTAGATGGTCCCTGGCTTCAATTGGTCCAGTAAAGGGAAAGTAGAGAAAAAGAAGGGATATGCTCATGCTAACCTAGACAAAGAGGTGTACCGGGGCTAAATCGCACCGAAGACACACTGCACGCAACATGATCACAACGTGTGATGTCATTACATTGAGACGCACAACTTCTCCCAGCCACGGCTCGGACAATTTCGCCCAAGCAGGGGCCAGGAGAAGCCACATGCCTCTCTGGCTTGGGAAAATTGCCCGAGCCATAGCTGGAAGAAGCCGCGCCTGCCCCGCACCCTCTCCCCCACTTCCCAAGATGGGAAATGCACAGCTTCTTCTGGTCGCCACTCAGGCTCCCTGTCTTGGAAGTGCAGGATTTAAGGTACAGAAAGAGGCGATTCACTTGGTTCTCACCTCGTTTGCTATTCTCAGACCAGCAAGACTCTTGCACAGAGCAATCCATAGTACAGGCATGTCCCGGTATCCACTGAGGTTCCGTTCCGGACCCCCCCCCCATGGATACCTGAAACCATGGATACTGGGGACGCCTTTTTAAGATAGGGGGACATCAGTAGTTTTGCTGCAAAAGGTAAAAAAAAATTTGTTTAATGTTCTTCTGTCTTTTTAATAGGCATCCCCGTATCCAAGGATAACTGAGATAACGGATACTCAATCAGTGGATACCAAGGCATGCTTGTCTGTGGTTGACCAACACAGTATTGGTACCGAGCCCTAATATGTACTTCAAAGCTGAGCTGGACGTACTGCTATTTTGTGAGATCCAGTTGAATGAAAACGTGACTATCAAATGTTTGCATAAAACACAGCTAATAAGACATATTCTGTATGAAAATACTGCATTAGGATATAAGAAAGCAACACCTAGGTCTATTAATTCCCCTTGTATTATTATGTATTATTAACAGCTGATACAATATAAATACCATTGCCATGAAGTTGCTCATGAGAGCAATTCTGATGTTATTTATATAAGTACCGTAGTATGTACACAGCTGTTGTCAAATAACTTGAATAAGAGAGGTCTCTACCCCAAGGAGCTTGCAGTATTTACTGCGAATGCTGAAGAAGATCCTTCATTGATCTGTGGGCTGGACAGGATAATTACATATGCGGGGAAAACACACAATAATTTTTAAACCCTTCAGAGAAAAAAAGAAGTAATCTTTACATCAGCAGTATTTGCTTCTAACAAGATATCCTTTATTAAACACTGCATGAAGATGCTGAAGGAACAACAGTCATTTCCAGAATCAATATGTGGGGTTTTCCTTTTTAAGATTACATGAAGTTTTTCTATGCCTTTAGAAAAACGTCACACTTGCTTACTTCAAAAGAAGCCGAAAGCTACAAGAGTCTTCATTTGTTTACCATACTCAACCAGTCAAGTTCAATTCAGCATCTAAATAGGGCTGGCTACATTAAAAAGTACAAGTACTAAAGGAAGCACTTTGCAAGTTTCCTGACATTTGTTAAGTGATGAGAGTCATTTGTCTGATCTAAATATCTAACAAAACACACACAGATGGCAAAGAGAAATAGATGCACTGATGGGCACATGTAGGAAAATAAAGGCTAGCTCCTATATTGGCATAGTATGCAAGGCATTATCCTTTTCAAACATGCATCAGCAACAGAGTACTGTATAATTGTGCATGTAGTCAGGAGACACCAACAACTATACGGAGAGCTCAGTTGTTTCTGCTGTGTAATTAAAGCTTCTCTGACTACACACTATAACAGAATGCAATTCATTTGCTATATTAAAAAAAAAAACTAAGCTACAATTCCTGAGACAATCACACTGATGTAAATTTTTACAATCTTCTTTTAAGATCAGTTAATTATATGATAAAGAGGAGACCTGCATATTAGTGACATATTGGAAAACTCCTTATATACAATCTTTTCCAGATGGTCAGATGATTTCAGCTGTACTATACCAGCTGTTTTTATACAATTTAAAGAGATTAGTTTAAATAACATCTAGACATTGCAATTTCAGACTGATATGCTTAAATATGTGCAAAAGATAACTTTAATCTTCTGTAGCTTCTCATAAGATATGCACATCTGAAAAATTGCTTGATTTTATCCAATATTTCAATTAAGATTTGCTGGTTCAGCATTGTGGATTGTTTGTTTAAAAAGTTTGCTCTTCCTATTGTTTATTTAGCCATAATGCAGCAGAATTTCAGACAGTAAAAAACAAAGCCACTAGTGCAGAGGTTTTCATTTATTTTTTTTTTTTATTGCTATTATTATATAAACAGATATTGGGGAAGGGAACAGGTAATAACACAATCTGGGAAGGGTAACACACATTGGGATTAACATACAATATGATTACAGCTTATTCGATTACTACATTACTGTACATTCCATATGATTCTTGTCTACTAAGATTTATATATATATAACTTTATCATCCTAAAAGTATCTTTAAACTATTCTCTTTATACCAGACTTCCATTTAACAAATCGTATCCATCCATTCGTAGAATAATCTCCATTTACTTCCAACTTGCTCTTTTATCTTTCCTTTTAATCTATCTGTCAGAATATCATTATTTGCTGTTTCATATATTCTATCTATTATTTGTTCTAACTTGGGTGTTTTATTATCTTTCCATAATTGAGCATAACTTAATCTAGCCGCCGTCACTATATGTAATAATAAATATCTTTTTTCTTTCTCCTGGATTTCTGATACCATATTTAACAAAAAAATTTCAGGTTTGAATATAATTTTTACCTTTATTATTTCCTCAGCTATCTTATGTATACGGAGCCAAAATTCTTTTGCTGTTGGACAAGTCCACCATAAGTGGTAAAAAGTTCCTCTTTTTTTCTTGCACTTCCAACACCTATTTGACATATTTTTATTCATTTTTGCAATTTGATCGGGTGTAATATACCACCTATGGAACATTTTATAAATATTTTCTTTATATACACTTGCTTTTGTCATTTTGATATTATAGATCCATATTTTATCCCATTCCTCCAGTGGTATTACATGTCCAATATTTTGAGCCCATTTTACCATTGATTTCTTCACAACTTCATCTTCCATCTTATACTTTAACAAAAGATTATATATTCTTTTTATAAACTTTCCTTTACAAACCAAAATTTCTTTATCAAGTTCTGTTAATTCTTGATATAATCCCATTTTATTGTCTTGTTTTAATCTATTCTCAATCTGAATTTTAACCAGCCAATCCAATTTAATCCCTTTATTATCTAATTCCTCATTGGATAATATTCTATTATTTTCGTCAATCAAATCCAAATATGGTTTATTTTGTTCACTCTTAATCCAATATGGGTTCGAATGTATCTCCAATGGTTTTATCCATCTGGGTATTTTCTGATAAAATTTATTTTTAATTAATTTCCAAATCCATAATAGTGATTTCCTCAAACAGTGTTGACTAAATCCTTGTTGATATTTATTTTTATCTGATAACAAAAAAGCATGTATTCCAATAGGTAGGTCTGCTGTTTCTAAATTATTAATTCTTTTATCTGATGGGATTATCCATTCCCCATTCTTAACCATTCCAATCCAGCAGCTTGGTAATACAAATAGAAATCCGGGAGACCAAAACCAGCTCTTTCTTTAGTCTCTTGTAAAAGTTTAAATCTAATTCTGGGTTTTTTATTTTGCCATATAAATTTTGAAATAATTTTGTCTAATTGTTGAAAAAATGTTCTTTTTGTAATAATTGGAATTGTTTGAAATAGAAACATCAATCTGGGTAATATATTCATTTTTACCACGGCAATCCGTCCTAGCAAAGATAATTGTAAATTTATCCACTTTTGACAGTCTTGTTTTATTTCTTTTAATAATCTTAAATAATTTTCTTGCAATAGCTCACTATTTTTATTAGACATTATAATACCTAAATATTTTGTTTTTTTTGTTACTTGTAATCCCCATTTTTCTATTTCTTTTTTCTCTGATTCTTTCACATTTTTAAGTATAATTCTTGATTTCTGATAATTAATTTTCATTCCCGCCATTCTTCCATAATTTCTTAAATCTTCTATCAAATATTCCATAGAATCTTTCGGATTTTCAAGAATAAATACCAAATCATCTGCATATGACTGAAGTTTATAAGTTTCGCCTCTAATTGTTAACCCCTTAATCCTTTGATCTTCTCTTACAATATTATTTAATATTTCTAATGTTAGAATAAATAATAAAGGAGAAAGCGGACACCCTTGCCTGGTACCTTGCTGAATTGCAATATCTTGAGATAGCTCGCCATTAATTTTAATCTTTGCACTTTGTAAGGAATATATACTTTTGACTACCGAACAAAACTTTGTACCAAATTTCATTAATTCCAATTGTTTGAGGAGAAAGTCCCAATTTAAATTATCGAATGCTTTTTCGGCATCTAAAAAAAATAATCCCAATTTTCTGGTTGAGTTTTTATCAAAATACTCCAATACATCTATCAACAATCTAACATTCTTCTTCAGATATCTTTTAGGTAAAAAGCCGGCTTGATCATAATGAATTATGTTATTCAAGATTCCTTTTAATCTTTTTGCTAGAATAGAGGAGAATAATTTATAATCTATGTTGAGAAGTGAAATTGGTCTATAATTTTTAATCTGATTTTTTTCTGTTTGTACCTTGTGAATAAGTGATATCGTTGCCTGTGACCAAGATTTTGGTATATTTCCAGTGGACCACACATCTTCAAAAAGTTTTTTTAAAGGTGTTAGTATTACTTCTTCAATTCTTTTATAATATAATGCTGTAATACCATCCGGTCCTGGAGCTTTAGCTATTTTCAACTCCTTTATCCCATTCATAATTTCTTGAGATGATATTGGCTCTTCCAAAATCTTCCTTTGTTCTTCATTTATCTCCATCCTATTATTTAATAATAAATAATCCTGTTGTTCTCGTTGGTCAATTCTTTTTTTATTATATAAACTTTCAAAAAATTTCTCCGCAATTACTTTCATCTTACTTAATTGATTTTGTTCTAGACCATTTTCATCTACTAAACTTTGAATTATATTTTTCTGTTTTTCTTTTTTAATCTTATAAGCTAACCATCTACTGGGTTTATTCGCATTTTCAAAAAAGTTTTGCTTTACCTTTCTCAATTCTTTTTCCATTTGTTTAGTATATTCTTTATTAATTTCATGTTGAATCTTTTTTATTCTTAATCTTATCTTAGCATTTGTAGGATTTTCTTGTGAATTAGACTCTTCTCCTTTTAGTTTAGTACATAAATCTTTCATTATTCTCTGTTGAATTAATTTTTGTTTATTATTTTCTTTAATTATCAATCCTCTAACATAAGCCTTACTGGTATCCCATATCGTTTGCATTGATGATTCTTGCTGTATGTTCAGTTTAAAAAACCAATTCATTTCTACCTTTAGATACTCTACAAACTTTGAATCTTCTAGAATTGAATTATTTAAATTCCATTTTAACTTTCTTTGTTTCTTATTAATCGTCATTATAACGGGATTGTGATCAGCAAATGTATTCGGGAGTATCTCTACTTCCCTATATCCTCCCAGTAATGTCGCTGTAACCCATATCATGTCAATTCTCGACCAAGAATTGTGTGGTGATGAGAAAAATGTGTACTCCTTTCTTAATGGATATAGAGTTCTCCAAAAATCTATTAAGCTTAGCTCATCCATCATCTTCAATGCAGATCTCGGTATCCTGCCTCCTCTACTTGTTTTTTTTGCTGATCTTCTATCAAGTTTTTTATCAAACACACTATTGAAATCTCCGGCTAATATCATATCCATTTTGTTAAAATTTAATAATCTATTATACAAATTAAGAAAGAATTCCTCTTGTTTATTGTTAGGAGCATACAAATTAACAATCAAAATTTTTTCCCCCTGAATTTGTATTTGAACAATCAATAGTCTTCCTTGATCATCATTCCAGATTAATTTTGGTTGTAATGCTGATTTGACAAATGTCGCTACTCCTTTTTTCTTCTTATTTGGATCAAGTGAAGTAAATAATGTTCCCAATTTTTCATTATGAATTAAATTCCTATGAGAGCTCTTAATGTGAACTTCTTGGAGGCAAATTATATCAGCATTGAATTTCATTAACTGTTTAAATGATTTCCTACGTTTTGCCGGATTATTAAGTCCATTAATATTAAGTGATAGTAGTTTCATTTGATTTTGATTCACATTCATCTATATCTTTTTGTGGTTTTCCTCCTTTTTCTCGCCCCTAAATCTTTTCCTTGCTTCTTACTAGTTTGACAATCATCTGTTGTTTCAGCCAGCTCTATTTCTTCTTGTGACTCTTCTTCTTTACTATCCCTTTCTTGATTAGAAATTTCTTCCTCCTCCTCTTCAGAGCTACTTCTTTCTTGTATTTTTTGTTGCTGTTCTTCCCTCAGTCCTTCTTCAGCTTCCCTTCTGCTATCCTTTCTAAATCCTAGTTGACAGCCATATTTATCCAAAAATTGCTCTACTTTTAATATTGAATTCAAATTATAATATCTTCCTTTAAATATAAATATTAATCCTTCTGGTAGATTCCATTTATACTTAATTGAATTTTCCCTTAATATTCCAGCAAACTCTTTGTAGGGTGTTCTTTTCTTTCTCACATGATATGGTATTTCTCTTAAAATTATTAACTTATTGCCATCTATGATTCTTTCTTTCTCTTCTAGTCCTTTTAACACCTCTTCTTTCAATTTTTTCCTACTAAATTTAATAATAACCTCTCTCGGTTTATTATTTCTCTTTGCATAACTTGACATTATACGATATATTGTTTCTATTCCTTCTTCTAATATTTCTTCTGTCAAATTGAGCTCCTGTTCTAGCCACTTTTTCACCCTTTGATCTGTCTGTTCTCTTGCCTGTTCCGGATAGTTCTGAATACGAATCATCATCATTGCTTTATCCATCTGTTGTCTTAACTGATTTAATTCAAGATCTAAATAATTAGCTTTCAATTCTTTAACCTCTACTTGCACTGTTTGTAACTTGTTCTTCATTTTTTTTCGTTCTCTAGCTCCTTCTTTTGTTTCTCTGACATTATCAAGTATTTGTCTCTGCAACTCATCTATTTTTTGGTCAAATCTATCTGTTATTCTCTTTTCTGACTCTTTAATATCTAAACGTATTTGTTCTAACGCTATTAGAAGTGCATCTTGGTTTTGGCTATCTCTTCTTTGCTCCATAGCTTTCTGGTCCTGTCTTAGTATATTAGTAAGATTTGTTGTCATCTGGGGTGAAGTCTTACTTCCTATCTTTAGTGTTTCTCTCTTAGCTGCCATTTTTTTTCTGCTCTTCAAAAAAAAATAAAAATAAAATCTTCCCTCTTCCTTGCTTCTTCCTTTTTCTATACTAACACCTTCAATATATTATACTTGTATTTCTCCCCCTTTAGTTTCTTTACTAAAGGTTCTATAACAAGTTTACAATACACCTCTATGTCTCAACTAATACAAATCTCATCACTTACAAAATTTAAGTGTAAGAGTCCTTATACTTCTATCAGATCTTATATTATCAATTACACAACTTTATAAAAACTTCTTTCAGATCTCTATCCAAGTCCTTTAAGTCTTACCACTGCTTCTGTACTTCTTCCATTATACCACTAGGGGGCTTTGTTTGTTATATCATTACACAGAGGGAGAAATTAAACTCTCATGTCCTATTAGCAACCCCTTATCCTCTTTGAACTCCTCTGCAAACTCAAAATTCCATCATTAAACTCAAACAATTATCTCACTGTCCATTCCTCCCGACTCATTCTCTATCTTCACGCTGCTTCTTGACTCTTCACCTCTTCACACCTTCTTGCAACTCCTAACACCTTCTTAACGTCGTTAATTCAGTCCTCTCTCTTGGCTTCTTCCACTACTTGCAGTTCCTTACCCCTTCTTAACGTTGTAATGTCAAATCTCTCTCTTGTCTCCTCTGCCGAAGTCCCAAGTTTCAAAGGTCAGCCTGTCCCACAACTTCACGTTCTCTGCCAACACATCTTTAATATCAAAAGGATTGGCTGCTGTTCCACTTACTTAGCAAGGTGAGGGGTATTTACAGCTTATTTAGACCCAACCAGCAGACCTAGCAAACACAGTGAGTCTTTCAATGCACCGAAGCTTCCTGCTCCAATGCACCGAAGCTTCCTAGTCAAGGAAGACACTAGCTCTTATTTCAGTCTATCTTAAGCTTCCTTAAATAAACTTATAATTGTCTCTTTCAGAAATCTTAAATCCCCTCCCAGGAGTAGTAAAATGAAACGCCTTGGTTACAACTGGCTTGCTTCAGCTTTCATATGCGGCTTCCTGCTGTAGATTAAACGCCTCCAGCCGCCTGCAGTCTCTTCCCTAATTACGCTTGGCTCACAGTTTAACTTTCCTTTTGTCCGTTAATGGTATGCCAATAGTCCAATATACATAATCCACTCCTTTCTTAGTAGAAGTCCTTTCTCTTTCATTTGCTTACTCTTTTCACACCAAGCTGTTTAAAATGGGCGGGCGTCCTGGCTGGATCAAACAAAAGATGGCTCGTCTCTCCCGTGCACTCGAAAACAAAGAAGGGCTGCTTCCCCCAAACTCCACTGCCGCCGCTGTGAAGTCCCGCGAAAGGTGCGCCCTGATATCCACTATCTCTTCTGATAGCTGGAAGACTTCTGGCTGCTCTGGAAGTCATAGCACGGGGAGTGAGAACTCCTGAGAAACCGGAGCTTCTCTGCTGGAGTCCGCCATGCCAGACGTGCCCCTCCCACTCCCTAGTGCAGAGGTTTTCAAACTGGGTGTTCGCAATGCCCCAGCCAGAGAACCTCTGGCCCAATTCCCTTGGGGGGGGGGGAAGAGAAGGCAGGAAAAGCGATCCCCAGGATCGCACTGCTGCCACTGGCATCAGGAGCTCTGATCACCTTAACTGTCAAAGTGCTGGCCTACTGGGGTGGGGGTGGGGAGCCTTGCAGACTCCTCTGCAGGGGTCCACAAACGTTGAAAAATTAAAGATCAAGATGCACTTCCAGTTTTGCGTCACAATCTTTATTTTAATTTTCCATGGCTTGGGTAGCCCTGTGGATGAGTCCGCAGGGATCACTAGATACACCCCCAGGAGGCCAGCACTTCAACAGGTAAGGTGATCAAAGCTGCTGGCGCCCCAGGCAGCAGCACCCCCTCCCCGGCAAGCACATCCTACACTTACTACAGCAGGTCAAAGTCTCCTAGAGAGTTTGAAAACTGCTGCACTAGTGACAAATGTTCTATCTTCTTTTTTAACATCTAATCCAAATGTACATTTTTAAAAAATCATCCAAGGACAGATTTTATCTTGCTTTATATCAAACCCACATTATTCCTTTCATTGGCACTTGCTTACAATGAATCACATTAAATCAAGCCGCCTTCCTACTTGCTTTCTGAAAGAATATATTTGGTTAAATCAAAGAGGTTTCTTACACAAATAAAAAAACACTTCTGCATATGAAAGGCAGTGTTACCCGCTTCTGCCAATTCCCCCTACCCACTTAATCCCCTATATCACACCCCATGCTGTTCAACAGGATCCCCCAACTCTCAGGAACAGCTTTGTGTCTGGTAAAATGGACTGCAGTACATAAGAGGAACTGGTGAAAATCAGGGGTCCCACCTTGACTGAGCAGGAGAACATCTTCCAGTTCTGAAACAGGCATCAAGGAATCGGCACATGCTGCCCCAATTTATTCCTCAGCCCAATTCAGTACTGATGACTTTTATTCTGTAATACAGTATCTCTTATCCTTTTCACATTCCTTTTGGGGAAAAATAGCAACATAGTTATCATGGTATTTGATAACAAGGTGTAGCTGGAATTTGAAAATACATTTGACCTTAAGACTGTATCCTTAAGGCTCTTAGGGAACGTGAAATAAAAAAGATCTTCTGACGCAATCATTGTCTCCTTCCCTGGGGCATAAAACAAGCCAACAATAAATCCTTATATGTCTCATTAATGGTTGCTACAGGACTGGCTCAGAAAGCCAAATTAAAAAGGACTGGGATTCTGAGAGCCTGCAGGCCAAAGGTTCTTCCATCTCTTTGTTTATAATTAAGGCCAAACTGTGTACATTCATCAGGAAGAGTTAACAGAGAATGTAGGCAAAAATTAATTACCACTATTCTTAAACACCATAATGAACGAAGAAACAGTTTTGGTTGTTTTTTTTAATAGAAATTTACTTGATGCTGTGCATTGTTATTTAGAAAAGGAAAGTGCATATTCTCATTATTTATCTTTTATTTATACAACTAGTAATCTCAGAAAAAAATGAAGTGATTTACTAATGATATAGGCTTCCAGAAGTACTCATTAGTACCAGTGACCTTTTTCTGAAACATACTTAAAATCTATCATCCATTCCTTAGGAAAAAGAAATTGCTGCATTGGGGGAATTGATACATTGAAAATATAAATTATTGTGTGTTTGGGATTAATTTAGTAGAACAAGACACAAGTGAGCTATAAAAATACAGTCCATTACTTCCAGCATTTAGCAGCAGATAACAGGAAGACCAACATTAACACTTAAAATTTTTAAAGCCAAAATGAATCTGCCACTTCATCGTAGGATAAATCCCAATTTTTCATACTGCAGTCAGAACTTGCTTTCTTTTCAATGGATATATTCCTGTATCCCTGTAATTCCTGTATCCACAGGAATGGAATTTAGCCACCACTGGCATTGTTCCACAAACACATGCACCAATTCTAGCAGAAAAAGATGGCATGGTAAGTAGGTTCCACAGTTGTTCTTATGCTTCTGCAACTTGAAAGAATGTCCTTCAATTTAGTTTCACTTTACTACATAACATTGTGACCTGAGATGTAAAACAGCCCTTTTGTAAGCAGAAGGCATTTTCCACAATAGAAAGACACCTTTGGATCCATCTCTCTTGACAGCAAAATGATTTCAGTTTACATTAATATCAATTCCCTATTTCATTTTGGTGTACACGGAGGCACCCAATACAGACACACACTTTCATATTATGCACAAAATAACTGTAGACCAAAATATCAGAATTTTATGTGTCAGCAATATGTAGAATGCATGCTGTTTTGACACAATGCAAAATGCAAATTTAAACGAAGTGTAATAGATATGGACAGGTAGAGAAACAGGGATATATAGTAAATAAACCCTCAGACTAATTGAAACAATATCCAGGCTAATCTATTACTAAACCATTTGTAGCAACTACCTATGCAAAAAGATAATCAATTACAGCTTCCAGGTCCATGTATCTTCTGAATTTGAAATCATATTTTATGGTTTTCTGCATTAGTACAGCCATACAAATTCTGACTTTTAAATTAATTCTCTCTACCCTAGAAAAACTATTTACAGTAGTAGTAGTAGCCAACACAACATAGTGTGCAGCAATATTTTGCTGCTCTTCTATTCCCTTTTTAGTCAGCTTTCTGTTTGGAACTGCTATGCTCCCAAGGAACAGGAAGCTATTTCTACATGAATATCTAGTCTTAAGAAGTTAAACAAGTCAAGACACCAAGTGCTGCTGAAGCTCTCTCAGGTTGCAGTATCACTGGAATCAGATTCTGCATTTTGCTCCAGCTGACTTATTCAGGTTAACTGGCAATCATCTCCATTTAGCCCCAAGGAAGCTCCATTCTCATTCAATAGCTAGCAGGCTGTGCAACTATAAAGGCTTCAGCAGCTGCTTTGGTAATTAACAAAATACTTTGAAGCTCTAGTGTTATTTTAACTCCATGACTTCTAAGAATAAGGTCACTTCTCTCAGAAAAAACTCTGTTTCGGGAAGCAAAGGTAGAAGTACTCTAAAGCAGGCAGTTACAGTCACTGAGGGAGGAGGTGCAAGAGCATATGTGCCCACAAAGGGTAAATAGGTCAAATCCACATTTTCTGCAATTATTAAACATTCAAATAATGTCACAGCCAACACTGTTTTCGTATCTTTAACGGAGGACCTATTGTTTTCACCATCTATTTGTTATAGCAGACTATGAAATGCTCATTTTCGCATGCCACTCATGCTGCTCAAACTGTACTTCATTTCAAAAATCTTCACAATTATTAACTGTTCCAAAAACTCCAAACACATCTATCACCTTTGATGCAGTGATCTCTACCTCTCAGTTCATTTCTGTGTTGTTGCTTTGTTCTCCGAAGACCACTAATATTTATACCTTCTACCTGGATGACTCTTAAACCACTCTTCCATGTTTGTTTTTAAATTTGTGGGAGCCTTTTGCATGTTTTATGAATGTTACAAGAGTTATTTATGAACTAATTGGCATTAGTTTCTAATACCCAACTGAATGGTAAGAATGTTGTTATGACATACTATTACATGGGGATAGCTAGTGATTAGGCCTTTCTACTTTTAAGTATTAGTAGCGAGAGGAATCAGAAAAATATTGAGAGATTTTGTGATGGTACAATCCTGCTTGCTTCTTGGTTCTGTCCAGTTTAGTCAACTACCCAACTCAAGTGACGGATCTCACAAGGCAAGTGTACTATAAGTTCAGCTGACATCACACCAAGCATAGTCTGTGCTAACTGAGGTTTAAAACCTAAACCATGGCGTTAGCTTCCACACATATAATACATAAACACAGTTTAGAACAGCTTATTGCTTTAATTTTTCCATTTAGTCTTGTCTCCTCGGTGCAACAGCTTCTGGAAGTGGAAAAAAACTTTTACTATTCCTTGGCAATTTGGACATCATGTTAATCTATACAGTTAGCAGAAACTATGGTTTGTAAACCCACTTCAAGTGGTTTCCACCTTTGGTTTGCTGGCCAATTGTAAATCATGCCTTGTTAATTCATATATAATATCATGCCAAAGCACAGTTACGCTTCTTTAAATCATAGTTTAGTGTGTTGCCTGAATTGAGCCTAATAGTTTTATTCTTTGCTTCTACCTATAATTATTACTTCCATGAACACCACGCTTGGGCCATGGCTGATTCAATCAATTACAAGTTAACAACAGCATCTTCTTATAACTTGGTTTAACAGTGAAAAGATTATTATAATAGAAAAAAACACATTAAATTAGTTTTTGCATTTTCCAAGATGCAATGTTTCATTACCTTATCACAGAAGTCAGTAAGAGCAGTGAAGTCCCATTTCTTTGCATAAGCCACATTATATCTGAGAATAGCCTCCTATCAAAGGAAATATTGTAAAAATGACAGTAAGGTTAGAATTTTTTTAAGAAACAGCACCCTCTGTTGATACAAAACAATTTAGCACAGTATGCACTGTTTTCCAACCATCTTAGCAAGGCTACTCAATCACCAGACAAGTAAGAGTCCAAATTTCAACACAGAGTTGGAACGGACTGAACAAGCCACTGAGTCCAAAAACCCAATGCTCTGGGACAGAATTTTATCTCTATATTCATTCGCGCGCGCACGCACACACACACACAGCAACTGCAATCCAACCATTAAACTATTGAAAATTAAAGTTTAAATAGTAACTTTAATACTTATTTTCCTTACAATACTAACAAGCACCTGTTCTCAAAAAATGTTCAGTTTGTGCTCGTCTCATTTAGATATTTCTTTTTAAATTCAGATTTGCTTAATTATACAGCCAGGTTCTTAATTATACAGTCAGGTTCTTCTACAGACTGCAAATGCTGCAATACAGCTAGAATAGCAAAAGCTGCATGTACTGGTAGAGTTTCCTTTCCAGAAGATGTCCTCACCTCCCCATCCGCCTCTGCCACTCCATGCTCTTTAAAGCCCATTAAGTTCAAAATGCAGCCTGGGGATATGGTGTAAGAGCTTTTCAAGCAGTTAACGCTGCCAGACTGCATGAGCTATTCCCTTGCCCACTTTCAGCCTTGAAATGGCTGTTGGTGCCAAATCCCCAACCTGGTTTCCCATGTTGCTTAAATTGGCATATCTGTATCCCGCCCTTCTTCCAAGTTGCTTGGGGCAGTGTTCTTAAGCTCCAAAAACCAGGAGCCCTGCGACATAAGGACTCATTCCTTGTACCACTAGAATTCTTGACTGGACATGAGAACTGTAGTTAGTTCAAACCTCAACATTATCATCACAACCCAGAATCCTCATAAACTGAGAACTGCCTGGTATACAGTTCCCAGATCTCCTTCATTTCACTAATCTGAAGAATTTCTCACAGTGCTATCCCACCAAACTACTTGACTATCTCCCCAAGTGACTTGACAGCCCTTGGACCTGAGAACCTGACATAACAAGACTGATAGAAATGTCTCAAAGCCATTTAGTGAGCTGAGTGGAGATTTTAGAATCCAAACTCAGCATTTTGGTCACAGCATGAAAATGGGTATTTCTTAACTTGAATGAAGAGGAACTTGGGTGATCCAGGGATGAACTTCTAGAAAGAATGCTTTTTAAAAGGAGAAAAGGAGCTAGTGTCTGCACACCCCATATAGATCACATGTTGCCCTAGAAATGATACCATAACATGAAGTAGAATTTCCTGGTGCATTCTAGAGATAGTACAGAGGAAAAAAATGACGGTAGCTACAGTTAGTGACCAAGAACATTATCAGCACTTCTAGCACTACTGAAACTGCTGTTGCCCACAGGGATGCAATTTTTAAAAAGAAAAAAATCTCCATCCACTCCCAGAGCTGCCACCAATAGGTAGGAAAAATGTTGAACAGTCTAGCAACATTTGTGAGTTTAATTAAAAGGGCATGGCAGTCTGTTACATAAAAATGTATTGGGAAAATGGAAAAAAAGTTGGCAAGGTATACTATGCAGTGCATTCATGTGCAGTATTTCTCACCAACTTGCGCAATAAAAGAGTTATTAGTTCTTTATTTTGGACCGATGATTCCCAGAAACAGCACAGCAATAATTCACTGTGCCATTTTTCATGCTGTCAAATCTTGCAATAATCATGTGTGTTTATTTAACTTTGTAACATGTTGTCATTCATTTGAATTCCATGTCAACATCCTGAAAAAGCCACCCACTCTCCTTTTTCAAACGACTATACTAAGCTACGGTCAGTAGTTATTTAGATAGCTGAAATGACGATTTGGGAATAGAAACATTAATAAAGGATGTCGGATTTCTTTATTTAATAGTAATAACCAGAAAAAGACCCTCAAATATGTACCTCCCTATATTAACACATGTTTGCAAACTTCAGGAGCTCTGCAGGGCAGTTAGCAGCTATCTTGCAAACTGCAGGTGCTGAGCTCTTTACAGGTAATTAGAAGGTACAGTATCTGATTTTTGAATAGGCTCAGGGCTTGAAAAAATTAGTTTTCTGATCTTCCTTTCACTCTTTGGGGACCCAACAAAAAAGAGGTTGCAACCCACAGTTTGGGAACCACTGCTTTATAGGTCCCACATCATGTTTTCTACCATCTCATTAAACTTAGGCTGCTGGACGTCCAAGCTCAGAGAATACTGAGCTCAGTGAACAAAACCTGCTCCCTGCTGAACCTTCAGATCCCAATTATAATCGGTCAACCTGCAGCATACTTATCCCTGTTAGAATGCCCCCAAGAAAGAAGGGCTCTCTCGCTTGCCAGGTGCAACACCATGCCTTCGGCAGTGACCTAAGGCAGACACAGGGAGACCCCTTATAATGACAGACATTGCTTATGTGCCCTTGGTTAGGTAGAGACGTTTGCTCACTTGATTCTCCACTGTCCTCTTCATCCCAAGGCCCTGAAGAAGTTCTTAGACCCCGTGTTGACGAGGAAGCATCAACTTCCAGAGTCCAAGATGTTAAAACACTCTCTACTAGTGAGCCAAACCCACTGGGAAAGGCCTTTCTGCACCAATTGGTGAAGAGCAGCCGCTCACTATGGGGTCTGGGGGGGCTAGATTTCTAGTTTATGGTTTATGAAAGTTTAAATAGATAAGTCATTCCCACAGCGTAAGTCACATGCATTTTAAGGAATGGCTTATAATGCATTTTATAACATTTAACGCATCACACAGCCACGAATTCCTGAAAAACAACAACAGACCAATAGCCAATACCTTCAAATCACGGGAGGTAGTGAACTTCTTAAGCAGTGATGTCTGGATTAGCTCCCATCGGCTCCCGGCACTTCTGTCACCATTCTTTAGAAACAAAGAACAAGAATGTATATTTTTTTTCCACAATATTAAATTAATTCAGCTAAATAAAAAATTACAGTCAATCTCACAACTGAAAGGACAGAACTAAAATATAATAACTAGCCTTATACCATGCTAAAATTATGAATTAAAAATAGATCTATTTACTTAGTTCTAGAAAGTTTTAAGAAATGGTACAATTTACAGAAAAGCCTCAACAGTAAAGATGAGTATGACTATTTCATTGCCTTTTTCAACAAAATTCTAGAAAAGTAAGCTATATTGTAAAAGTAAGCTTTTACAAAACATACTAAGAAAATGACAACAACAATTTTCCATATGGCAAAAAAGCATGACAAATCATATCGTTGCCTACAAGTGTATTTGATAATATGGGTAATTCAGTTAATTAAACCAACTGCAGAAGGCACATGACATACAATTTAAGAGTTATCACATCATCATCATTATCAACAAGTCACTTAAGTAACTTTTTAAACAAAGACTAGTATAGATAAATTCATGAAAGACAGGCATATCAACTATTGGTCACAATACACAAATACTCAGCCTCCATACATGGAGGTTACAAGGATCCAACCAGATGCAACAACAGAGACACACGTAAGAATCTCCTTCTCGACACTGGGTGTCCTGCTAAAAAAGTGCCGCGGAAGGCAATTTTAGTTGGAAGAGTGCAATGGTAAGAAAGGATTAGCCTCCCATGCCTCTTCTGCTATTGCCATGAAGCTTCTACAAAAGCTCTCCTGTTTAAGAACAGGTTTGGTTCCAGGAGTCGTCTGTAAGTTCCATTTTGCAGTCTGACATAACTATTATCAGTAACAAACACGTTGTGAAATATGAAAAAAACCCATAACTCAGTACACCTCCATTATACACCTCTGAACAGGCCTGCCTCAGTACCCACTGAGGTTCCGTTCAGGGACTACCCCACCCTAATCCCACCCTGTGTATACCTGAAACCATGGATACTGAGGACGCCTTTTTTAAGATGAGGAACATCAGTGGTTTTGCTGCAACAAGGTAAAAAAAAAGATTTGTTTAATGTTCCCCTATCTTTTTAACAAGTGTCCTAGTATCCAAGGTATCTGTGAATAACCGAAACCATGAATATTGAATCAGTGAATTCCAGGGCAGGCCTGTATTGTGTCGTTGTGTAGGTTGAGCCTAATTATCTGTGGATTTTTTATCTGCGGATCTGGCTCAATCTGAAGCCTCGAAGCGTGACAGGAGCTGTACTCCTGTCACCTCTGGAGGCTCTTCTGAGATCCGCCAAGGCTGCGTTCAGCCTTGGCGGGCCTCAGAAAAGCCACTTGAAACAAAAAATGAAACTTCCAGTTTGAAAAGGCCATTCTGAGACCTGTCAAGGCCACAGGTAAACACTTGTGGCCTCGGCAGGCCTCAAAAAACTCTCCAGACATGACCTGCGGATTTTTTTAATTCACAAGAGTTTCAGGAACAGAACCCTCACAGATAAAAAGGACGCACCTTTACTTTTAAAAATAGGACACCAGAGCTTGCTGGGGCAGACTGGAATAAGATGAAGAATGTTCAGGAATGCTGGGAATGGGAGGTAATGCCATCTATGGATATACAGTATGACCAGACATGTTTGTGTCCTGAACATTCTAAAACTGAATGTTCTTGAGTAGGGGAGCTTCTGTATTTAAACATTTAAAGAGACCAATATACATTCAAGCACCTCTGTGCTAACATATAACATTAATTTTCAGTATCCATAGGGATTATGTTCTTGAAAAATCCAGCAGACACTGAATCTGTGGATGTGGAATCACTGGTCTATGGAATCAATAGGATTAGGAGAAAAATCAAACTGACATAAATATATTTTTAAAAGCCCCCACAAGATTCAAAATGGCCACCACAGATGCTGGGATAACTTCAGAGTAGCCGCAGATAGGTGAGAACAGACAATAGCAAGAGGTAAGTTACGTTTGTCATTCCCACGGATAAGCAAATCTTCAGGAACCAAGAATTTATAACAGAATTATCACATAATTAGAGGAAACAGAGGAAAAGGCTTAAAAGCTGTCTAGACCAACTCTCTGCTTGATTCAGGTAATCCAGAGCGAGAGCATACCCAACAGATGGCTACTCTGCTTGAGACCTCCAATATCATTAAGACATTCTTCCTACCATTCAGCCAAAATCTACCATCCTGTTACATAAAGACCATTCTGTCTGGGCAGCTGCTGAAAGATGTATAAAGGCACATAAACATTGGTCTGAGGGAGAAAAGCAATGCTTATGTGGTTTCAATCCCTACCATAGAATTGTATTATACCTCTGCAATCCGATTTTGCACGATAAACTGTCCGATACCCTTAAGTGGAGTCACGAATATAAATAAAAATCATAATCAAGGTACAGACTAATCATTTAACCTCAAATCCCAGTGCAGACCCAAGTGGATGGTGACCTGGCTCTCATTAAGATGCAATTATTAGACTTGAGAATGTTTACTTGATGCCTTGATAAAATAGCCATTTGAAACAATTTATCTTTAACCCATGGAGATACAAATATAAAGGTAGCTCCTCCATGCCACACACTCCTCTGTACAGTATTTACATATTGTATCACACACTTTACAGTGAACTACCAACGCTAAACTAATCTTGATAAATGTAATCATTTATAAATAGAAGACTCAGTGAATTGAACATTTAGCATGCACTTGCCTTACCTCATCTTCTATGGGGTACAAATTCTGTTCTGAACAAGGCATTTTAACGTGTTTATTATCCCAGAAATCCTTATAATGTGTTGGAAAAGGTTTAGGCACTTCGCCTTCTTTCAGAAGATCCACCTTTAACAGAGAGGGAAAGAGTGCTTACTAAACCTTACATAAAGACTAATTACCTGTGGCATTAGACCTTGCTAAATATCATTTAATTACAAAATACAAATGTAAGCAATGCATGGGTAACAATGACACAGACCATACTGTTAATCCTCACAAATATCATTCTCAAACATATGCCTTAGATATAATTCAAATATAATTCAGAAAAGTTAATCCCAACTAAGGTTGCTCACATGGAAGTTAACTGAATAGAATACATGGAAATGAATTGCAGATTGGTGAGGGAGGGGCAGTGTGATCAGTACATTTCATGACTTTAAAAAATTGGTCACTTGTGTTCAATCAAGGTAAACCCCAACTGCAGTCTTGTATCTTCCTTGGGGGTGTTGCAAGGGCTACCTCAGAATGCCACACGCAGGGGAGTGGCAGCAGGACACAAGTATCTGCTTGTGTTGCGTGCTCCCTGGAGCTTCTGGTGGGCCACTGTGAGATACAGGAAGCTGGACTAGATGGGACCTTGGCCTGATCCATAGATTTACTTGTAAGTAAACATGTCAAGGATCAGGCTGTCCATCTCATTGAAATCAATGGAACTCCAGTTCATTTACATTCCACTGCTCTCACTTAATCAGTAGTCATGTCTAAACTTTACCTATATTTCAGTATATTTAATTCTGTGCTTTGTTATGGTTTTCCTGTTCATCGTTTCGAGCACTTTCTTACAAAAGTAAACTCATACATTATATATAGGGAAGTACAATCTCACCCTAGAGAGGAAACAGTACACATAGGAGTACTGGTAATAAAAATACGTTCAACCAGTTATATTACTAGTAGGGCAAACATATACCATTTCTGCACTGTTATAATATTTAAAATATTTAATATTTTAAATATTTATTGCCAGCACCCCTCCAACAATTGTATATGCTTTCCTTGAGGGTTTAGCTTGAAGCTACTGGAGATCTAGCATGCTGGGACTTGGCCACATCAATGGCTACTGCTGCTGCTACAGTATATGGCATTTTATTTTTGAATGCTGATAGGAGAAACTATTATGAGACTTTAATTGCTGCAGATATTTCACCATGGCCAGTCAAGCACCCATGTTCAATCTTAGATTAGGTATTCTCTAATATTCATAACCGCCTTCCTTCCACATCACTTTCAGACTCAGGACCTATCTAACTCTATGTCGCATAGATGCCAAACCTCTGGAAGACAGAAGGACCTAGGTGATGGAAAGGCAGAAAAGGTTTTGCAAGAAGAGAAGAAATAAATGTGAAGAGATACATAGTGTTGAATCACAGCCCAACATACTATTGTCATGTTTTCAGAACCAGTATTCAACCAGGTTAAAAACTGTTGGTCTAAGGGTTATTACACACAAACATTACACACAAACATGTAATACAGCTTCAATGTCTCCTGATTGCACACGCTTAAAAAAATCACTTCAGAAAAGAACCCACTGACATCAGAGAAGTGAAGGAGAGGGAGCGTGTAAGCCTTTCCCTGCCCTAAATTACACTTCAAGTGACTTTTCATCCTCATGGGGTTTTAAATGCAAGTTCACAAAGGTAACTCACATCTACAATCCATCTGGAGGCAAAGATGCTTACAGTATGTTAACTTTTGCAAAGCTAAAGTAGTGTATTTGGGCTCACAAAAGGCCAATGGCTTCCTACATGCCTTCTTCAACAAGAAGCCTATAGTTTCCATTTATGAGTCACAACCTGGCTCATCCTTTTTGGAGTAGCTCCTCCCATCACCTCCCATGGCTGCCATAAAGAAGGAATGATAGCAGTGATGGTCAATTATATACTAGACCAACCTAAGTGAGTATAAGAGGGTGAACATAACTACATTTGAACACTTACAATTACCTCCTATAGTGCTGTTTTGCACAGAACTTTCTCTTCCAGGACCATGTCCACAGCTCTATAAGAGGTATTACTGCATTTGCACACAACGATTAATCAGCCCTTTAATGAATTCAGAGGCCTGTATATAATAATACCCAGTGTGTGATTACTGTAGTGATTCAAACCTCTTGAAGCTTCAGTATTATCAAGAAGCTAACAAAATCTATCTAGTGTCAGCTTACAAAGAAAAGTTTTGCTTTACACATAACAAAGCAACTTGACATTCATACTCGGATTGTCACTGTATGATTGGCCGATGGTCTCAGATGAGGAAGGTGAGACCCACACATTGGCAGTCTTCTCATCTCTTCAATAGGTGTTCCAAACCACTTTTTATTCGTTGGAAGTGGAGGAGGGGTGTATTTAGGAATCTTCCTCCCTGGTCGTTGGGGCTTTAATTCAAATTGTTCAGTCCTACCATTAAAAATTAAAAAGAAATCAATACCTAGTGAGAAATGTTCAGTGGCAAGTGAGAAATGTTCAGTGGCAAACATATGTAATCTTAACAGATTTCTGTTCAACGTTCAATAGCTGCAATACAATGTTAGCATCACATAAATAAGCACTGTGATGCTTAGTTACCTAACAACTCATTTCCCTTCCCCCTCCAAATTCTACAAGGTGGAACAATTAAAGAAAAGAACTTTCTAAAGATAAGAACAATTAAAGAAAAGAACTTTAGAAAACTGAAGTGCAACCATCCATGGCACTGAGCCAAGCTGCAGGAGAGATACATGGGGACTGGAGCAATGGCTGGTGATGTCATAAGCTATCATCCATCCCCACCTACCAGCCATCAGCTGGAACTGAGGTCTGAGGCTCATATCAGCCAATAAAAGTGGCCTAAAGTGGCTGGCGAGGGGAGGTGAGCAAAGAAGTGAGAGAAGAAAGGGTACTGAAAGGAGAGGGAAGAGGAGAAGGGAAGGAAGGAGCAGCAGAAGGTAGGCTGGCTGGAGAAAGGAACAAAGGAGGTATAAGGTGGTTCTTGGCTGAAAAGATGGCAGAAGGAATGAAAAAGAATAAGAGGAGAGGCAGAAGTTATAGAGAGAAGTCGGAGTATACCAAGAGAGATAAGGGGGCTTTGGGAGGTTTGCACTCTAAAACCCCCACTGGGCTGAGGGTAAACATCATGGATGTTTTGGGGGCTCTCTCTCTCGGAACTCTGACCCCAGTGAAACCTGGGCAGACAGTAGGGCTAAGGGCCTCCATCTAACACTTGGCAGGGATTGACAGCAGTGGAATACCATAACCTTTCAGGAACTTCTAGGGTGAAGCAAACCAAGCACGGGTGACAGAGGAGGACCTTTCTTTGTGTTGCATTTGAAATACATTATACTCTTTATTTATAAATAGCAATGCTGCATTCGCCAGTTCTTTCAGCAGCAATGGCCTTACAGGAGAGGCCCATGAGAAAGACAATATCTGTGCTGTAATATATAAATGTTTCTACTTCAGGTCAATTCATATTCACACATCCCTTTCCATTCAGTAATGCATCTATTGGTAAAACATTCCATGCCACATGGCATAAAATCTTGCAACTCCATGAATGAATTTCCTTCCTCGAAAGTACTGTGTTCAAGATGATGCTGGACAATATGAAAACTCTGTCTGTATGCCCTGAGGCAGCTACTTAGTACTTGATGCTGATCCAAGTACTGATGCTGATCCAAGTACTGATGCTTAGTACTTGATGCTGATCCTTAGTACTTGATGCTGATCAAGTACTAACTTGATCCAAGTTAGTACTTGATGCTGTAACTGAAATAGCATGGAGTTATTGGTAAAAGAATATGCTATAATCCCCCTTTTTTAATATTGGCAGTGCAATCCTATGCATAGCTACTGAGAACTAAGTCCAGTGAGTTCAATGAAACTTATCTCTACATAAGTCTGTACAGGACTGCAGGCTACTAATTCTCTTAATACTCAGTATTTGTATAGAACTTTGACCATGTAAAGCATTTCACATGTACAGGGGGCATGTGTTATCTGCAAATTCATGCATCCAGGAATTTCGTTACCCGAGGGTGTCAAACTGCCCCTCACTGCCCAGCTCTAGTCAGGTCCAGATTGTTTTCTGAGATCCGCAGAAGCCACACACATCCACACGTGGCCTCTGCTGGCCTCAGATTGTCACCTGAGGGAGTTTAAAGGTGACTTCTGGTTTTTGATGGGGAAAAAAACTGTGTGGCCTCTGTGAGCCTCAGAACACCCTCTGGACCCAGCCAGCTTTAGAGGCCCCTGAAAACCACAGATCTGAACATGCGCCGTTTTCTTTATCTGCGGGGATTCTGGGAACAGAACCCCTGTGGATAATGAAGGCTGTATTTACTGAATCATTTACTGTATGATTTACTGAATGATATTTGCTGAATCATTATTTGTATTTAAAATAAGTAAGGTAAGTGTATCGGTATCCTCTTATTGGAGCCGAGGTTGAAAATGAGTGGTTTGCTTAAGACCACCAAGTGAGTTAATGGCAGAAGCAAGATTTAAACCAGAAGTGGCCAACCTTTCAACTTTAGGGCACCTGGATCTTTGTGATGGTGCGATGACAAGCTGCACCTGCTGCACCTACCTGTGTGATGACAAGCTGCACCTGCTGAAACCTGTGTGATGACAAGCTGCACCTCTTCTACACAATTGTTAAAGGCCCAAGAACCATAAAATTGAAAGGTTGGCCATCCAATTTCAACAATTCCTTAGAGCACAATTCTAACCTGGAATTAGGCTGGCATGGTTAGGCCAGCAACGTTTGGCTGACACAAGGGACATCGTAAAGTACACTCGGACCACTCTCTGAGTCAGAGAGGCCAGCACACAGACATCCTCCCTGACTCCCATGCGCCATCCTCCCTGACTCAGAGATTGGTCCAAACACGCTTTATACCTGGCACAGTGGCCTCACTGTGCCAGCCCTTACTCCAGGTTAGGATTGTGCCCTTAGTCATGACACTACCTCAGTGTGTATTTGCTGTTCTAGAATGGTGTCCAGATAATAAACCCAAGCAAGCAATCTTGGAGACTATGGCAAGATACTCAGTGCCCAAGCCTGTGCATGTCTACTCAGAAGGAAGTCTCACTTTAGTCAATGGAGCTTACTCCCAGATAATTGTGGATAGGATTGCTGCCTCAAGAGGATATGGTGTCTTAGGCATGCTTGCCTCAAGATACTGCTGTTCTTAACTCTGTTACCTGTACTCATGCTTAATCATTACCCTGAGCCTTGAGGCTGGGGGGTGGGCTAGGAGCCTAAATAAATACAGAAAAGCCTGTTAATGTGGCTTATTTCACAGTGGAATATTTCGTTTATACTCAGAAAAATCATGCTTTTATGCCTCAGTTTGCCAAAATATGCCAGAAGAAAAAAATTCTATGTTCCAATGTCACTGATAAATAGCATGTCTCAAGACTTCAGTGAATTAGTCACATGCATATTTACAAAACACATCTATCCATGACCATACCTGGTAAGTTTGTTAGTCATATAGGCATGGCCAAAATGCTGACAATGTGCCACTGGAGCAAAATCGCATGGAAGGAAAGATGCAAAATTAGAACAAAAACAGATTACCTTTTCTCCTCTGTCCTGGGAACCCTCATAAAATGGGCAGTAATCTTAGAGTCCTTCTTCCCACAGAGTTTGGCACCTTTGCATTCTGGTATCACAACAGATGACTCACTGTATGTTTCACTCTCTTTGGCTGGATTATCCACCCCTTCCAAGTGGAGGCTAAATCGAGCACCTTCACCTTTCCGGGAAGCAAACTGTGACTTTCTTGATTCCAACTCAGCATCTGCTCTTTGAAGCCGTGAAGTTTTATTTGGTACTTTTGACATATCTATGTCTTCTTGGTCCTCAAGAAGTGGACTGGTTTCTTCATCAGCCTCTGAACCTTGACAACTATTTTTAGAATTATCTACATCCATGGGTGACTCTGGTTCACTCTCTCTCTCAAAAGAAGGAGACTCCCCCAAGTATCTTTGATCTCTGTTCTGAGCACCATACAAATCAGATGAACAAGCATCACAGCCTGTATCTGACAGTGGACTCTCTGGCACAACATCCACCTCATCAGGCTCAGTAGTAATACAGATTACATGGTCAGACTTGCAGTTCTTAAATTGCTGAGGATTTCGCAAGATTGCATGCCTTTCTGTATCACAGTCTGAGTAGTGTTTTATATTTGCCACCTTCACAGGGCTACTTGATGAAAGTATCCTATGAGTACAGTTTTCTCGATTTTCATTACATCCCTGATGAGCCTGACTCCCAGGTTTGAGTGTTTGATTAACATTTGCATTTTTCAACTGGTCTGCAGCCTGAGATCCTTTCATAGGCTCTGTTTCCAAAAGTTGATCTCCGCACATCCCTTCTGCTTCCCATTTATGCAGAGTACCTGTCTGAAGCATGGCCACATGTTTGGTGCTCATTTCCATGGATAATCTTGAACAACCCTGCTGAAGCACGTCCTCAACCTTTTTCACATCATGTTCAAAAACATCTTTTTTAACAGATGCCATTTTGCACTCTTCTTCTTTGTTGATAGCTGTATTTTGCAAGCTGTGAAACAGAATATGACGAAGTCACTGCAAATGAAATTTTACTCCATAAATACAAAGATTAGAAGTAACATTCTTCTCCCTATAAATTAATCCTTACATTCAACTATTTAAAATGATCAAACTTAATTTGAAACATTCTCTTCACCATAAGCTTTCCAATTTAGATTTTGCTGGTATTTCCATCACAAACTAAAAGGACTTTTGGTTACCAAATTATCTGTTTAAAGACACTTCAAGATCATATCCTTTGCTTCACTAAGCTCAGGGTCTCTGAGAGTCCACCCAGCTGACCTCTGAAGCTGCCCAAGAATGAGAAAACCCACTCAACTGACCAGGTGAAGGCTGCGTTTCCCTGCCCTGGTACAACATGCACCTCATCAAGCTTTGGGCGGGTGCAACTCGACTTCTGTGACTATTGTAGGGGCTTCTGAGGAAGCCAATTCACAGACTGCTATGGAGGGCAGAAGATAAGATGATGACAGTCCTGCTAGATTCTGGGCTCTCTTCTCTTAGCATTGAGAGAGAAGCATCCAGACCACTTAACAACCACTGCCACCAATTATTTATTATTTACTAGCTTTTTGTGACCCGGCGTTGCCCGGGGGCAGACATTATCCCCAGGCTCTATTAGGAGGAGGAATGAGTGCACCCCCACCTCTGGGGGCGTAAGGGGGGCCCTACCCCCACAGTAGATCTGTCCAGATCGTAAGGAATAAATGCACCACGTGTGGTGAACATCGTTCCAGGCGTTCCAGAGTAATGGTGGAACATACACACAAATATACAAACCTCCCTCAAACGGATGACATAGTGAGATCCATAGATAGACATATAGAACTCGTCCCTGAAATAACACAGTATTGCTGACGTGGAACCCAAAACGCACACTATCACTGTGAAATGAATGAGGAAACAGGGACACCCTAACCTAAGAGAGCAATATGAAGATCCCACTTACTGTCTGCAGGCCCTGTTGCAGGATAGCCCTGACGTATGAGAAACAGGCAGAGGTGGCCTGTTAGCTCCCTGGACATAGGCCCCTCTCAGATCCGACTGGGTGCTGGAAGTCTCTGGATCCTGCTCTTTCCACCCTGGGCCAGTCAGGCAACGCAGGCAAAGCATTTAGTTTCGCTTTCTGTTCTCCCTCTGTCTGGTAGCTGAGCTGCTCAGCCCTCCCACAGAACCTGCAGAATCGTCTGTGACCACAGGGTGGCAGCAGACCTGTAGCCCCATGCAATCCCCTTGGTTCCTGACGATCCGGCCCCCTCCCTGAAAAACAGGGGGCCGTAGGGGGGGTCTGACCCCCGCAGTGATTCCTTCCAGGCTGCAAGGAACATGTGCGCCAAGTTTCGTGGCCGTGGGTCAAGGGACGGAGATTTGTATAAGGAACATACATACATACCCGCATACACACACACAAACGTCCATTTTTATATATATAGATACTGCTTTCTACAAAAAGTTCACAAAGCGGTTTACAGGCAAGGGAAACATTCCCATTCACCTTTCCTGGCTATCTAAAGAAGGTAAGAAAAAAAGATAAGAAGTGAAGGGAGCAGCATGCGCACACTTAGGGCATGGGAAGAAGCCCCTGTACACCTTCTAGAACCTGATGCTGTAGAAAACTAGGTCAAAATTAAGAAGCAAGGCTGGCCACAGTCAATGACTAAAAAACCTATAGTCTGATACTAGCCTTTTGTTACCCGGCGTTGCCCGGGGGGAGAAATTAGCCCAAGCTTCTATTAGGAGAAGGAATGAATACAGGGACACAATCAAGCCAAAGAGCGAAATGAAACGGTCACACTCACTGAACAATGTCTGCAGGTCCTGGGGTAAGGTAGCACTGAAGCATGAGAAACAGGAAGAGGTGGCCAGCTAGCTCCCTGGAAATAGGTCCCTCTCAGATCCGACTGGGTGCTGGAACGCTCTAGATCATTTGCAACTCTTTTATTTGCAACGCAGGCAGTGCAAAGCAGTTTCACTTTCGGTTTGGATTAGTCCCTGTGTATCCCATAACCTGCAGAATCGTTTGTGACCACAGGGTGGCAGCAGACCTCTAGTCCAATGCAATCCCCTTGGTTCCTGACGATCTGGCCCCCCTCCCCGAAAAATGGGGGGTTGTAGGGGGGTCTGACCCCCACAGTGTTTTTTGCCAGGCCGCAAGGTACGTGTGTGCCACGTTTCATGCGGATCGGTGCCAGCGTTGAGAAGCCTATAGAGAACATACAAACCCAGCCACACACATACATACCCACATAGATACCCACACACATACCCACACACACACCCACGTCCGTTTTTATATAGATAGATAACGCCAAAACTTAAGGTGCTCTTTAGAACGTCCATTCTGTTTGATATAATTTCCAATTGTGTGATCTTTAAATACTTTAAATTTTTAAATACTTCTTTAAAACATTAATATTAATGATCTCACTGTGCATTCCTATGCTTAAAGCCACTTCATTAGTATCAGCTGTGCTTGCTAATATAAACAGCTTATTTCTATGACCTAAGAAGTTCAACATTGTACATTAAACCAAAATTCAAATGAACTGTCTAGAAATATCCTATAACTCATTCAGCATAACACCATTTTGTCATTTTGAAAAATACCAATTTCAAATACAACTAGGAGCATTTTGGAAGACAATGAAAATTTGCAAGAGTATTGTCTAAACTGAATCAGACTGCAACTCAAACATTTCACAGGCATTATCTCAGTAACTTTCACAACAATTCTGTCCTGCACTGCAAACTGGACGAGTGGGTGCTGAGGCACAGAAAACAGTATCTTGCCTAAAACTAAGAGACCAAGCCTATGCAGGTCTACTCAGATTTAAGTCCAATTATAGTCAATGGGGCTTACTCCCAGGTAAATATGGATAGGACTGCGGCCTTAGTTTATGGTTTATGTGAGATGTGAAATGAGCACGTGCGTATTACCACCTCTCAGTACTCCCAGACAGATCAACTGTCATTAACTGCTTGCAACCACACAAATAAAGATCAGCCAGAAACCCTTGCGGATGCAAAATAAAAATAAAAATGAATGAATGAATGAAATAATGCTGTAAATTAGCATTCAGCCTTTGAAAAATCTCTTACCATGGCAAGGGGCTGCAGTCATTCCCCAGGGGCTTAGAGCAATTAGAGTGCAATCCTAACCTGGAGTTAGGCTGGCACAGTTAGGCCAGCAAAATTTGGCTGGCACACTGTAAAGCACATTTGGACCACTTTCGGGAGTCAGGGAGGAGGACGCATGTCTGTGTGCTGGCCTAACTGTGCGGGCCTAACTCCAGGTTAGGATTGCGCCCACAGTATCCATTAGCTCAGATAACACCACTTCCTTCGCCTTGGAGCAAGTCAAAAAATACAAAATGGAAATGAATAATCACACTTTGAGGGAGGAGGTCTTATCGCAGAACTAATGAGATTGGCTGCAGATCTCATGGCTACAGCTGACAAGTAAAGGTAAGAAAAGCTTTTTTAAAATGCTTTTTTTTAAATTAAAAAATTAATTAGCAGCAAGTGTTTGTTTAACAAAGAGCCCTTCTCTTCTGAAGATGGGAAAACCCTGGAGGCTCCACCTGTATAGCTACTATTACAGTTAGCTATGACTTCCCCATGAGATATCCTTTAACGTTATCTGCACAGGTTGATCCCTTTCTACAGTACAGTTTACCTCTTTGATTCCACTGTCTTGGATCCTTTATTCTCCATCCAAGAGGTAATCCTCCTTTGTCTGTAAACTGAAAAAAAGAAGAAGTTACTGGATTTTTACTGCTACAGGCAACTTCCAGAAGATGTTAAAAACACCTGAGCTACCATTTTCAGTTTATAATATTCTCTGTTGATGCCAAACTTGAGTTATAGTGTCTTAGCTATGAACCTTTCCCCACATTACGAAGAGGCAAGTCTGGGTTTGTTACAGAGTGTAAGCACAATAGGGAGCCACAACCAATCAGAGCTCCCTGATGAGCTTACAGTATATTTCTATGTTATGTTTATAAGTAGGGATAGTTTTTTTTCTATGATCAACACAGAACACAAAATAATGAGAATTTCTACTAAAAATGTGACATAAAACAAAATTAAGGTCAAAACATAAAAAAACTGCTTTTACTTATTTTGACAGTTTGACACAAATTGAGATCAATTTCATAAAACACTTTTGTTTATTTTTGACACAGTTTTGAGGAATCCACAAATAGCTTTCAGTAAGCGATCAGGAAGAGAAGTGGCAGAAACAGGAGGAGGTTTGCTAAAACTTGCATGAACACCCATGTTCATAGTTCGCAGTGCATGCAGGGGCAACTTTAATGGAATGTTGTAAGCAGCAGTTTCTTGATGCTCCAAGCAGCAATCAGGGTGCAGCTTGGGAATTTTTGAGCAGTTTATTTCAAGCAGGGGTTTGTGTGCCACTAATTACTTGCCTTTATAGGGCCATTCACCCTTATTTATTGTGCAGTTTATACAATTTGCAATAAAAATTTGGATACAAACACATATAACTGCAATTTGCTGTTTTAATCAAGAAATTTTGGAAAAAAAATATCACCAAAAAAGCCACTCCTACTTATAAGTTACTATCATGGTATCTAAACGAACAACAACACCAGAGTTATTTAATCAAAAATAGGTGTTCTTAGAAAAGTTCATTTCTTGGGATTCTCTATGGAGATAAGCAAACCCAGAACTATGAACTCAAATACAGCACAGTATTCATTTTCAAGATACAATTATTCAAAGAAAAATAAGAGATTTTGGAAATAACTTGAAAGTTTCAGGCTGCAATCCTATATACCAGCGATGGTATCTGGTAATGAAGATCCGGAACGCTGGGCGGGACTTACGTGTGATTGGCAGCCCGTCCGTTCCACCGCCCGCCCGCCCGCCCGCCACATGGGCTGCCCTGGCCCTGGAGGGGGTGCCTGCTCGCCGGAGGGGCGGGTGGGGGGTGCACCGGGTGCCTGGGCAAGCTGCGGTGGAGCGTGCCAACCGGGGGCAGCCCGTGCGGTGGGCGGGCAGGCGGTGGAACTGAATGGACGGCCTGCCAATCACACGTAAGCCCCACCCAGCGTTCCGGATCTTCATTACCAGATACCATCGCTGCTATATACACTTCTTTGGAAGTAAGTCCCACAGAAATCAATAAAACAATTCCAAGTAAACATGTTTATTGCAAATATTTATTATACTGCTTTTCATCAGAAACATTTGTAATGCAGTTTAGAGCACAATCCTGAGGTCCCTCTGAGGTAGCAGAAGTCTCTTGGTGGGACCGGCCTTCAGCACTTAGGGCAGATCCTAATCCCCATCTCTGGCCCTGTCAGACTCACCCAGGGCCCTTGGATCTCCGCTAGCAATTTTGCTGGTGCAGATCCAAGTAGCCCTATTGGGGAGGCTGCTGCATGACACAGGGTAAAGGCAATTCCCCTTCAATTCAATGTAATGGCAATTCAAGTTGTATAGCAGCCAGCCCCAACTCCACACTGGAAACAGGGAAGGCTAGCTGGCCACCCTGTACCACTGCAGGTTAGGACCAGGCTATTAATATGTTAATCATAGTGATTAGTTTTAGTAACCTCACTTTGTAACACAGGTTTTCTCCTCACCAGATCAAAGTGTGCATGTTTCCAAAATATTCACTATTCACTTTATGCATCACATGAAAACAGATTCTTCACTATAAAAATGCATGCCACAATAAATGTGTCAGTCTTTAAAGTGCCAGAAAACTCTGTTGTTTTTGTTACTGTTGCTTTTGTTATGGGTGCCTTTCTCCACTACTATAGTAGTTTTTGCAACTCTTTCATCAGTGCTAACTAATCCAACAGTACTTATCTTCCCTTAAAACATTTTTACTTTCCTACACATAACTCATATTATTGTAATGTCACCATGGTTTTGCTAACACAGTCAAATTCAGAAGAGCAGCTTTTGCCCCAACTATTCCAATGAATTAATGTATTCCTCTTTATTGTTAAAGTCAATCAAATGTCAAAAAAGTCAGATATTGACAGTTGGCCATATATTACTCAATCATTGTCAGATATTGTCAAATACTCTATGAATGCCCTTCTGGTGTCTTCCTTTAATTGCACTGTGATGTTCTGAAGGCAGGGCAGACAGCTACTGTTACCATCTATATGGAGCCACTGCTCCATAGAGCTGTAACATCTCAAGATAGCATAGCAATTTCCAGTTTCCACAGGTAACATGATGAGAAAAAAAAATCAAAACTTCATAATGTCATCACTAGTTAAAATCAAAAGTGTGTTAAAGTGCATTTGCATCACACTTGGAGTCAGGGAGGCCAGCGCACAACTGTGCGCCAGCTTCCCTGTCTCCAAGAGTGGTTGAAACGCACTTTACAGCATGTTTGCAGCATTCTTGGGCCAGAACAAGTGACTTGTGCCAACCTAACTCCAGGTGAGGATTGCGCCCGAAGATTTATATATAGATAGAAAACCAATTACACTGTAGCAGTTGCCTGGTGTTGCTACTTTTACAGTTCAGCTCTATCTATTTAAACAGAAATGAGTTTTTTTTAAAATTTAAGTACTTTTTCTGAAGTATTTTTAAGTACTATTTTTATTGCAGCCAAAGTCATGTAGAATATCTATGTTGGGTGATTTGAGAGGAGTACTGACAGCTAAGAGGCCGGAACAAGGATCCTACTCAACTTCAGGCTGGTTTTCTTCATACAAGTAATTAAGGGGGTAGTAGCAGAACAGCAAAGCAGGGCAGAAAGGGGCCACAAATCAGGCAAGACAAGTAAGCAACCAAAAATACCGCCCAAAGACAGCAAAAGGATACGAATGGTGGCACGAACCTTTGTTCCCCACCGTGACTGCAGGGCTGTCTTGGCTGCTGCTTCGGGGTCCTTGCTCCCTGTTGGGGGGAGGCGGTGGAGGCTGTAGCTGCTGCTGCTGCTGCTGTGTCACTTTCCTTGTCAAGGAAGGGGGCTGTCCTTCCTGTGAGCTACTCTGGTTGGTTTTGGAGGAAGCGAAAAGGAGGTCCAGCCTAATTTTTTTCCTAGTGGTTTCACACTCAGACCCCTCACTCATGCTTGCCTCGCCACCCCTCTTTTGGCTTGCCTCACACCCCCAATGGTCGTGGGTACGTGAAGCAGGCAAGACAGGGCCCGGTTAGCACCAGGAGAACACGAGACCAAGAGGCCGAGAAGGCGGTCCCCGGAGCGAACAAGTAGCAGGCAGAGTTCCCTTCCACATTCTCCTAACTACGCGGAAGGAAAAGCCTGGCCCAGGCACATGCCCCTTCGCCTCTCAGGGACTGCGAGGGCCCCCTGAGGACGTGGCAAGAGGCAACAGCCGCCGAGGCCCGGACAAGGGCGCGCACCAGCAGGTACCCGGAGCTGAGCCCCCATAGACCGCCTCGCGCCCAAGCAGAAGGGCCGGCCTTGACGAGCTCTCCCGCCCCCTTGATTCTGGGCCGAGCGAGGAAGCGTTGCGCCGTCGCTGTAAAGCGGAAGTGGAGACGCAAGGGAAACGACGAGGCCGCCTAGAGAGGCTGTAACTTCGCAGCAGTGCCGCGTGCGCGTGAACGAGAGGAAGCACTTTACGGCAGTCATCGCATTTCCCCCGAAGAGGCAGTTGGCGACGTCTTTCCGTTCCAGCCGCGAGGCAGAGCAGAGCAGAGAAGACCGGTGGGGGCCACGCGCTCGTGCCTGGAGGGGGGGGAAGGAGGGAAAAGATCGAAGCGCTGCTGAGGGGAGAGGGCGGCCGCGGCCTCCCCTCAGAGGTTGGCCTTCATGGAGGGGGGCGCCGGAAACTCCAAGGGCTCCGGGCTTGGAGGCCTGTTCGGCGCCGGTGGAGTCGGCAGGCCGGGCTATTCCCACGCGGACCTGGCCGGAGTCCCCTGTGAGTATTTGAGGCAGGGAGCTCGCGCGGCCTCTTTTCCTTGCTCCGTGTGAGCTTTTGCTGTTAGGTCTGTTTATTTTCTCATCCCCCGTCCCCGGCTTTTGAGGGCTCCTGCCAGAAACGGGGCGGGGGGGAAGAGTCGTGGGGCTGAGGCAGGACAAAGGACCCCTCCCCGCTCTCCAAGGACGCTGCTGGGGTGAAACGAGACTTCCCGTCAGCCTCTGTCCAGGCGCTTTCTCAAGGTCACTTGAAGCTCTTTTAAGGCCGATCCTCGACTGCTTGGCTGCTTTTACAGCGTGAGCTCTGAAGGCCACCCTTGCTTCGATTGGGGTTGCTGCGCAAAACCTTAAAGCTTGCATGGGCCAGGATGATCCTTCAGTTTTCATATCCCTCTCCTCCCTTCCCGTGCTCTTCCCGTGCTCTCCCAATGATCCTGGGTTAACCTACTTTTTTGGGGGGGCGGGCGTTGCTTAATGCTGATTATTGTATAATATTTGCATAAAAATGGCCTGAGTGTTTGCGAGTGGGTCAAGATTTATTTTAGAAAGAATATTGTTTTCGTTGGGGACACAAGTTGGCTTTTGCGTCAGTAGCTGTGGTCCCAGAATCCAAAGAGGGAGAATTTTATGTTGATTCACATGCACATGCATGATTCACCCCAGCACAGTGTCTTTTGCAGTTACTGTTGCTGGTGTTCTTGTTTAGATTGTGAGCCCTTTGGGGACAGGGAGCTATTTAACATTATTTTTTGCCTGTAAACTGCTTTGTGACCTTGTTGAAAAGCAGTATATAAATACTCTTTGATTGATTGATCCAGAACTTCAAGTTATGAAAGTGAAAACAGGGAAAGGAGATTTATTAATAACAAATGTTTACATACCACCTTCACAAAATAAAATAAAGAGGAGACCGAATCTCAGTGGGGATACTTCACACAGACTTTAGAAGTGCTGGATCTCAGATTCCCTTTAGCTAAGCATCTTATAGCGGGAGATCTAAATGCAAGAGTGGAGTTTGGGCCAGTGACTTATAAACAAGCATGGGACATCCACAAGGAAGCCTTTCTGCCAGACTATTGTTTGTTGTCAAGAAATTCCAAAGATAGTCATATAAATCTTGCTGGACTATTGCTGGCTATTGCTGTCAGCAGGGGCCTAACTTGGATCAATGAACTGAATGAATTTGATAAAGGAGGCGAGTTTATTTTAATCTTTGTACGAAGGTCTAGCGTAATTGATTTTTTTTCTGCTCCCAGCTTCTTGTATATCACGGATAATCCACTTCCAGGTGGGCACAACACTAATGAGTGACCATCTATTCCTCCATTGTACACTAGCACTTCAACCTAAGTTCTCTCTACAGACCACACCTTTGCTCCCCCACAGTATCCCAACCACTGCTCCAATAGGGGCAGCCACAAAGGTTAAATGGGACCCCTCATCCAAAAATCTTTTTACTAACACTCGTAGAGAAGGCCAATTTGTCAATCCATACACTGAAAACTCACCCAAAGATCCCACCTGGGTGATGGATCAATATGAGTCTATAATTACAAATATCCTGTCTTTACTTGAGACCTTTTTATAAGCAAGGTAAGAGCAGAGAGGAAGGGCCAGCAGAACGTGCATTGAAATCAAACGGAAACTACGTCGCATTTATAACAATTTTAGAGAATCCAGAAGTCTAAAACTGCCATCAGTATTTTATATTTTAAAACGTAAATTGTCTGAAGTCATTAAACAGGACCTACAGCACCACTTTAAGGCCTATTGGGAATTATTATACAACACTGTTAAAACTAACAATACCACTGGCTTTTGGAAAAAAAATTTCAGTTGTTCTCAACAAAGGACTTCTTTTACCCTCCTCCCCAAATCCCCACTTTAACTTGGGAACAATATTTTTGTGCCATTTTTATGATGATGACAAGCCTTCATCTGCCAATGCTCCAGGCTTATCTACAAACACTCCTGTTTGGCCTCCAGTCACAGCCGAGTCCGTAAAGCAATGTCTTTGCAAACTGAAAGCTGGTGAGGCTGCTGGCCCTGACAAATTGCCCCTAACTTATTTACAACAAACATACACTGGTGGGTGCCGCTCTTGGCTCATCTATTAACCATAGTAAGTACAACTGGTATGATGCCTACTTCCTCGACCCAATCCATAATTGTTCCTGTCTATAAAAAGGGAGACAAAAAGCTTCCAGGCAGCGGTGTCATCCTCAAATGAAGTTCCGGAACGCTAGGCGGGACTTACCGCTTGATTGACAGGCTGTCCGTGATGTGTCGCTGCCTGCCCGCCCGCCGTGCGGGCTCCCTCCGGTTGGCGCGCCCCACCGCTGCTTGCCCAGGCACCCGGCGCGCCCCCCAGGCAAGCGGGCACCCCCTCCGAAGCCAGGGGTGCCCGCGCGGCAGGCGGGCAGGCAGCGAAATGTCACGGACGGGCAGCCAATCAGGTGGCAAGTCCCGCCTAGCGTTCCGGAACATCGTTTGAGGATGACACCACTGCTTCCAGGGAACTATAGACCTCTCAGCCTGTTATCAGTGGTGGGCAAGATTTATGCTAGCCACTTACTTGACCATTTACTCCTTTTGGATAAGGGACCAAAAAATCCTTGGCCCAGATCTACCTTAAACCATTGCCTGCTACTATCCCACTTAATATCTAAGCAGTTAAACAGGCTAAGTCCTGTCTTTACGCTGCCTTCCTAGACCTGAAGGCTGCATTTGACACCATCGATAGAGACCTACTATGGGCAAAACTAATGAATGAGAATAACTAATGAGACTTACTATGGGCAAAACGTTTTCTGATACAAAGACTTTAACACCTTTTGCAAGATTAGACTAACTCAACAAGGCAACCTATCAGATCAAATTATCACAAATAGAGGGGTGAAACAAGGATGCACTCTTGCCCCAATTTTATTTAACCTGTTCATGAATGACCTTGCTTCATTTTTGCAAAATATAGATGGCCATAGCCCCAGACTAGGTATCCTTTCCATACCAATTCTGCTTTATGCTGATGACATGGTACTCCTTTCCCATACTAAGATAGGACTGAAACGTCTAACGAAAGTCTGTATCCATTACTGCTCCAGCAATAAGTTGCATATTAATTATGATAAATCTAAAATAGTAGTGTTTGGCAAAAGGTGGAAACCTTCTTCTTGGATTTTTGATGGCAAAAGTATCCAGCAAATCAAACAATTTTTATCAAACAAGTGATCCAATGCTGTCGGACTCTTATCACCATTTAACTAGCTGACGGGAACTACTAGGAACTCAATAATACCACACATAGTTAGGTGAACACTATTTTAAGATGACCCCTTTGCCATTATGCGACTTTTGCTTTTCAGACCATCTGATCCCCGGTCAATGTTGATCAGGGCTGAAGTCCTATGTATTTCTATATTTTATTTTTACTGTGATATTTATTTCTAACTGTTATTATTTGTATGTCTATATGCCAATAAAGATATCATAACATATCAATTGATGCAGCACAAGGCCACATCCTTATATCTGTGATATTTAAAAATACACTTAGAGGGAGCTTTTATAATTAAATGCTGATTTAAATTTTCTATATGTATTTTTTCTCTTCTGGTTCTTTATGAATAGTACATAAAGAACTTACATCAATCGTTAGCTGTATAGCATGAGAGTGTATAACAATTAATAATTACTTGTATTTGGAAAGTAAGGCTTAGTTTCAGCCTGAACTTCACTGACACTGCCTTTCTACACACTTATCTGGAAGTCCTTTTGAATTCAGTGGTGCTTACGTCTGAGTAAACAAGCCTATGATTGCCCTGCAATTCTTGAAACTCGACTTTTAAAGAATATATTTTGAGCATGTGTACTGGTTGTCCCTGAATATTAGAAGCTTGTTTTGGAGTTACTTAAAGAAGCACATTTTTAAGCGGTAGTGTATGCTTTTTAGGAGACTGGGCAGCTTAGTGTTCATTCTTTTTCTAGTAGTGACTGAATTACCTAGATTCAAAGTTGAAGTGGATCACATGGCATCTATCTCTATACCATCTATCCCATTTGCTTGGCAAATGCTTGGCAGTTTACTCTTGTGAACTCTTGGAAAGTAATTATTACTATTTAAATGTTTTCTCTGCTTTCTCTTCATTGTTGACTTCCCTTTCAGACTTGAAGCATTAGTTTATAACCATATCTTTTTTTTTTTTACAGTGACAGGAATGAGCCCTTTATCTCCATATTTAAATGTGGACCCTAGGTATCTTATACAGGTGAGATACATGCGTCTGTTCATATTGTATGAAATTGCAGTTGTACCTGATAGCCAAACTGTGTATTTAATCCAGAATTTTATGAAATGTATAAAGTTTATAAACAGACATATACTTGGATGAACAAAATGCTTTGGAGACTTCACCCAAGTCTCTTATGCAAGTTTAGTAGTAATTGGGGTAATAGGACCGTTCTCCTATGGATAGAGGTGTTTGCTGGAGGATTACAATCAAACTGGCCAGCAACTCTGGGAGCCAGCAATTGTGAGTATATCTGTTGCTACATTTCAGCAGTAGTCAACTGTCTGGATCAGTACCATGTCTGTGACGGTGTTACACTGCTGGCAGATTAAAGTACTGTCTGTTGAACCTGTCTGTCATTGTCTCTGTTCTGGAGGCAGCTGACACCAGTGTGAGGCAGTATTGTGCTTCTCTGAGAGTGTGCTGAGCAGTTAACATCCTGCTTAGGGCTAGTCTGGAAGCATACAACCATGTCCAGCTTGTAATGATTTAAATTTCTAAGGTAGAGTGTGCATGTTTTATAAAAACACAAAGCAATGATTCGCTTGATCTTAAGAGCATTTTGAAATTTATAATTCCAAGTGCTATTGGCATAGGCTATAATTTTTTACAGATGTACCTAGAAGATACTAATGGCCAGTTCAGAAATAATGGGAGATCATGTGAACAAGGAAAACCTCATGCGTTCCCCCTTACTTCCTTGACTCAATTTCAGACCTGTGGTGTTTCAAACTTGGTTTCTTCTGTGTAAGCATGGAAACTGAGTTAGCCATTTGGAAGTGTATATGAGTGTATAAGTGAGCCAGAGTGTATATGAACATGGTTTGGGGTTTATTGTAATTCTCCTTTGAGAATTTTATATAATTGCTCTGGCTTCTTATGTGACATGAAATACGCTTGTAATAAAAAAACTAGTATGTATAATTATTCTGTTATCGAACTTACTTGCTAATATCCTTCACTCAAGTATTTTTATGAACTGAAAGGATCAGACTACTAATTCCCCCACCCCTTTTTAGTATATGGTTATTTTTATTATTTGGCATTTATGTTGAAAGTTTAGTGTGTTTGTATGTAGGGATTTATAAACAACTTTAAGGCAAACGAGTTATTTGTCTTTTAGGACACGGATGAATTCATATTACCAACTGGAGCTAGCAAAACAAGGGGCAGGTTTGAATTGGCATTCTTTACAATTGGAGGATGTTGCATGACAGGTATTGGAACTTCAATTATATCTTGTTTGACTGCTATGTTTAGAGTCTGTATGTATGAAAATGATTAGTCAGTTCAGCAACATTCTTTCACATTGTTACTCTGTTTTTTTGGTGGTGGGTATCTGGAGAAAGCAGACGGAACAAACTTGCATATCTTAACACTAGCAAATTTCAGAGAAGAGCATGTTCTTTTGTCACAAGAATAATAAGAGTTCAGTGATACCACAGGTGTATTTCCTCCACAGCCTAATAGACTCTAAGAGAATAATAATGGGTAATCATTGAACCATAATTATATATTGCCTTTACCATTAAGAGTGACATAAAAATTAGCTTGACAATTTGGGAGCAGGCAGTTGAGCCCTTTGTCCTCAGATTTCAGCAGTAGTCAACTGTCTAGGTCAGTACCATGCCTGTGACGGTGTTACACTGCTGGGAAACTAAAGTACTGTCTATATAACCTGTCTGTCATTGTCTCTGTTCTAGAGACAGTTGACACCTGTGTGGGGCAGTACTATGCTTCTCTGAGAGTGTGCTGAGCAGTTAACAGCCTGTTCATCACTAGTCTGGAGGCATACACTTATGTAAAGCATGTTATGAGTTGATTGTCTGTAAAATAGAAATATAGTCTGAAAACGCAGAGTGTTTCTGCTATCTTCTTTAGAAGCATTTTATCAGTTTACAGCTTGCAGAGCATGGGTTACACGTACTGTCATATTTTTATTAATGTGGTTAAAAGACAATTAAAATATGTACTATTTATCACTTAAATTGTTCACACATCTTCTAGGGACAAACCAAAACATCATATTCCCTTTTTGCCTACTCCCAAATCTGTGTAGAGAATACATGACAGTACTGTAAGGTATAGTGGCACCATATAGAAAGGGGAGAACAAAATAGAGAACAAGCAGTATAGAAGGGGAGGAAGGCTTGGAGCAAAGGAAATCGGGGCAACAGTCAGAGACCTACCTTCTCCCATCCTGCCATCCTGGGAAATTTCAGTGGCTTTTCGCTAGTATATAGCAGTATTGCAAAGCTATTGTACCTATTTCAATAGAAGCATGTAATTACTATAGTACAGTGGTTCCAAAACTTTTTAGAGGCCCTAGGGGCTGCTGCCTGATTTATAAATGCCAAGGGATGTGGCTATAATGGTGTTTGGGCAGCAGTGCTCCCCTACCCAGTAGCAGCTTGTTTAACCCTTGATGTACATAGCCTAATCCGCCCTGTCAAGTTTCATGACCAGTCAAAAATTGGGTAGGTCCTGGACCCATAGTTTGAGAACTGCTGTTATAGTATATTTTTCAACAGTCTACATGTTTTCATTGATGATAGTTGCATAGCTTCTGCTGGTATGTTTTAATTCTTTGGCTTTTTAGCATCTAGGTCTCATTTGCTATATCTCATAAATCTTGATGTCCTCCCTTGATAGGAGCTGCATTTGGTGCTCTAAACGGCCTACGACTGGGGTTGAAGGAAACACAGAGCATGGCTTGGTCCAAACCTAGAAATGTACAGTAAGTGCATAATTTGGCTAAATGTTTTATTAATAGCTAAAAATTAAATATTTGTTGTTTTTGTCCTGTGTTTTAGAATGCAAACATAGTGTTTTAGTCATTGATTAGGAGTTCCTTTTGAGGTGTTTGCCACCATGTGCTTTCTTGTCTTCTCACCTGCTAGAAGTACCCATGAGATGCCATGAAACTATTCTTCAATGGCCAGTATAAAATGAACATTTCCAGAACAAGTCTGACAAATTAAGGATATTGCATCTAAACTGCAGGGGGTGGGCGACAGGATGGTGCTTAGGAATGATATTTTACTGCCCTGCAGTGTGCTTGGATGAGCATGCTGCTTTATAAGTTGAACATTTTCTTCATTTCTCAAAAAAATGAGAATAAGAGTAACAGGAGTCCAGACCTAGGCAAGCTAACCACACTTAGAACAGAGTTTCCCAAACTTAACCCAGCCGGCAACACTGCAATCGAGTGCCACATCCAGAAGTAACTGCTGATAACACACAATGTGCTGAGGTCATAGGCACTTATTTCCAGTTTCGCGCTTGGAAAAAGAGCTCAATAGCATTAAATTGGCCAGAGAGGGTAGACAGGCCCCTCCACAGGCAGCAGGGCCTTCTGCTCTCCAAAGCGCTTATCAGACTCTGCTGCCGAACAGCTTGGCTGGTGCCGTTTCCATGACACCCGAGGGCACAGTTTGGGAATCTCTGTCCTAGGAGGTTTGTCTTTTTGCCCTCTGTTGTACTACCAATATACAGTTGTAAAACATTCACCCAGTGTGCATTTTCTCAATTTTTTAAAGCTTATTTTTAAAGCAAAGTTTGTTGGGAGATCATAGTCAGAAACAAAGTATTGGTAAATAGATGGATTCATATTCATGACATTTATTTTTACAAGCTCAAATGGTCTTTGACTGTTTGTCCCTTTTCTCCATAAACCTTATTGTTTCTCTTCCTTACTGGGAACTGTCAGACCACGAGAATTCAGTGGTGTGCCATTCTGTGGCAGAATGCCACTGATGACCTCAGAACACAGCTGGATTTAGCCAAAAACCAGAAGTGCTTTTTTAAGCCTCTGGAGGGCTTTCTGAAGCCCTTCAAGCAGTGATTTTTCAACCTTTTTCATTTCATAGTACACTGAGAAGGTAGTAAAATTATCAAGGCCACACCATCAGTTTATTCACAACTGATAAAATACACCATGCTGCAAATGGGGGGCTCACATCCCACATTGGCCCTAGTAGTAAATTACCTTCATCCAAATTCCCACGGCACACCTGTGGACCACTTGCGGCACACCAATGTGCTGTGGTATAGTGGTTGAAAATGGCTGCCATAGAGGCTGTGCACTGCAGGCTCAGAAAAGCTCCAGATGCAACCAGAACAAGGTTCTGGTTGTGGCCAGGAACTCAGGTGAGTCTTGTCCTCTCCTACCTCCCCTGACCACATGTCCCTGCTAGAATTGCTTGATTCCTTAAGCCGGCCCTAAGACCCCTTCCCCCTAATGCTTGAGCCCTCATCTTCAGCAATTTCTCTCTCTCTCTCTCTCTCTCTCTCTCTCTCTCTCTCTCTCTCTCTGCTGGTTTTTTTATTGTTTTGTGGTTTGCTTGATTTTATTGATGTTTTAAAATTAGGTTGCAAGTCACCTTTGGCCATGCAGAGAGGAAAACCAGGATATATATATTTAAAAATACGCTGCTCAAAACAATAAAGGAAACACTTACACAACACATCCGAGATCTGAGTGAACGAAATATTCCTA
>JAJKFI010000035.1:8151194-8180532 GCA_029204185.1 Lerista edwardsae | reverse complement strand
ATAAATAAATAAATAAATAAATAAAATAAATAAATAAAATCAGAAAGATTTTAACATATTACAGTCCAGTTCAAGTGCAGCAGAAGGTATTGTCACTTGAACCAGCAGGTGGCAGCAGACATTAATCTATGTTGTATTGGTTCTTTGAAGAAAGTAATAAGGAAGATACCTTGAAGGTCATTGCATTCTTTGGTCTCGCTTACAACACAGATATGCCTTGCATATTATGTGTAAAACAAAATGTAGTTCATATGATCACTTTGTCAATGCTTTTAGACTTGCACAGAAGTTCTGCAGTAAACCAGGTGATTTGGAAAATTCTATTAAAATGAATTACTAGTTTCTTGCTGCACAATCCCAAATTAAATGCATATTTTGAAAACAAAACTCATTGCCAGAAAACTAGTTAAGTTATGGAGAAAGGAGTTCTCTTCTAAACTAGAACTAAACCTGTTAAAGCTGTAATTAGAAAAATTTCCCTCTTTTCCTGCGTTGGATCTAATCCTCAGCAGCTGCCATTCCTCCCTCCCGATTTAATTCCCCTTGTCTAGAGCTTCTACTGCCAATGGCTCATCTTCCATTCTGCCCATATTTGCAGTAGAATACGGAAGAGCAACAACCAGTTGTCTGCCTTTGATTTACCCACCACTGTGCCAAGCTTCTTTGCTAGGACATAGTAACTTTAAATACTGTGGAGGTGCTATAGCTAAAAAAGGATATATTCATGTGCACTGTGCTGTTAACATAATATCATACCAAGTAATCCAAATTGCTCATTAAAAAAACAACACTACTTATGCATGTTCATTCCCAACTCACAGGCTTGTGCAAGCAGCAAGGTGCATTTGTGCAGTGCTAGTATAGGTAAATGTTGTAACAATTCCATTGTGTCTCTTCTGCAAAGGAAACAACATCTTCAGTTTTAACTCTGCTTGTTCAAAACTCCAACAAGAAGCTGTGAAAATGTTTTTGAGAGCAGACTTCTGTGTGTCCAAAGGAATACTTTGGATCCAGCCCATTTGTTGTCCCCAAATTCCAGCAGTAGTCAGCTGTCTAAGTCAGTACTGTGTCTTTGACGGTGTTACACTGCTGGCAGATTAAAGTACTGTCTGTTGAACCTGTCTGTCATTGTCTCTGTTCTGGAGGCAGCTGACACCAGTGTGAGGCAGTACTGTGCTTCTCTGAGAATGTGCTGAGCAGTTAATATTCTGCTTAGGGCTAATCTGGAAGCATACAACCATGTGCAGCATATAATGACTTCAATTTCTATGGTGCATGATTTGTAAAAATATTTATTTATTTATTTATTTTATTTAAAAGATTTTTACCCCGCCTTTATGCCTAAAAAATACAAAACAATGGTTTGCTTGGTCAAGCATTCTAAGGCCAGAACTAAAATCTGACTACAGAAATGCCCAAGCCTGTGTACATACCTACTTATTCAGATTTGAGCCATGTTTTGTATACTAACAGTACATCATGGAAGGATGGTTCTACCAAAAGGACAAACTATAGTTCTTTTAGGTAGTTTGTGGAGAAAAATTTGAAAACAAGTAGTAAAGATTAGGTTCTGGACTTTCCTTATCAGCTCAGAAAAGAAGGGGGAGCCTTCTATAGAATTCTAGTTAACAGGAACATCTATGATCCACATGGTTCCATTTCCTCTTATTTTTCTGTTTAGTGTCTTTATTACTGCAACAACAGTCTTGGGATAGTATGTCAGACTATGTAGAAGTTTGCAAAAATTCAGTGTTCTGATTAAGTTCAAAACAGTTCTTCAAGTAGATTGATTTCATAATTCAGAAATCAGACTTTGTTGATGGATCTTTTGAATATTATTGAAACAGTATACCATCCACTATTTTAAAGTGGAGTGGATTATTTTAAAAAAATTCCTTTCATTCAGGTTCAATGTTTACATAGGAAATTTGCACAACTACCCTGACTGAATGAAACATTTGTGAGACTTCGCTTCCCCACGTGGAGTTTCATGCTAACATCTATCAATATTGCCTTATAAAATGTATAGAACAAGTTTTATAACAGAATGTTAAATAGAAATAAAATACTCTATTGTCTGCAATGTCTTGCATATTTATGTTGTGAAGCAATAGTGTTCATTTTTGCTCTCTTTTGTTACTTGTAGGATTTTAAATATGGTGACAAGGCAAGGGGCACTATGGGCTAACACTCTTGGCTCTCTAGGTAAGTAATCTTGTTTGGTAGAAACCTGTGTAGCAAATGTTTAAACAAGGTAAACTTGAATAACTCAATTTCCAGGAAAATCTGGAAGTTTGAAAAATTTTAACTGGTGGATTGGATGCTTTAATTTTGAGAATTCAGTACACTACAGAGTGCAGCATAACATTAGAACCTGGTGACTAGGAGTGTATGCTTGCTTTCTCAACTATGTTCTTTAAATGAGATTTGGAGGCCTGAAAAATTTGTACTTATCACTGAAGGTGCAGACCTAAGGTATACGTGCAATTATTGCTGTCAGTAGAGAAAGCATTACAAAATTGCCAGCTGGTCTCAAAGGTAACTAAGTTCAATATTCCAGTGTTACAAGTGATACATTAACAAAGCTTCACAGCTGTGTTTGTTTTCTTGAGTAACATTTCCTTGTTTGTCTTAGTCCTTCACCCTGACCTGTCTTTAGTGGCAGGATGACAAAATTATGGAATTTTTTGTAATTCAGTGAAATGGTATCTTTTTTTTAATAGTGAGGGTCATATTGAAACTTTGATGGTGGGTATGACTATCTACCAATTCCTAAAAGGAAAATTTAACTACCTACAATTTTAGACAGAATATTGGGCATACCCAGTGTAATTTTTTTGTTTTAGAGGAAAAGAAACCCAACATACTTGAATCTCCCTTTACTTTCAGAAGATGTTTGGCATGTGGCATTTTGGTGCTTAAGATATTTTCCAGAAATGAAAATAGATTACTTTTCAGTTAGAAATAATACTGTGGCTGCATTTGCTGACACTGTCACCTGCCTAGTACCCTTTTAAACCATTTGAAATCAATAAAAATGAGAACATTTTTGTTTTTCAAATAATGAAATCTGTGGGGGGGGGGGAACCATTTTAAACACCCTTAGGCATGGTGAGTGCTGTTTGAGAAGCATGCAGTTAACACTCCCTTCAGTGTGCCAAACAACCTTGCATAGAAAACTCAAGGGGGAGAGTCTTGTGCAGGGAAGGATAGTTGCCATTGGCAACCAGATTTGAGGGTCTCTGGTCAATTTGTCTAAAACAGATTGGCAACTTAACCAAAGTTGGGGTCTGGGCCTGTTTTGAAGAATTCATTAGTTTTTCTTATTCTTTACAGTCATTTACACGGGGTTTTATTTTGTTTGCCATTAAGCACATAGTAAGCTGTATTGGGGGGTAGTGCAGCTGCTGAGGCAGAATCAAGCAGTTGCTTCCTATAACCTATATTAGGGAATCAAAAACTGGAAAATTCTGAGAAGCCTGCTAACCATATTCCAGCTAGCAAATAAGTTCACAAAGTTTACTAATCTTCCTTCCCACATATCTCTGTTAGTCATTCATGGTCTACAAGAAACAAAGTTCTTGTAGTTTTGTGCCTAGTTTCCTGGAGGTGATTTGTACTCTTCATGAGCAGAACCAAATAGGAAAGAGAAATGTGATGCAGTAGATTATTATCTTAGTGGGTTATTTGACCATTGTCAAAGGTTGTTTTGGAATATTTTTTGACTGGGAACTTGAATTTCCTTCTAGCACTGCTATATAGTGCATTTGGTGTTATTATTGAGAAAACCCGAGGTGCAGAAGATGATCTGAACACAGTAGCTGCTGGGACTATGACAGGAATGCTGTATAAAAGCACAGGTATGTTGGCAAATGATCATATTAATCTTGGTTGTGAATTGGATCAAAAGTGCACCTGTTGAGAAGTAGAACTATGCAGAGCATCTTTTTTAATCAATTCTTTGTGTACTTTGTCATGTTTACTGATTTCTGTGGTAACATAGTGTAGATTCTATTGAAAACTGCAAGAATATGGTAATTGTGTATACATCAATCAAATTGTGCATTTCATCTGAAACTTCATTATAAAAACTTTTTTTACTTGGATTCTGAACAGGAACAATACTAAGAGAATTTTAAAAAAATTGGAGATGCATATGAAAAAGTACCCTGTATTCTTCATATGAATCTAAGCTTGTTTTGTATATAGCTCTAACATTCTGATGGCAATAAGACCAATAATGAAACTAGAGTATAGATTAGAGAACAGGCTCTATGCAGCTTTTTTCAGCTAGATATATTTGCCTGAACTTCTACCTATTACAACTGCAATACGTCATTCCCCATATCTAGCCTGGCCAGACATTATCACAAGCAATAAAGCTATTTGTTGTATTTGTTTAAGACTTTGCTAACTTTCAGGACTATTTTAAATGGTAGATCTATTTTCCATGTCCTCATTGTGGCACATGTTACTGCAACTGACAGCAGTTCTTATCCTAGCAAAGTACCATTAAATGAGTTAATAAGAGTAATATATGGAAACTAATAGAAATTAGTAATCCATTTGCAATAAGCTGTACCAAAGATATGAAAGAAGTAAATGTCCTATAATTTCAGCGTGCTGGAGATGTGTGGGTCCATAGGAAGGAAGTGTTCAAACCTGGGTCAAAGCTATTTGAATGATGGCTGCTGCTAAGTCTGCTCAAATAGCTGCCTTTAACCAGAGTTAACTTTAACTCTTCTTTGAGAGCCCTTAGTAGCAGGTTGAAGTTGAAAGTGCCTTAGGCAATGACCTAATGTGGTTCAGTCTTAAAATTCATGTTACATTATGTAACATTGCATTTTTGCCCAGAGAGCTCATATAGCTCAAAGTAACTGTTAGGACATGTTCATTCTTCAGCTCTGGGCACATCACATGAATTTTTAAAATTGATAGTTCTGAACTGCATGCTGAGACATATGCTTCATATATACTCTCAACATCACAATTAATTTTTAGAGAAGGGGGAGTTTTAATAAGCCTCTTGCTGAGGAAAGCATTGTGAGGAAGTCATGACCTATTTTTCCATCTTAGACACTCCTGTAAAAGGGAGGGAGCTCATCTTTTAAATAAAAATCCAAAAATATACCTTGATTGTAGACTTTAAAAATCCACATTTTGAAAAGGCTTTAGAATTCATCTGGGTATATGTACAGGTTAACATAGAAATAACAGCAGAGGAGTTGAATCCAACTCATTATTCCAGTTACTAAATTTATTATTATTCCAGTTACTAAAGCTGCATGCTAATAATAGTAATAATAATAAAGCTGCATGCTAATAACTAGACTTTTGGGGCTGGGCAATCTCTTGCACTAGTTATACTTTTGGGAGGATCTTATATTAGAGCTTAAAATTTTCATGGGATTCAGGCCTGGGAATTGGCTGGCTGCCTATTGCTTGGAGCAGTAAGGCTTGTAGTATGGAAAGTATATTTAATCTGTTTAAGCATTAACTTTGTTAGGGCACTTAAGAAACTTTCCAGCACTGACGTAGATGTGATAATGTGGCATGTGCATCCAGCTGTGGAGTAGTAGTCACGGAGGCATTCTCAAATTGAGAATGTTTGCTCTTACCCCAGTGCTGGAAAGTTGGTTGGGATTGCATCCTTAGCTGCATAGTTGTAGTTTCACCAGTGGCCTCACCCACTTGCTAGTTGCAGGATTCAAAATGGGTGCTTCACAATTGCAGAGTACTGTTTCCTATGTGCGTGGACTAGGTCATTCTGATTATATTCATACAAACAACTGGAAAAACTGAGTACCAGTCAACTAAATCTACCAGTCAGTACCAGCAAGCTGTTGATGGCAAACCAAGCAACATCCCTTTGTAATGCAAAGGTGTGGGACTTCTTGCATTTCAACAATCAACTGAATTGAAGAGTACTTCCAGTGGCAGGCAGGCAAATAACCGCTTGCACAAGGAAGTAAAATTCTGCATTATGATATATGACAATCTCCCCTTACAGAGAGAGGAAAATGGGTGGATACATCTGTTCTTTATCCAAGTATTCTGTTAGTGTCCAGTAGTGGAATAGGGCTTGTCAGAGTTGACCTGTGTTCTGGCTGGACTTTAGCAGTTTCACCAACATGCAAGCAAATGATGACAGAGCCTCAAGTGTAAGCCATTTTGGCACTCTCATGTATATGCATGAAAGAGATAATGACTCGTGAGACTTGCTGAAGTAAAGTTGCTATCCAAGACTAACAGAATTGTGATTGCAGAGGAGGAGGAATACTTCAGCCTATCACTTGGTGAACAGAAGTATTGGCGATGGGTGGGGAGGACACAGAGTTGTCAACCGTGTCGAGTTCAGCAGTTTCACACCTTTTTCCCTCAGCAGTTCAATTTTGTTTTACCAAACACAGCTACTTGAGTTATTTCCTTCTCCCCCATCCTGCTTGAAACAGCTATTTAAAACAGCTGGACTGGACTTAGTTTTGTATTGCTATATTTTGGCTGTTTAAATTTTTTAAACTACATCCCATGTAATCTGTGGCAGAAGATCATGTCTGCAGTGGACAGTATATATGAGTGGATTATACTACCTCCTACATACCGTCTGTAAAACATTACAAGTGGGCTTGGTTTCAGGTCAGTGTAGGGTGGATAAAAATCAATTTTTAAAAAAAATCAAATTTTTAAAATTTAAATTCCCTTGCATTTTTATTTCGTACCAGCTGGACTGTTCAGTATGATGCAAGCTCCTATTCTCAGTCCTTGGTGCAAGTTTTGTGATGTAAGGGCAGACCTGGGATCTGCATATTCTCATGTAACAGTCTGGATTCTGACATGAAATGGTCAGGCAGTAAATTATCCTGAAAAGGTATTCATACTGCAAATGTGTCTCATGTCTTACCTCTCTGTTTAGAATTTGTATCATGCAAGGTTATACTTCATTTTTACTTTATTCTTTCAGACCCAGTTGTCTTATTTAAGAGAACTGAGATTTTTTTTAGAAAACATGTTTTTAGAAAACCTCAGAAAACTATCAGGTCTGTGAGTCACATCTGGTTCAGACATCAGACACAGGCAGGATTAAACTCTGTCTTTGCAGAACACTTCCTAGCTTTAAATGTTCCTCTCCCCCCCCCCTCCTGAGGGGAAGCAAAGATTTTACTTCCAATCCTAGTTTAGAATCAACTAATCACAGTTGCAGATGTTACTGTATTTGGAAAATTTGGCTATAATAAACAAAAATCTGAAGTAGAACTTGTCCACCCCTTACAGGGGAGGGGAGAATGTGTGCTCCCAAGGCTAGGAAATGTCACATGGTATCTGACCTGAACCATAATGTTCAAGGTCTTTTTTGCTTCCCTCTTAAACAGCTGTCCTAAGATGGGTTACTACTTACATGACTGTCTTAAGATGTTTGCAGGAAGTAATTAGTTCCATGGTCAATTGTGCACATTTTGCTTGCACAATTATAGTCCACATGACTGAACCTCACAAATGGTCTTTGCCTGATACTTCCTCTCGTGGGTATATCTTTTACCACCATTCTTCTCCCTCCTCCCAGGTGGACTCCGTGGTATCGCACGAGGTGGCATTGCTGGACTGATGCTCACCAGCCTCTATGCACTCTATAACAACTGGGAGCACATGAAAGGCTCAGTGCAGCGGCAGTCCCTCTGAATGGAGTTAAGAACAATATGGTGCAATCAGACTTGTTCCTTCAGTGTGACACAGAATGGCAACTAGACCTACAGAATCTCACTGTGAAGACTTGGTTACCAGGACTGGCCCATGGTTCCAGCTGACCAATTGATAAATGCGGTTTTTATCTGTGAAGGAGCAGTTATCCACTTGAGGCTCTTGCCTCCATAGCATGTTCACTTTTGCCTGGACAGAGTTATTGTATTTTTGGCTCATGTATCCACCTGTGCAACATTTCTGTGTGCTGATACCATTGCTTGTATTGATTCTAATAAAGTTTTTGTCCCTAAGCTAACATATATTTTCAATACTTGTTATTTTTGTGAACTTTGTTCAGAAATAACTAGGACCAGATCAATTTGTATGTTTTTTTGTAATGGTACCTATGACTGAGCAAGAAGGGGCATCACGAGGAAAAGGTGTGATTCTTCTGTATTCTATTTTAAAATATTTGCTTGAAATACTTAACTAAAGCCAGGTAACTGGACACTGCTTGAAGGCAGAATGCTGGCTCACATGTGTGCCTGTTACAAAATAATGGTAACTATATTGGTATGGTTCAGTGTATTGTGTGTAAATCCAGTATTTGAATTCCATTGTATTTGGAACAAGATTAATGTAAGGAAGCTAAAGTCAGAAGGTGGTCTAATGAAGTGTGGAATATATAGTAGTGAGCTCTGCAGCTTTAGTTCTCTTTTAGATTAACATTAAGACTTGCTTCACTTCTTTAGAAGTTTTTTCTTACTGTTAAAGCTTAGCAAGTAAACAGGAGGATGCCAATTACTATAGCTTCTGAAAGAATGCTAGAGCTATAGGTTTATGGAGGAATATTACAAGTTCCCTTCTGCATCAATTTCTACAGCAAAAATGTGTATAGCTGCATTTTCTGTAAGTAGTTCTTAACTGAAGAAGAGACCCATCCTTGCCCAATAAATAGCATAGCTTATATTGAAGAGATTGCCTTGCCTCTCCCAATGCAGAGTATCTGCTATAGAATAATAATTCTGGAATAAAAACTCCTGCCACTTCAGAAGTGCCTTAGGAAGCAACCATGCACCTCCTTATGCTAGTCTCACTCAGCGGTGCCTTTTTCTTTCTCTCCTTCCCTCCTTTAATGATAAATGGTAGAGTGAGAGGGATGTTTTGCAAAGCCATTCTGCCAAACAGCAACTGAAGACAAGAGTGCTCACCATCAGGAATCTGCTTGCCTGCTTGGAGGGGAGAATCATTAATGGGCATAGTAAGGAAGATGGGTTAGCACACCAAAGCTAAGCAAGGCTGTGCTTCACTGCATTCTGCTAACTAGCAGTCCATTCCCCTGCAGATTGAGAATCAGGGAGGCAAACCTAGTTGCCTGACATGGCCAGCATCAGAAGAGGACATAGAATGTGCCAAAAGCACCCCTCACCCCTGCTTGCGATCCAGCGGAAGATGGTCTCAAACAGACCTGGGCCCTTCTCAGGAAGCAGCAGCATCCACTGTGGCTGTGTTACAGCAAAAGGAGCTATTCAGCCCCTCTTCCCATAGCCTCAAGGGAATGAAAAGCAGAGCCCATTTGTTGCAGAAAAACCAACATAATGGGCAGGCACCCTCTATTACCCCTGAACAGGACTAGAGCGAAGAAGGGAGTAATGAAACTATTGCAAGGATATGGTTTGGGGTCAGCTGTTGTAAACAAATCTTTAGAGCTGGGTAAGTTACATCTATGGGTGCTCAATGAACTGGGATGTTCTCAGAGCCTCTAAACTTCTAGAACACCCAAGAAACTGGAAGCAAGCAAATGCAGTCTGTCTTCAAGAAAGTGGTTTAAATTGTAAGAAGGGGATTTCAATTAAAGGTTAGGAAGAACCACCCGACAGTATAAACTGGCAGTGGAAGAGTCTGACTTGGAAGGTCAAAATGTAGTTCCCACCCTGGGGGTTGTAGTGAGCTTAGCATAACCATCTGCCACTATTTTGAAAGGCAGAGCTTAAGAACACGGTTAGTGAGAATGTGAGGTGGAGTGAGAACACAGGAGAGCCTGAGTGCTAGCAGTGGAGCAGTCTCATCTTTTAAAAGGGAATAATCCTCCCTGCAGCTATTAGGGCCCCTTTGCAAACCTTAGCAACTGGGAACATTAGGACATTCTGGCTAGGGAAAAGGCTTCCCTGTTAGAATGCTACTTCCAATAGCACTGCATCCTATGTAAGTCAGCAATAGTGGAGGTCCCTCCAAGATAAAGGAATGCTTGTTCCCTTACCTTAGGGCTGGAAGGTAAAATAGGATTGGGGCCTTGTAACTAAAAGCAGAGCTGTGCTTTGAACTGCTGTTCCACACGATGCCATTCATGTTTCCTAAAGCTCTAGGAAAAATGTGACTGCAAAGGCAAGTTTTATAGATATACTACTAAATAAGACAATCTAGACAAACTCTGCAACGGAATGCAAATTTGAATGCCTTCTTGCAGAATATGGGTTATTACTTTTGCCGAGTATGCAATCCTACATTTACAGAATTCATATACCTATTAAAACCTCAAGAAGTCAGGACGACTTTGTCTTTGCAGTGTCACTGGAACAGAGTACTCAATGGTGACTGATCAGGGGAGGAGTAGCTTTAAGCAAAATTGAGACCGTATTTTGTTCATAGCCATGGTTTAATGTAAAGACGTAATTAGCATTAACAAATATTGCATTAATGGAAAAGACAGCAAGTTTTAGAGTTTGAAAGATTTACCACATATATAATTAAAATTGCAAAGGATAATTTTATTTATTTTAAAATCACTAACCTGAGTAATTAAGTGGTCAGAATCACATTTTATTAAGTGGCTCAAATGATCCCCATACATCTGTCCCTTAAACCAGAGGACCCTTAGTTTAAGGGACAGATGTACATTTGTGACATTTGCACCCTTCTGCAGCTGAACGTCTAAGGCGGTATAGCTTTAGCAGTTCAAATCAGGCATACCTGTGCAGCAAACACTTTAAAAAAAGAATTTTCCCTTAAATCACAGCTCATCAGAAGTGCCTGTGACACTAGGCAAGTGGTATTAAGTTTCCATGTCAAAGCAAGGTAACCTTCCTTGCCTATTTAATTGAAGTTAAATAACATTGCTATTCAATACAAAGTTAACACTTTGCACTTGGCAATATTATTTAATATACTGTGAGGTTAAACAACTTTCACATACTCCTTGGTCAGTTCTTATTGGCTTCCCATACTAGTTTTCTTAAAATGGAATCCTTACTGGAGTTCTGAATTGGCATATGGCCTATTTCTTTACCACATTTGGTTAAGAAACAGAATGTTTTAACCAATTAATATACAATATGCAGCTAGAGGCCTTAGCTGCTGCACAAGATCAAGAGATCTCGACAAGTCTACATTTAATATATTTACAACCATGAATTGAGAGAGGGAAGCAACTCTTTGCTAAACAGTGCTTCTGCAGGGAAGAGAATGCACCTAGATGAGAGGGAGAACTCAGATTAGAGACCACTGCTCTCCCCACCCTCAGGCAACTAAAGTAATCCTGATGTAAAGAAGAGATTTCAGGGCACTGACTTTCACAATTACAAAGGGCAGCAAGCAACGAGCCAGGGAAGATCATGTCACAGGCCCATGAGATGGCCTGCACATACAAGGGGACTGTTGCTTCCATGTGGTGGAGTTGACTCCACAGTCCAATGTCTTCTGCACCCATAATTCAGCTACACATATCGCTTTTGAAGTTCAAATTTTGGAAGAAGCAGACATTTCAGACACAAGTGTAAATGCAACTGACTAAAGCCACTTAGTACGGATGTGCAGTGATCAGCTGAAAGGCGTCTTGTTTCCAATGCTTCAGATTCTTCACATCTAGAGAAAATACAATCCAGAATTGGTAGGAGATAAAGGTATGCAAGAAACATTAACAAAAAAATGTGTTATTTAAAATAGATTACTGAAAAAAAAATTGCTAAGTGTATACTCATACCTGTGAGGTTCTACAGAAATTAAAACTATAATGTCTAATGAAGCTGATCATACAGCAGCCTTTTCTAGTTGAGACCTGAAAATTTTGGAGTAGTGCAAGCAGAGATACTCATCTTCAACAGAAGGTAAGAAGGTCCCCTTTAGCCAAGATGCTTAGAGCACACAATCTCACAGGCAATGTGAGATTCAAGCTTAAAACCACCAACAACTATCTTTCTCACCCAGGCATACTAGCGATTCAGGAACCAGTCTCAATGAGGCTATTTCTGCAGTGGATGCAGCTCATGGGGAACCAGTCTACTATCCTTAGACTATACACAGAACACCTTTTTCAAGATTATGCACACATGCAGCTTCTCATCCCCCTGCCTCCACTCCAGAAGATGCACATATGATCTATTGAATCTCCAAGTCAAGCAAATACCATTGCTTAGAGCTACTTTTGAGAAGACCAAGTGTTGCAAACAGACTTGGTAGTAAGGACATCCAACCTTATAGGAACATTTTCCCAAGCAAGTGTTACAATCAGTCTGTCCCACAACCCAAAATTATCATCTAGGTAGTATACATGCCTCAGATGCTATGTGCTAAAGCTGGGCAAGTAGACTGAAGTTCAAAATACAGTTTACAATGATACAAAATTTAGAAAATAGTCAAGAGTGACTGCTTCAACATCCTATGAGCAAAAGAGAACGAAAAGGCAAAGGACCTGAAGTTTTAGAAGCCATCGTTGCTCCAGGAAGAGGCATTAAACATTCAGGGCAGGAGTTGTTGACAGCCCTGGAACTGAGCAAACAGTCTACTTAAAGTTATATTACTGAATTCCACATTATGTAATTTGGAACTACATTGGGGGGATTGTCAGTTCCAGCTCAGTACCATGGCAAAAGAGGCATTCAAACCTCTCTCCTTTTCCTGCAGTCCCTACAGCGAGTCAAAGAAACAGAATCCAAACAAGAAATTAGGATTATAACTAGAAAATTTGTGCAAGATGCACACTGTTCAATTTTCCTTTGAACCACAAGTGTACATGCATGGCTACCTGTAAAGGAGTCCGGTATAGCCACTTTTCTCTGTCTCCATTCAACTTCATACAGGCAAAGAGGTCGCAAACTGTAGGAAGGCCATAGTCCTAGAAGAGGGAATGGGATTCCATTAGAGCGTACAGAGCCTTGTTATTGCAATCCTCTATCTCTGATCAAATAACACCTGCTAGCTACAGCTCACAAGAAGAGCAAATTCTTTGCATGCAAAGGTCCCAAATTTAATCCCTGGTAGCTCCAGGCAGGGCAGAGAAAAATTCCCATCTTAAAATTTGGCTAATCACTGTCAGTCAGTGTCAATTCTGAGTTAGTTGGACAAATTGTCTGACTCATTAGGCAAGCTTTCTGCAGATCTACTGCTTATAACATGCATCTTCCAATGATCTCAAAAGAGTGTTCAATACACAATATGCATCATATTGGAGGGTGTTAAGGCTTATACGTACATGTGCCTTTTTGCGTAGCAGCCATTTATCTTCCACTGGAGGCTGGCTGGAGGTATCTGTGTTCTTTGAAGACATCACCCAACTGTTTACATTCAGAGGGAGGTGGAATGGTTCCAGAAGCGCTAGAAGAGAGCTCTTGCAGTTCACTTCAGCTTTCTCCCTGCTTGCCTTCTCTTCTGTGCTTGATGCTCGGACTTCTGGTTTGGCTAGCCAGGACGACAAGGTCGTTTCAAGCAGTTCTTTCAGTGGTTCCACAACCGCCTCTGGGTTGTGCTGCTTTGTTGCAACTGTGGCTGGCTCCTCTGCTAGTTGTCGGGAGGGATGGAGCCAAATGTTCACAGCAGGCTTCAGCATTTCAGGTTCAGTGGTTGGGCTAGTTGTCTGTGCTACAGGCATACCATTTTTATCCTTGCCTTCTTTCTTAAGGAGCCACTTGCATAAAGCTTCCTTCTCACAGTTTTCATCACACACACACTCCGAAAAGCTAGCACACGACTGATTGGCTTTGCACAAGTCTTCAACTTTGAAAGTGGGCTGCAGAAGCCAGGCATCAGTGGAGGACGACTTCTTCACCTCTAGGTGTTCATTGAGGCACTTTAGATTCCCAAGATTTTCTATCTCTATGCCTTTGGCCTGATTGCCACAACAATTATTGCAGGAATCAGCCTTGAGGAGCCAATCGTTGATATTGTATTCTTCCCTAAAAGGCTTGAACACCCATTTCTCATCTGAAGTGCTATTTGTGTCTTCAGATTCAGAAGGAGTCAGCAGCCAATCAGAAAGATCCATCTCATCTTGCTCCAGGAATTCCAACTCATCTATCTTTTCAATGGAAAAGGAAGAGCTAATTGTAGAGGTGGAACTCTTACGCTGGCAGGAATCCATTTTCTCAGGAACATCTCTTTGCTGGTTCTGCAGGAGCCAGTTCTCCAAGTCTTTCAGATTTCCCCATGCTTGCTCAAAATAGCACACCTTGGAAGACCTTAAATCCTAAAAAAACCCATAACCAAACCTTTAGTTCAATTAAGTAAACATTTTATAGGAAATCAGTTACCGAGCTGTATTTTGATTTCCCCCATTGGTACAATGCAAGGAAAGAAATTTCTATCCCACCAGCTACACCACCTTCTTTCTTTCCAATTACTGCAGTTAGTGAAGAGACTGTACCTGACTGATCTCTGGTGCAGGAATTTTCAAGAGCCAGTCCTCATGGTTGCTGCTAGGAACATATGGAGCATAGCAGGCATTTTCAGGTTTGCTTCCAACAAGCCAGTCAGACAGTGGACACCCCACTGCTCCATACAGAGGTTTCAGCTAGTATCACAAAGGAAAATTGCATGTTACGTATTATGCCGCGACGCAGGTGGCAGTAATGCCCAGGAGGGCCTTTGATTGCTTATGGCTAATTCAAAGGTGTGGCTCTTTCTGGAAAAGACAAATCTAGAATTGGCTATACATGCTTGGCTACAGCTAGATCTGATTACAGTAATGTGCTCTGTATAGGACTGCCCTTGAAGACAGTCCAGAAACTCCAGCTGGTATAAAATGTAGCCATTAGGCTGCCAACTCCTGTAAGATGTCATGACCATGTCACACCAGTGTTATACCATTTACAGTTTGTTTCCAGGCCCAAATCAAGGTGCTGGCCATTGGTCCTTCAAATCCTCGGATCAAACCAGCTGAAGAATTATCTGCATCTACAAATTCCGGCCCAGAGATGAAGATCATCATCTCAGGCCCTGCTGTTTACTAGTTTGTTGCTTTTTCTTTAATTTTTGCAGTTCTTGTTTTACTCTGTGTAAAGTTGCTTTTATTTAACAGGTATTTTTAAAGAGCAACTTAAAACAATATTTGTATAGCAGCATATTTTCTGAAAGATGGAAAGAATCCTAGATTTCCTTTCGTTGCAACTTCTCAGCTCTATACAACAGCCTTAAGAATTTAGATCCAAATATGCTAGCTGGTGGACCATGGTTACCACAGGAAATGCATATTGAGTGCCAGATCTGTGTCTTTGAATGCTCTTATTAACTGCAAAAAGCTATGGATAAAATACATAGCTTATTGTACTGTAGCAAGGCAAAGCACCTGCCCAAAGTCACAGAAACAATGGAGTGCGATGAATCAAATTTGCAGGAAATATTTGTGACTCTACCTGTTCACATTTGGTCATCACAGAGCAGTTCTGCCCAGAAATCCATGGGGTATAGTCTTCTTTCTCAGATGTGTGCTATTTATAAAATTAAAAAGCAGTATCTTGTTAAAAACTTTGAAAGTGAAAATTGTTTTACATACTGCATTTTTCAACTATGCATGCTCTAACAGTTCCAGTGGAACATTAACACCACAATCCTATGCATATCTACTCAGGATAAAAGGATTTCAGCTCAAATACTTGAAGATTATTCACTTTACACAAAGAACAAAGGTTCTACGAGCCAATGGAACTTCAGCCTGCTTCTCCTCAATCAGAAGATTCCACTGCAAACTGCTTTTGAAATTTAAAAGGGCCTTTCAAAAATAGTTTGTCATATCGCCTAGGAACTACCTGTTCAGAGTCAAAAATTCTAGTTATCTAATTGGTAGATGGTTGTGTAGCTTTTTAGGATTCCAGCTGCTTACAGGCTGCAAGATGGCAGTTGTGTGCAACAGACCCCACCTGAACAAGAAAACAAAAAAACTCACCATTGTTGTAATGGATCCAAATGATGTGATAACCTGGCGAAGAAGTGACATGTCAGCCTCAAAATTCAAGACGGACGTTTCTTCTGGCTGGAGAGTTAAATCACCTAGTCTGAGAGGTGACACAGCACAAGAGTGTTGAGTAGTAGTAGTTATGTATTCAATATGCAAACAGCAGCAGGAAGGATTGCAAGTACAATCAAACCTTTCCCAGAACCCCAACCTGGGTTTGAACATGGATTAGGTCAAGCTGACCCTATCTCAAAGAGCCTTCAGCCTCAAATGGGAAGATTGATTTTGGCTTGCACAGAGCACTTAAAGGCGCCAGATTCATCAGGCATTGTGGGCCACTCTTTGGTCATCTTTGGATGACCCACAAAAATTCCTTGTTGCTACTGTGATGAATAACTACCCTCCCACCCACTCCTCTCACAAAAGTAACAATTTTTTGAAGCCTTATCTCAATATTTTCAGAACAGATATAGGGAAAGTAAATGCTTCTCCACAACTTGGTTGCTCATTGCTCCAGCATTTCACAATGCAATGTCTCAGCCCATAATTATGCTAAACACATTTGTAACTCAAATCCCTCAAAACCCAGCATCAAGCTGAATGGTCATTCTGAATCCCAGAGGAGTGCTTACCTCTCCAAGCATACTGAAATTTGATTTGCAAGGTCATGGCTGTGAGGCTGTTCCAGCTGGTGGATGAGGCAATTGAATTGTCCCAACAACTACAAGGCAGACAAAAATAAATACTGTATTGTGACTTCACTAAGAACATTGTGTGTGAACAGCACCAAGGCTTAAATATAAACCTGAATTTCTATGACAAAAGCAACACAAGCTCCAGGCAGAATTACTGCAATTGCGCTAAAACAGAAAAAGAATCAGGTGTACAATCAGATCTTACCCAACAGAGTTGCTGTGCTTGTTGCTGCAAGGTCTCCTCCTTCAATTGCTGAATGAGATCCACCTGTTCAAGCAGCCAAACTTCACGACTGCGCAAGCACTCCAGATGGCGACTTATGCAGCTGTGAATCTGGCCTTTTACCTGCAAGATAACAGTCTTTGTTCAAGAAACAAAGACTTAATGTACATCTGAGGTTCCTCCTAAAAACCATACTGGATAAACAACTTTATGTCTGCACAGCATTATACATAACACAGCATGTCTATTGCCCCTACCCAGTAACTGGACAGACCAATACATATTAACAAATGGGACTCACCAAGCCAAGTCTTACATTGCATTAGAAATAAAATGAAACACAAGTGATCCCAAACTATCCCAAAATACTTATGAACATCCATACTCAATGACTTGGCCAGCAATTGTAACTATCAATCTTGCTTTTCTAAGCAACATTTAAATACCACATTTTATATACTGAAATCAAAACACACTTAAAATGATCTAGACTAACTTAAGAACGTTCTACCACAACACACACATAAAATTAGTATTTTTTTTTATTTCCAAGTGCATCCCCTATTTTCTACACTGTTAGCAGCGATATTCATGGTTTGAAAAAACAGGAGCCACCACCATTTCTATAATAAACTACAGTACATTCAGAAGAACATTATCCTCACAAGAATTAAAAAGATACATACTTTAAGTATGTTAAATTGTTTGAAACACCCTTTAATATAACTTTCAAATACCTCTCTCCAGTTGTCTTTAACTTGCTCTTCAGCCCTGATTATTGCAGCAATTGTTGCCTCCAAGTCTTTTTTAGCCTGAAGACATTTGGCAAGCGGCTCCTTGCTGCAAGAGCTTCCAGTTCTCTCATGGGGTGGGCTCATCCTTGACAATCTAGAAAGCAAACACACCCATAGTATAGGCGAGAATTAATTAAGAAGGATGGATGAAACTGGTTACAAACACTATGTAGTTATTGTTGAGGTTAACTGATAGCCAACAGTTATTTTCAGTCACCATTGTCCAAGGGCCTTGACAGTGCTGATCAGCAGTCTCGCCTGTCCCAGAATGGGCCTTTCATGCACTCACTGGTGATCAGGAAGTCTCAACAAACTGCTACACACCAACTACCCCCCCTTCAATGGGTTGTCACTATTAGTGTTACAACCTGTGAAACAGCCACCACCAAAAGCACTCTCAGCATTTGTTTTGATCTTGCTGCCCAACCTTGAAACCAAGTGAAGAAGTTTAGTAGAGCTGGGCTGAGGCCATGTCTTCAGAGGAAGCTACCTTCATCACCTCTGTGGTTCCAGAGGCTGCCACTAGCTACTTGGTGACCAACTTCATGGACCCCTGCTTCCAGCCTTCTAAAGCAGTGCTAGGTTCTGACTCATGTTGCTTTGTTCCCCTGACCTTCTACAGTTACTAACATTCAAAGGGTACTCACAAGCTCAGCAGTTATCAGAGGTGACCACAGAGGAACAGCAGAGCCAAGCTGAGCAGGGGTGAGCAACTACCTTCTCAAAGTGCAAAGTCAACACAGTACCAGGTTGCCTTGTGCCAGGAGATTCCCATTTACCTTTGTAGGTCTTCCCTCCTCCACCCCCTCTATCTACAGTATTTGCATTTCTCTGCCTTGCTCCAATACAACATTTAAATAATGTTTGGACTCAGTGATTACTAGTTCTTGTTCTGCATACACTTCGCTACAACTCCTAAATGAATGTTTATGTACAGCATTTCTTTCAGGCACCCACGTACCTGGAACTAAAAGTGAAGACACATGATCAGCAGATTTGTATTATGTTTTTAGTTAACTGGAGTCATTCAAATTGCTGGTGGAGAATGTTTTCCCCATATTAAAGCAAGCTAGCCACGTTTCTGAGGACAGAAGATTCTATTCACTTCCTCTGTGCAAACTGTGGGGACTGCAAGTGCATAACTACAATTTCTGGAGGTAGTTCGTAATTTAGAATTGTGTTTTGGTTTTGTTGTTGTGTTGCTAAGTCAGACTCTATGCGACGCCAGGCCTCTCTGTCTTCCACTAGCTTCCAGAGTTCGCCCAACTTCATGTTTATCGCTTCGGTGACACTATCTAACCATCTCATCTTCTGCCGCCCCCTTCTCCTTTTGTCTTCAATCTTTCCCAGCATGAGTCTTTAGAAAAGGGTCTTTAGAAGAAGACTCTTTAGAAGTCCTCTCTTCTCATGAGGTGGCCAAAGTATGTGTTTTGGTTTACAAAGATTTAAATAAGAAGGACCTGGATTGAAGAAATGGCTGGAACTAAAAGGTGCATAAATCTGACCACTGGAACCCAACCCCCAACATATTCTTACCTACTATACAGCTTTAGCAAAACCTCTCAGACTTTCCAGCGTTTTCACTTTCTAAAAGCATGTGGACTTCAAACTTTATTTTTGAAGCAATGAAAGCACAAGACCATATTCAATGGACTACTTTTGTTTTTTAATTGCACAAATGGAAAGTTTAGAGTCAAACATGTACCTTGTACATACATATGCTCTTCATATTACAGAAATGTGAAGAAAGGTTCTGATGCACCAACTATTCATCCTAATGTTCAACATATGGAATTTATTATTACCTTTGACGTGTACAATACCAGTGTGAAATGCAATTCAAAAGTAAGTAACCTAAATGTTCCTTGAAGTCTGCATTCTATTCAATGCTGCAAGTTCAGCCGAAAAACTGGAATCCGATTTCCTTGAGCATGGTGACTCCTATACGTTTTGCCACTGCTTTTTTTTTTCCTTAGAAAACTGCAGCTTTGTTCTAAACACCAGCTCAGTTGTGCACAAAATGCTGGCAAAGAAACCAGATTCTGAGCGCTTGCATAGCTATTTCCTTAGGGGACATGCAAAACCAAAAAAAGGCTTCAACTACCGTGCAATGAATTGTACAAGCCACCGCTTCATATCAGACAGAGATGAAACAAGTGTTGCACATGTCCTAGAATCGGACCGGTCCGAGCCCATGCACGTTTCCTCAGAAAGCAAGTCACGCTTAGCCCAATGGGACGTGCTCCTAGAAAGCATGCATAGACAGGACTGCAGCTCAGACTCCTTTCCCATCCCTCCGCGCTATGCTAGCGGCTTACATACCTTGTTTATTGTCTGCGGGGAGGGGGGGAGCCGAGAGCAAGTTCCTGCCGAGCGACAGGGGTACCTCTGCAACACAAGATAAACTATCAGCAGGAACAGGCTGCTTTAAACCCGCCCGTGCGCCAGCACACACGCTGGGTCCGCCCCCCGGCCTTTCCTCCAAGCCCACGTGGCCAGAGTCGCCACAGCTGCTACCGTGCTTTGCACGTCTGCAAAAGTAGGCGGGGGAAGGGGGAAGAATTAAATGAAAATGCCCCAGCGACTTCCACGGAAGAAGAGGCCCAGCCCAACCCTCATTCCGATCGGGGGCGGGGGAGGAGACAGAACACCAGACGACGGTTCCAGATGGACTTTCCCCTTGCCCCCAAGAGGCCAGCCCAGCATCACGGAAAGCTGCTATTGTGATACACTTGCCTCTCCCGAGTCTAGGCAAGCTCGCCCGTTTCTCTTACCCAGGCATCTTAGTGCAGTCGTTACTAAGAGAAACTGCACCATCTTTACGCTAGGTCTGAATAGCCCAAACAGTACTATACGCAGAACCTCTCGTCGTGGTTTTCGGAGGCATAATACCGCGCGACTTCCAGATGCTGGCGAAAAACAAGAAAAGCCCATCACTTTCGCCTTCACACGACCAAGCAGTAAAAAGTGGGGAGGAATTTACCGTAACATTCTAAATGTTCCCCAGAGCCAAAATCGCAAACAGAAAAGAGTACAGAAATAGAAGCGATATACAGTCCATCCCTTCATGCTGTGTTTACTTGCAGAGAATACATCGACTACAGAGACTATTCAAAAATAGTTCTCCCTCCCCCACGCATGCTACCACCCCAAGACGCTACACATGCAGGAGAATGCTTGGGAGTTTTCAGGTGCATTTCAGTCAGTGTCATAAGCCATGGCATGTGGTTGGCAGGCCACACGATTGTTCCCACCCTGCAAGGCTGATAAAATACACAGCAGGTCGGTTCTAACAGCCTGACATGGAGAGGAGAATTACACACATTCATGGGAGAATAAATCTAGTAATGGTCATGATAGCTAGGTGAAATCTGCAGATTCAGAGGCAGTATGCTCCCAAATATCAGTTACCAGGAAGTAACAACTTGACAGGACTATTGCCCTCATGCCCTGCTTGTAGGTTTTTGACTTTTGGTCTGATGTAGTAACATTCTTTTTTTCTTAAGCCAGGTCAGACAAACCCAGCTTTAAATGATCTAAGGAAAGAAACATGAATAAGATTAAGTCTGCAAGTCAGACCAGCGAACATGGCTATTGGAATGTTTTTCCATGAGCTCTTTTGGCACAGTAATTTCACTAGACAAGTGTAACATGACAAGGAACAAGTTGCTCAATTCAGGTCTTAGACATTACAGATTATGGAGACACATTTCAGTCAGACTTCAACTTGGGTTTAGGACTGCCATTGCCTTGGTTGCCCTGTTTGATTACTTATGCTAAGAACTGGACAGGCAAGTGCACCCCTGTTGATTTTGCTGGAGCTGGACTTTTCAGCAGCTTCTAACACCACTGACTGCCTTCTGATCTTTCTGGACTGCCTCTCAGGAGTGAGACAGGGAGGCACAGTATTGTGCCAATTCCAGTTCTACCTGGAGAAGAGAGTAAAGAAAGTGTTGCCAGGTAATTACTGTTCACCCCCATGGCCTTGGGTCCTCTAGGGTTCCAATTTGTCTCCTATGCTGCTTAACATCTTTATGAAAGCACTAGGGGAAGTTGTTGGGAAATTTGAGCTGAGGTGTCACTTAATATACGGGTGACACCCAGCTCTATCTCACTAGGCCATCTGAGTCCATGAAGTCATTGTATTGGCTGTTCTGAGTTGCTGCCTGGACTAACAAGTTGTGGACTAACAAGATGGAAGTGCAAATGGCGAATAGGTGAGCAGATTCTGGAATAAGAATTCAGCCTGTTCTTAACAAAGTTGCATTGCCTCTGAAAGAGAAAGCAGACAGCTTGCAGGCACTCCCGAATCTGTCCCTACACCTAACAGGTGACAGCCTTGCCCAAAAATACTTTTGCTCAGCTGCAGCCCTATCTTGGGAAAACATCTGGCCACAATTACGTATGCTCTGATCACGTCTCATCTGGACTACTGCAATATGCTCCATGCAAGGCAATCCTTGAAAAGCATGCAGAAATTGCAACTGGTTCAGAATGATAAAGAAATATGCTTCTCCTACATGGCCTTCCATTCTGCAGAAAATACATCAACTTCCCATCAGTGTCCAGGTCTAATGCAAGGTACTGTTTGTTAACTTGATATCTTAAGAACCACCTTGCACCACATGAATCCACCCATCCACTAAGATATTTAGGTGAGATTCTGCACCATTGATTAGCATATGTACATGGGACAGAACTTTCCTTGCAACAGCCCCTAAATCTGGAACTCCCTTCCTCAGGAAGTTCTCTCATTGGTTTGAAGGACAATGCACAAAATACACCTTTTTACCAGGCTCACAAAAAGGAACTGTCCTGTATATGCTGCTACATTTTTGTGTGTTGAAGTATTTTAAATTGTTTAATTTGTTTTGATTGCAGATTTTTTTATATAGTCATTGTTAGCCACTTTGGAACTATTCAGTGAAAAGTAGTAAAGATATGAATAAGGTAACATTAATCCAGCTTTCACAATAGGCATCTACCAACTCTGGACAGGTATAAGATGGACAGGTTTAATCCCCCTTCAATAGCAACAGATTTGGGGCAGGTGTGAGTTTTAAATGGCTAGCTGAAACTAACCCTTTTTTAATCAGATGCCTGAGCAATCATATTAAACAACTGAATTTTAATTCAAGGCCTCATGTAAGAGAAGGTTATTAAAATACACTCACTGACACAAATAAGCAATAAAAATATTTTGTACAAGGTAGTATTTACTATGATTAGCATCATATATCTGAAAGGGTTACCAGCATTAGTCAGAAGTGTTTAGAAAATGCTTTCTAGACAACTGTCTTCCCTCCTTAATACTGCTGTTTGGTTAGTACATTCTAGGTTTAGTTTTGCCTGCAAGAGCATGCTTGTATCCACATGCCAATTTAAAACCACAAGACAACATGTTGAAATACATTGCACTGCATCGGTTACATAAGGTACCTTGCTTCATCCAAATACAGACAATTCACAGGACTGTAAATTTAGGGCAAAGAATTAGAGCAAGTGATCTGTCAGATGTTTTGCCAAAATAAATGCAAACACTACCAGTCTCTTGTATTAAGGATTTCAACCTAAACATCCACACACAGCCCAATCCAATGCCTGATTTCTCCAAAGTACATGTGCAGCGTGGTAACTTCTGTAGGAAGCAAGCACAGGATTGCAGCATTTGTGGGTACAGACTGAGCTGCAGGACTTCCCCAATTCAAACCTCTGCCATAAATTCTCACTGGATGGCCTTAAGCAACCCAATCCCTCATAGCCTCAGCTACCTAGCTGCAAAAGGGGGGATAATACTACTTGCTCACCCAACAGGGTTGTTGTAATGACATCATGATAATGTGTGAAGTGCTTTGTTCATTCAGAAAGCAATATACAATGTTAAGACATAAGCATCAAGTGTTAGGCATGCATGAATCGACCTCCAATGCTATAGCTTTGCCAACCCCTTATCATCACGACAGGGGAGCAGAGGTCCTATTCTCTCTAGTGCAGCGGTTTCTTGACCTTTTGAGAGGGGTCACAGGCCCCTCTGAGAGTCTGATAAAAGCGTGCAAACCCCCATCCCATGCACATAAACAAAATAATTCTTCACCTAGTTTATGGCCCATCTTAAAGCCCATCTGAAGTCCATCCAAGCAGGACCATAAATATTACTTGTTTAGAAGTTGTTTCACAAGCCTACATATGCACATATATCATTCTGTTATGGCCTAGAACAGAGCTCTCCAAACCTCGTGTCTCTGCCCAGTGTCCTGCTGCACAGCCTTCTGGGATGCCAGGCACAGACATGACTGCCCAATGCATCCCTGCCACCAGTTCAGCTTGAAAATGGAGCAGCACTTCAACGGAACAGTAAGCACCACTCACAGGGCAGAAAGGCTTCATCAAACCCCAGATCCAGCCGGTGGGCTGGGGTTTGGAGAGACTTGTTTTATGGAACAGTAAGTGCCACTTGGGACGAGGAAGGGTTTCTCAGCACACAGCAGTCGTGAGTTTGGCAACCACTGGTCCTTGAAGAAGGAAAATGAAGAAGAATCCTGGCCAGTGGCAATTCTTGCCACAAGCAAACAGTTGAGTAGCATTCCCTCAGTAGCTCCAAACAACTTGCAAGCAAACTATATACCCCAGTCATAAGCATCATGTCACTTTGTTGCTCTTTAGTGGACCTCCAGTTTATTTTTATTTTTTTAAAGACTAAACCTTGGTGCGATTATTTAGACAAAACTGTTCTTTCAAAGAGGCTGCAAATCCCACATCTTCAAAACATATGGTACCAAAAAATGTCCTAACCACATTATTTGTACACTCATAAACCTACGATTATATTCTTTCAGCATTGTCAGCAGGTCACCTACTTTATGACTGCCAGTTTTCCACTGGGTGTATGTTTCCATCAATAGATCATAGGGAAACACAACAATTCTATTTTGGTTGTCTTTCCTCTTAATTCCAAGGAAAAAATAATCAATCATACAAACAAGATCTGCAACGTAAAGCTTCATGAATCACTACTAAAACCCCAAAGGATTCAACTTAAATCACTTGTCTATATCCCAACAACAGAAGCTCAGTAAACATTTAGCACTGAATAAATACAACATGCTTAGTTTCTTTTTTTCCCCTCAAGTAGAACACGTACAAGTACATCCAGTGAATTAACTCAATTTCAGTCAGTTTTTCTTGGAAACCAAAGTCTACTGGACCATTTAATTTAAGGATTTTTGGAATTAAGGGGGTGGTAGATTGGACCAGGAGCCAAAGAGCCTCTCAGACATACAGAAGAGGCATTTTAACATGCACAATAAAATGTTCCCATTTGTCAAACCATGACTTTTTGCATAGTAGCAAAATTGCTCCACAAGTTTCCTTCCTCCAAAAGTACATTAGGAAAAATGACAGGCTGTGGTTGAAAGGAAGGCCTCCAATTCCAGTTGTGCAGGTGGAGCTTCCTGTACAACCTGTTGAGTGCAAAAAAGTGTATCTGTATTATGCCACCACTAAGTGGGGTTAGAATTCCATAGTTTATCTTCCCTTAGTAACCTTAGATTAATGCCTTCCCTGGTAACCAGACCGGGATGATTGCAAACATTATCTTCACTTATATTAGGGCCCAAACCTATCCAACTTTCCAGCACTGATGCAGCCATGACATGCACATCCGGGGGGGGGGGAGTCACAGAGGCTTCCTCAAGGCATGGGAACATTAGAGTTGCATTGAGGCTTTACCAGCACTGGAAAGTTGGATAGGATTGGACACGGTATATTACATGGAAACAGTGCTTCCTTTTCAGAGGCCAGCATAACCCCATACCCTTTTCCTTCATTAACTTTTCATTTCTATAACTGTGTGTGTCCAAAAAGGGAATCTTTCTACCTGACAACTCCTGCAGCCTTTCTCTTATGTACAATGCTGAAGAGCACCATTCTAACCTGGAGTTAGGCCGGTACAAGTTAGTCCAGCAAAGTTTGGCCAGCACAAGGGACACCGTAAAGCATGTTTGGACCACACTCTGAGTCAGGGAGGATGGCACACATCTTTGCTGGCTAACTTGGCTGGCCTAACTCCACATTAGGATAGTGCTCGAAGTTGTTTTCTAGTTCCTTATCCAACACAGAAAGAATCACATGAACAACCTGAATAAGGAAGTAAGCTTTCATTTCACTGAATGCAAAAATAAGCCACATCGTACATCCCCATCACCAAGTTCAACATTTTTGTCAGTGGCCCACAGTACCTCTTATACTGAACCCTGAAGAATGTGATGCAATATATGAGAAGAATGTTCTGCTAAAAAATGGGCAGAACTACACCAACCAGGTCAGCCTCAATACTCTGAATTAACCAACACTGTCCACAGAGACTTGTGCAGCGGCTATATTATAGCTGAGAATTATAAGGAGCAACTGGATCCACCAGGAAGATCCTGTGATATTTTATAGCAAACCTAACCAATGTTCTTTGACATCATTGCACTCGATGACACTATTACAGTGTTATCTACACTTTTAAGCTACCTCCCCCCTGCTACTCTTAGCTCCATCCAAGCATAACCTAGAAGCAAACAGGCAGGTGTTCTCCTTATGGGAAAGCTAACAAGCCCAAATGCATGCAATAAGAAGGGAAGAATCATAGTATCACACTAATATAATGGTAGAGGTGACTGACTCCAGAGTATATTTGTTAAAATTTCTCACTACAAGGAAGTTTAAAAAATAAGCACATAGCAAAGGTCACACAGTTTTAATGCAACATTCTAGCTTATGCATTGTATTGAAACAAAACGAGGCTTTAAAAAAAGAAGTCTCCCAGATTAAAGGGGAAAAAAATCAATACATTTCCCAAATTAAGCAGAAGAGAGAGAGAGAACATGAACTGTAGGGGGAAAGTGGAGCAAAAATGCAGTCGAATTTCTATTTCCCTACTGATTTAAATGGTATGGCAAAGAACATTTGGCACTTGTCTTTAGTCAATCTCAAAAATTTTCAACTTCGGCATCTTACTTGGAGTTACATACATACATGCATGCCCCAGTATCCATGGTTTCATGGATACTGGGACGCATATGAAAAACATAAGGGAACATTAAACAATTTTTTTCCGTTGTTGCAGCAAAACCACTGATGTTCCCCTATCTTTAAAACGGCAACCCCAGCATCCACAGTTTCAAGTATCCACAGTGGAGTCTGGAACAGAATCCCAGGCATGCTTGTACTCTCAAGGATGAGAACATGACCATTCCTCAAGAATTGGGGGGGGGGAGTAAAAGGCCACCAATATTTCCATGTTGCTATGTTACAGGGTGGGGTGGGGTGGAGAGCAGAGGAAAAAAAATGGTGAATTATTATTGAAACGATACAGAACTCATACAGTAAGTGTACTAACTCCTCTCGAAGTCTAGCTTTCCTGCTCTAGAAAAGGGGCAGGAGGATGGGCGAATAGAGACGGGGTTTAACCGTTTAGGGGGACAGGGCCCAAATAACACGGTGGGGGGGGACTTTTCATCAGGAGGGCTCCTTTGTTTTTTCGACACCCGACACAAAAATGCAAAAGCAATTAAAACCGTGTCAGAGCCAGTACACGTGAAGCCTACTTTCAAGCTTTTCCCACGTAGCCGTGCATGGCCCTTGCAGGGCTCCCTGGCCATACAGACACACAGCTGCCGCCGGTGGCGGGGGGGGGAGGTCAAGGCCACGGCCACGTCTCTGACCGCCACAGAAACAGCAGGCTTCCCACGAGGCCACCCGGCAGGCCGCGAGTTGCACGCTCTGACTCACCGAACGATCTGCAGGCAGCGACGAGCGCAAAGGGGAAAAATCCCAAGCTAAGGATGACAGCCCAGTAACACCAACTTCTCCTCAAGAAGCTCGGGCCGGAAAAGGGCGGAGTTACGAGAGGCTGGAACTCTCGCGAGATAAGTCGCTCGCTCGCGTCTCCGGACCATAGATTTGGCCGCCCAAAAAGGTTAGATCAGAGAGTATAGATAGCTAGAGGCGGCATAATGTCGTTTTCTTGAAGCCTTGGGTATACGAATATGGCTGACTCATATCTTTCCCGCCAAGGTCGATTGCCGCGGATTCACGAATAAAAATCTCCCTGCACGTTTGTAAAAGTTAATTTCAACCTCTTTAAGCATGCCTGCGTGTTCTGCATACGGGTGTGCGAATCGCTGAACGAAACATGGAATTTAATTTCCACGGAAAGATTCATGTATTCTTATTACATCGGCTCAATAATTTTTGCCCACCCTCCCCTTTTTTTCTTTCCTTCCCGTTCACACTTTATTTTTGCTTGTGTAGATTTAAATAGTCTGTCAAAATAGTGCACTCTGAGTTTAAATAGACAGCATTTCGTCCGGTGTGCTCAGTAATATAATTACGCGGAATTAAACCTTGGAATTGCATATTGAATCATAATAAGGTTACCAATGATGTTTCTACACGATCACACGTTGTTATTTTCGTAAGTTTTTATTTCAGGAGTAAACGATTCATGCCTAAACATCACGCGAAAACCAATCTGAAATGCTTGGAATCAGCATTGTTTTGAGTAAACGAACATGGCTGCTAAGCCCGCCCCCAGCCTCATTTGGTTCCCTATCGATTCTTAAAGCATGCCGCCTCTAGCTATCTATACTCTCTAGGTTAGATTGACAGGAGGGGACATGATATCAGTATCTTGAAGCTTCCTGACTCTGATCTTTCCCGCCAGGAGGAGGGTTGCCGTGAATCTATATATATAAAGAAGAGCGTATGTGTGTGTGTATGTATGTGTGTATGTTTGTTCCACATAGGCTCCGCAACGCCTGGACCGATTCGCGCCAAACTCGGCACGCGGGTGCCTTGGCCCCCCGAAACCATCGCTGCGCGGTTTTGGAACGGATCGGGCCCCCACGGGCGCGGGTAAAAGCGAATTTGTGGTTCTCTATGGGCGGCTATGGGCTGAACCGAACATTCCGAGGCTCTGGTGATGTCATGATGAGATGCTAAGTACATGCAAATGACATGCGGAATCTTCAGGCAGCAACTGAACTCTTGACAGTTGAAGACAAACAGCAGCAAACAGGTTTCACGCAGGCAAACCGATACAATGTGTTCTGTGGACATGTGGGCGGTCCCTGCTTGGCAGTGGACAGTTGGCACAAGGTGCTGTGGCTGTTGAAAGTTTACTTTCTCTCTGAAAGTTTACTTTCACTGTGTAATGTAAGGCAATTGGGCAGGTGCAACCAAAGGCTACAAAGATGAAACAACAGCGTACACAGGAAACACCTGAGGGGGAAAAAAAAAAAACTTGCAACGCTACATCACAGAGCTGCTACATCTAGAGCAACACAAACAGTACAGCAGCGTCACAAACAACTACAGGATATGAAACAGAGGGCTACTACACCTAGAGCAACAGAAACAGTACAGCAGCAGGGATGGGACATATCAAGACCCGGGCACACATGTGAGTGGGGGTGGGGTCAGGGATGGGACATATCAAGGCCCCGGGCACACATGTGAGTGGGGGTGGGGTCAGGGATGGGACATATCAAGACTCGGGCACACATGTGATTGGGGGTGGGGTCAGGGATGGGACATATAAAGACCCGGGCACACATGTGAGTGGGGGTGGGGTCAGGGATGGGACATATAAAGACCCAGGCACACATGTGAGTGGGGTGGGGTCAGGGATGGGACATATCAAGACCCGGGCACACATGTGTGTGGGGGTGGGGTCAGGAATGGGACATATCAACACCCGGGCACACATATGAGTGGGGGTGGGGTCAGGGATGGGACATAT
>JAJKFI010000035.1:8104756-8151094 GCA_029204185.1 Lerista edwardsae | reverse complement strand
GGGGGTGGGGTCAGGAATGGGACATATCAACACCCGGGCACACATATAAGTGGGGGTGGGGTCAGGAATGGGACATATCAAGACCCGGGCACACATGTGAGTGGGGGTGGGGTCAGGGATGGGACATATCAACACCCGGGCACACATGTGAGTGGGGGTGGGGTCAGGGATGGGACATATCAACACCCAGGCACACATGTGAGTGGGGGTGGGGTCAGGGATGGGACATATCAACACCCAGGCACACATGTGTGTGGGGGTGGGGTCAGGAATGGGACATATCAACACCTGGGCACACATATGAGTGGGGGTGGGGTCAGGGATGGGACATATCAACATCGGGGCACACATGTAAGTGGGGGTGGGGTCAGGAATGGGACATATCAACACCGGGGCACACATGTGAGTGGGGGTGGAGTCAGGGATGGGACATATCAACACCCGGGCACACATGTGAGGGGGGGGCAGGGATGGGACATATAAACACCCGGGCCATCTGTATGCCTGGTGAGTCGGGGGGGGGGTCAGGGATGGCACCTATAAACACCCGGGCGAAGCCGGGTACATAAAAGCTAGTTCTCTAATAAAACTCTCCCTGCACGTCTGTAGAAGTTAATATCTACCTCTTTAAGCATGCCTGCGTGTTCTGCATCGTACAGTGCGAATCGCTGTACGAAAAATGGGACTTAATTTCCGCGGAAAGATTCATGTATTCACATTACATCGGTTCAATTCAGTGAGTACAGAATTTTTGAAGCTGTGTAATTTCTTGTTGTTCCTAGCAGTCTTATTCACCATTTTCTGACACCCACTGTTAATGGTCTAGAAGGAATAAAAATATATTTCCCCCCTCCTTTTTTCCCCCTTCCCGTTTACACGTTTTTTCCCGCCTTCCATTTTCTACTGTAATATTTTTGAAATTCTGAACATTAACAGAATTTGTTTTATGGGGGGGGGGTGAGTGTAGAAGTTTTAAAAAATACTCTTAATAGTCTAGAAGTAAAAAAGAATTACTCTCATATTGACAACTACTTGTGTTATACATTGAGAGATTTTAATGTAATTTTCCTATATATTTATCTAATTTTTGCCCACCCTCCCCTTTTTTTTCTTTCCTTCCCGTTCACACTTTATTTTTCCGCCTTTCATTTTCTACTGTAATATTTATGAAATTCTGAACATTATCAGAATTTTTTTAATGGGGCATGGCCGTTTTATTTTTGCTTGTGTAGATTTCAAAAAATAAGTCTGTCAAAATAGTGCAATCTGAGTTTAAATAGACAGCAAGTAGCATTTCGTCAGGTATGTTCAGTAATATAATTATGAGGAATTTAACCTTGTAATTGCATATTAAATCATAATAAGGTTACCAATAATGTTTCTACACGATCACGTTTTTATTTTCGTACGTTTTTATTTAAGGAATACACTATTCAGTCCTAAACAGTACGAGCAAAGCAATCTGAAATGCTTGGAATGAGGATTGTTTTGAGTCAACCAACATGGCTGCTAAACCCGCCCCCTGGCTTCACTTCGCTCCTATTACTTCTTAAGGCAGGGCGCTTCCTGTTTCATTATACCTCTCCTTGCATGGGACGGAAGTATCCAGGCCCGCTGCATAAAGCTCGGAAAGACAGAACCTGGCATGCGCAGTTGCATCTTTGGAAGCCTTTGCCCGCAGTCAACTGCTGGCAAAAAATCTCTCCTCCGCCTCTTCGCGGCGGAAATGGAGAGTGAGAGGAGAGCGGGCAGTGCAAAGAAGATGCCGAGGTGAAGGGTATATCTGGTTAATCGAGACAAGAGTCTGGCTGTTCAGTCCTATGCCGAAGCTGCACAGCAGATGCTGCTGTATTGGGTCGGCAGCAGGTCCGACCTACCCCCTTCCGGGGCAAACGAGAGTCCTCGCAACTCCACGCTGGTGTGGCATTTTGCTGATGTTTGAGGCTTGCCGGTCGTCTGAAAGGGGTTTAGAGCAGTGGTGGTTCCCACACTTTTTAGGACCGCGCGGAACCCACTTTTTAAAACGACACTCCACCCACCAAGCTTTACGAGACTAAAAAAAAAAAAAAAGTTTCATTTTATCAGCCGTTCTCCTTTTTAAAACTTTTTTTTACTAAGGTGGAGGAATGAGGAGTGCCGCCTTTTGGAAAGTTTGTTGAAGTCCACGTTCATCAGATCTAGACCATTCTGGTGGCCTTGCGTCCCCTTCAGACTGCCCTTCAAATGTCCAAGGCACATTTGCCTACTCATAAGTAAGCACATAAGTGCTGCTCCCTTTTGGTTTCCATAAGACTCAATACATTTGCCTTGTCAGCTATCAGCTTGTCAGTTTCACAGCCCACTAAAAATCAGGTCATGACCCACAGTTTGGGAAGCACTGAATTAAAGACTTTATGGCAGACAGAAAGGAGTTTAGAATATGTCAGACAGTCGGCATCCACCCATCCTTCTGTCCTTCCCACATCCCTCCCTTGTCTACCCCATTTGGAGTTTTCCACTCGCTATAGTTGCACTGGCATCAGACGTTTGTTGGCATTGCATTGCATTGGTATCTATGGAATTGGGGCTACAATGGAGGGGCTGTTGTTACGCTCATATAGTTATCATTGCACCAGTGTCCAAGGGCAAATGTCATATCCCGTACCCAAGGCCAGCTTTAGGCCAATGTGGCCAATGTCACATTGGGCCCCACGCTTTGGGGTGGATGCACTGATGTGATGAATAGATCACTGCTGCAGCCAGGATCTCCATGGGCTGTAAGCCAGGGGCATGAATGGAGCAGCTTCTCATTGAGTCAACCCACCAGGCGCTGCCTCCAAATGGCCTGAAATGGGCCTCCCAGAAGCAGTTGGTGGTGACATCATCTGTCACCGCCAACTATTTCCAGGTACTGCATTTCACATGTGGTACCACAAGTGTTCTCGCCATGGCTGTGGGGAGGGGATGGAGGGGTCCATGGGAATGCCCCACATTGGGCCCTGCCGCTCCTGGGGACAGCCCTGCATACATCTCTCAGACTGGTGTCTGTGAAGTGTAGTAGTAGTGAAGTGTAGTGTAGAGCAGGGAAATGTCAGGTTGGCCTCGCTTGATTGCAGCAAATAGAATCCTGCCTTCGTCAGTGATCATCTTGTTTCTGTTCCATCTGTGTACAGTACTTCCTATCTTCTCATTACTTGTACAAATCCCTGGCGGTCCCAAGGGACTCACAAACTGAAGCTGACGCAAGAGAGACAACAGGGGGGGGGAAAGGCAGTGAAGCAGGGATAAACTGAGGAAGAAGAATCCTAGAGGAAATTTGATGGAGTTGCCCTCCTCCCTCTCCAATGTCAATGGGAGTTCTTGCTGCTCCTGCCACACAGTTCTTGAAGGAAAGCATGCATACAACATACCCCAATGTTTATCCCCAGCCTCTAGCTATCAGGGCAGTTACAGAGTCTGTAGGTGTTATGAAGCATGCTGACTTTGCATGATTGATACCACAAACCACAGTAGAAATCCCCGTGTTGTTCTCTGTTTGACCAAGTAGGAGCCCGCATAGGGGATTAGCGCACCTGCATCGGTGGCACAGCCTAAACAACACATTTGTTGTATAAACACTGTACGGTATGCAATTTTGAATACAAGACATTGAACATGTTTTTGTGAAATGGTATGCAGTTTTTATGGTCTTTGCTTTTGTTTTGCTGCTCCTGGTTTCAATATACAGTACTGTACGTTTAATGTTAAAGCAAAGGCCCTCTTGCATGTGCCACCATTCCCTGATGTGAAATTGGCAGTGACACATGGGAGGGATTTTTCTGTGATAGCACCCAGCATGTGGAACTTCACAGGTTTCATTGCCCCCCTCCCCCAGGTGATGTTCCATCACTGTCACTGAGTTAAGTGAATTGTTAAGACCAATTCACTTAACTCCCTGCACGGTGATGCAACCGCGCCAAAGCATGGCAGTTTCAGGCCACGAAGCCCTTCTTGGAATAAAGGAACTTTTGTTCACTTGTCCCTGGGTACATCATCACTGCCCTGCTAGGCCTACTCAGACCTCTGCCAGCCATGTAGCTAGCAGAAGTCTAGGTGGCCCCGGGAAGATGGATCGAGGCCAGGAAGGAGGATATCAGCAGTGCTGCTGCTACCAGCCTCAATCCCCCCTCCCCCAAGTCTCCTCCTCATTCCTTCTCCTACCCACCCAGTTCTGCCCACTACGTGCTTTTCTCCCACCCACTCATCTCCTGCACTGAGATACCAGCATCAGGGCTCTTTCGGAATGCTAGTCCTGGCAGCTGAAAGGCCCTGTTAGAAATGGGCAGTAAGAATCCTTTTTGTCCCAACAAGATTTTTAGGTGTGGTGGGTCTTGTTTTTGCTCGTTTGGCCTGTTTTCAATAATCCAATTAATAATTTAATAATTTAATTTAATAATAATAATTTAATACTTGTTAATAATAAGATTTTGCCACACACATACTGCCTGGAACCTCAACCTTACTACTGCCCCCAGCAGGGGACGGACAATGCACCCCACACAGGTAAGCAAAGGGTGGGGGAGGGAATCCCACGCTGCAATGTATTGATGCTCCATTTCTTTCTCATGCCTATACCCCCTCCCCTTCTGACCTTCCAGACTTTCAAATGTGTCTCTGCTCTCAACCATGGTGCCTGAATATCTCTTCCCTTCCCAACAGCTAAATGCTGTATGTCACAGGGAATGGCTGTGTCAGCATTGCTTTGCCACAGTAGGCTTGGCCCTTGGCCCTTGTTGCACTAGCATTAGTGTGCTGTTGCCATGGCCTGGACAGGCTTAGGATATGACAGACATTGCGCCACTCTCCATGAGACACGATCTCCAAATAGGTTTGAGGCTATCAGTGGAAGAGTCTGTGCAAAGTCAGTGCTCATTTTGTTTCAATTCCAGTGGGCAGTCTTTGTAAGTAGCATGTTGGGGTTGGACCAAAAGACCAGAGTTCAAATGTCACATGAGCTCTGAATGGAAACCTTCGTCCGAAATCTCAATATTTAAAAAAGCACAAGTTAACGGATTTTACAAAGGGTTTTTATTAACGTTTCAGAGCCTCTTTCATTGTCTCATCTTTACAAAAAGAAGTCCTGCCTCCGGATAGCTTCAATCCAGGAAATATATGCAGATGTTCTAGTGAAGACGGTGGGCTTGTTCTGCACTTGGCATCCAACTGGCCCAAAGCTGACAACGCCGTGGACTTCCCACATATCTCCTCCAATCTGGCAAACAAGCGGGCCACCAGAGTCTCCCTGGAAGGAGAAAACATTGTCCTGTTGGTATAGTCAAGGGAGGAGCTTGGAAGTACAAGGTTAACAGCACCTGAAATAAAGTAGGAGTTTTTTTCCCTACTTAGGTCTAATTCAGTGTCAAACAAATGAGATCCCGTTGGAGGTTTCACTATATGCACAGGGCACAACTAGATCTTCAGTTACTACTTCTTAAATCAGTAATAAAACTTTGACACCCCCTTACGAGAAGTACAAGCTTTTAGGGTAGTTGTTCACTGGCAGAGCAATCCAAATACTCCCCTGAGCCAAGGCAAATCCCTTTCACTGACTCCTGAGTGTCATGAACATTCCATAAGGTATGTTCGCGGCTGTTTGGGAGCAGGCTAAGGCAGCGCATGGGCATGCACTGGCCTAGCACAGCCGTATCCAGACCTCGTGGAGGTATGTTTACGCTGGCCTTGGTAGGCCGGCACAGGCAATGGGAAAGGATGCAGGAGGGCAGAACAGAGGCGGGGAGGGGGAGTTTGGGGTAGACTGTGAGGCGGATCAGGCCCAGGAGGTGGGTGGGACGAGCAGCAGCAGCACAGCCTGGGTCCCAACTCCTGTTATATGGCCCATCCAGCATTACATACAGCACATCAGATTTGCCCACAAAATCACAGGGGCAGATTCAAGTAGCCCCATAGAGATGGCTGGTGTGCGACACAGGATAAGAGTACAAAAATCTTTTTACTCCAAGTTGCATCCCAGCCCTCACCTACCATGCACTGGATACAGTGCAGGTGACATGGTCTGCCTCTTCCAGTGCAAGATAGGATAGTACCCTGAGTGTCCCTTATGGGGTTGTGTTGAAAGGCTCAGAATTAACCATTTCTTTCCCTACCTGGCATGCAGCAGGAGACCCTGCAGTATCTCTCAATCCAGCACAAAGCATTGATGGTTGGATTTTGTTTCCCCAGAATTCCTTGAGATGGCATGTGTTGAAATCTATGACTGGTAACACGGCCTGGTTCAAAACTTCAGACAGAGTCACGTTTTCTTTTTCCCCTTCAGTGCATAATCATAACATACAAAAAGGTTAAGAGTGGAGATATTTCTGCTCCAAATTAATAAAATATGAAGACAAAGGTTAATTGTTGTTCCTTTTTTTAGGTAGACCAAAAAGGGGGGAAGGAGAAGGAACAATCTTGAAGCTTAGCATTTTGTAAGTGTGTATAACACATGAGATATTACATCTAATTTTCCATTTTCTACATGCTGTTATTACAAGTACGGCTGGTATATTCATGCCACTTGATAGAATAATTTTTGAATCTGAATATTGATTCTTGAATATTGCAAGAAAGATGGAGCTTCCATCAAAATAGCAGCTCCATGTTGAGTTCTTGCCTTTACTGCATAGGTTTATTAAAAGTCACCTTATTGCGTGTGACAAGGGTGCAATCCTAATCTGGCATTTTTAGGGTGCAATTCTGGAGTTAGGCTGGCACAGTTAGGTTAGGCCAGCAAAGTTTGGCTGGCACAAGGGACACCATAAAGTATGTTTGGAGCACTCCTGGAGTTAGAGAGGCCAGCATACAGACATGTACCATCTTCCCTGACTCCAAGAGTGGTCCAAATGTGTTTTACAGTGGCCCTTGAGCTGGCCAAACTTTGCTGGCCTAACTCCAGATTAGGATTGTGCTCCAAATTATCTCCACAATCCAGGTAAGGAAACTTTACATATATAAATCAAATTGAAGATTGGCTACAAATGATTGAGGGTCCAATCCTATCCAACTTTCCAGCATTTATGTAGCCGCAATGCAGCCCCAAGGTAAGGGAAAAACATCCCCTTACCTAGAGGAAGCCTCCATTATAGGACCCCCACACACAGATGATGCAGGGCATGCCCTGGCTGCATCAGTTCTGGAAAGTTGAATAGGGTTGGGGCCTCACAGAGGCATGTGTGGCCAAGTGAGTTAGTAATTTTTGTGGATTTATTTGCAATGCTATTATAGCATTTAATTTACATGACCATTAATTGCACTCGTACCTTGTGCCCTGATATCATTGCATTTCTTTATTGATAGGATAATAATGTGGAATGCAGGCAAGGAGGGGTGAGCAGATCAGACCTGGGAGGGGTTGGTAATTAGTGGCAGCTGTGCATGCTGAATCCCCCTCCCTGCCTTGAAATCCTGACATGGCTCCATTCGGACTTGAGCCACTGAGTTAGCAGGTACAGATCCGAGGAGACGAGACCCATTGCTGCAGCTGGGGCTTTGCCTGGGACATGGGGACAAATGTCCCCTTACTTCAAGGAGACCTCCAGCCTGCTCAGTCCCCACATACGATGCAGCGTGGCCACACTGGCCCCTCTGTCTTGAGACTGGTTAGGACTGGGCTGTGAGTTTCTCCTCAGCCACAAAGCTCTCTTTGGGATAACCAGCTTTATCCTACCCTTCCTCACGGGGTTGCTATGATGATAAAGAGGGAGGGCACACAACTGTGTACACAGTGCCCTGAGAATTCTTGAAGGGCAGGCAGGATAAAAATATAATTGAAGGAATAATAAAACATACTTGTGTGTCTCATCATTGAAAGTGTGTAGTCTGTCTAATGTGCTCTGAAATACCTCTTGTGCCCCCCCAGCCAGTCACCCAGCAGGAGTGACCTGGGCGAAGAAAGCTGTCTTTCTTTGGCAGGCAAGCATAATGGATGAACCTGTTGGCCTTAATGTCTTCCATAGGTTTGACCAAAGCAATGTCATACTCCAGCTCATTTAGCTGAGGGTACTGGAAACGTTCATGCCGATATATTCGCTTCACACGGTAGCTTCTCTCTGTGGATTCGGGGTAGTTCAGGTTATGCTTGCCCAAAAGAATACGCCAGTCTGTGACATCTTCTGCCTGTCCCCTAAAAAAGAAGTAACTCAAGAATGAGTGCATGGGAACCATATAATCTCTTAGGTGCCTTCTTTCCCCACAGTGCTACACACTAAAATGGCTGATCAGCTTTTGCAAAGCAAAGCCCTCTCAAGAACATCCATTTGCACTACCTTACTCATTTCAACTACCTTACTCATTTCAAGTGTTGAGAAAGTTAAACAAAATTCTTTGCTTTTAAGGTTCAAAGGAAGCATTACACTGGAAAACAAGTGTCTTACCCTATTTTTTTCAAAAGAGAGGGAGCCTATTTTCTGGGGAGAGCAACAGGGCATGAGAGGGAAGGCATGAGAGTTAGGCCGGCATAAACTAAATCAGCAACGTTTGGTCAGCACAAGGGACACCGTAAAGTATGGACCACTCTCGGAGTCAGATAGGCCAGCACAAAGACGTGTGCCATCCTCCCGTACTCTGAGAGTGGTCCAAAAATGCTTTATGTTGGCCCTTGTGCTGGCCAAATTTTGCTGGCTTAGTTTATGCCGGCCTAACTCCAGTTTAGGATTGTGCTCTGAGACTTCTCTCCGCCATCCACTTTCCCCAGCCAGGTTCCATGATGAGAAAGAACCTGCGCCATAGAATGGCCTGCATGGAGAAGGTCTGTGGGGAAAAGCATCAGAAAACGGAAAGGCTAACGACTCCCCCTTTCAGTGAGGGGGCAGGTGATTGGACGGCATGCAATTTTGCATGAGCTGCCCACAATCATGTACACATGTTCTATCAGTCTTTGAGAATACGCACACAATGTAGAACTTACTTTTGGAAGCAATGGGCTGCGGTAAGAACCCAGTGTCTGTGAATGAGTGTTCCACCACAGACATGAACAAATCTGTCACTTGGTTTTAAGCGAGCCTGGGAAAGAGAACAAACAAATCACCTGTTCAGTTCCCTTCTATTTATTTGTTTAAACCACAGGCCATGACAAAACACAGATATCACAAATCAGTGTATCTTATCTAACCGCAGCAGCGTCTTAGGGTAATAATGCCTGTTAGATTGCAGTGGCAAGTCAAAAAGAAACCCTGAAGCCCCCCCCCCCCCCAGCCTCACAGGGGTGGTATACCCAAGTCTGGGCTGTGATTGGGCTCGTGGGAGTTTGTATCTCTGATTACTACTCAATAAAAAAACCTCATTAGAGATCAATGTGATGCACCACCTCAGTGAAAACTAGGCCTCAGTTACAAAGCAACCTTAGAAGGAGGCAATTTTTCAATAGAGAGGGCTGTGTGCTTATTTTGCTTGTGTCTAGGTTATAAATAGGCTTTTTTCCCTTTCTGATTCACTTTGCGATTGGAAAATGGCCGAGAACCCAACTTAAAAACATAAGAAGAGCCCCGCTGGATCAGGCCAATGGCCCATCTAGTCCAGCTTCCTGTATCTCACAGCAGCCCACCAAGGTGCCCCAGGGAGGCATGAGACAACAAGATGCTTGCATCCTATTGCCATTCCCTTGTACCCGGTACTCTGCACTAGCCTACTGCTAATGTAAGGAGGTTGCACAATCCATCATGGCCTATAGCCCACAATGGACTTTTCTTCCAGAAATCTGTCCAATCCCCTCTTAAAGGCATCCAGACCGGATGCCATCACTACCTCCTGTGGCAAAGAGTTCCACAGATTAACTACCCGCTGGGTAAAAAAGTACTTCCTTTTATCTGTTTTAACGCTCCCAACCCTCGGTTTCAGCGGATGCCCCCTGGTTCTGGTATTTTGAGAGAGGGAAAAGAACATCCCTCTATCGACTCTATCCCTTCCGTGCATAATTTTGTATGTCTCGATCATGTCCCTCATTGCTTATTGCTTCATTCTCAGGAAAGCAGCAGGCTCTGGCGTCACAATGATGGCACTTCCAGCCATGACATCACTCCTAGGGGGTCCCAGACAGATTGTCATTCTAAAAAGTGGGTGCCGGTGCTAAAAGGTTTGAGAACCACGGCTGTAAGGGGTCTGTGCTGGTACATGGTGGAACCCTTCAGTTTCTGAGGGCAGAGCTGGGGGTCCATGACTGTCTCCAGGCTCCACCCTAGTCACGGAGGAGGCGCACGCTGCAGCCTCTTTGTGCACCATTCCTTCTCTGGAGGCTCTTAGCAGAGAAGGAACAGAGCGTGTGAAGCAGCTCCAGCATGCAGCCCCTTCTCCGGGGAGAACCTTAAAGTGACTGCCTTTGTGCCGCAAGCAGTGTGAAGGCAGTCACCTCTGAATTCTCCTTGGCGGAGTGGGTGCTGGCTGCCTCTGAAGGCTCCCAGCTGTAGCCATGTTATGTTGCTGTAAAGAGGAGAATGCTCTTTAAGAGGGCTGGAGCAGACTACCATCTAACACTGTTATGCTGTCTTATACTTTATGTATTTCGTCCTGCTCTGACAACAGCTGACAACAGTGGGTCATTTACACCATCTGCCAGTAAACCTGCAGTAGAGTCTAGACAAGACTTTCTTTTCCCCTCTCGCGGCCCTTATTTGCATACTTCCATTTCTTTTGGTGAGAGGCTGTATCGCATGAAAACCAGACACTGTGCCAGTGAAACGGGCGTTTCTCAAATGTGCCTCCAGTTTTTAACTTGCTGCCTTCGGCTCCTCACAAGCACAGGACCTCTGCTCCACAGGTGAACATGCAGAGGAGATCTTAGCACACTGTATGTGAGCATTTGATGATTGGGACACGAGCCGGTCTCTGGCATTTGAAGTGGGACATCTCTCAACCCAATCTTAAAAACCATGCATAGGAAGGGATATAGGAAGCCACTGTATACCGAGACAGACCATTGGTCCCTCTAAGTCTTGCCAGCGCAGGCTGGCAGCAGCTTTCTGGGGTGTCAGGCAGGGAATTTTTCTGTGTCCTACCTGGAGATGCCAGAGATTGAACCTGGCACCTTCTGCCAGCCAGACAAGTACTCTGTCACTGAGGCTGCAGTCCTAACTTGGAGTTAGGCCAGCACAGCAAAGTTTGGCTGGCACAACAGACACTGTAAAGTATGTTTGGACTACACTCAGAATGAGAGAGGCCAGCACACCAATGTGCGCCATCCTGCCTGACTCCAAGAGTGGTCCAAACACACTTTACTGTGGGCCTTATGCCAACCAAACTTTGCAGGCCTAACTGTGCCAGCCTAACTCCAGGTTAGGATGTGCCCAGTGATGTCATGCAGGGGGTACGCGGGGGTACGCGAGTACCGGTTTCTAGGATTACAGCTGGCCCCACCCATTCGCCCACCCACTCATCGACTCCGCCCCCTGCAACGTTTGAATTTCCTGCACGCTTGAGTTGCCTGCCTGTTCTCAGAGCCAGGCAGGCAGGCAGGCAGCGAGCGGAGCCTTTCCTTGCCACTGAAAAATGAGTTGCTCTGGGGTTTTAACATGATGCCAGGCCTCCTTAACATGTTCTGGGGGTGCTGTGGAATACTGTTGCAACTGTTGGGTCAGTTTAAAATCATCTGAGGCCTCAAAAAGGGCTTTTTTCATGTCACTTCCTGCCACGACATCACTTCTGGCTTATGACGTCACTTCCGGTGGGCGGGTCCTGACACATGCCAATCAAAAGTGAGTACCTGTTCTTAAATCATTTAGATGACACCACTGGATGTGCCCTGAAGCATGGGCCTTCTTGCCAATTAGTTGATGGGGCAGAGGAGGAGCACTCACCCCTACAAATTCAATGCCAATCTAGAGGATTGCTTGCCTCTGTTTGGCAGCATTTAATGATTCCCCCACATCTGAAGGCTCTGCTGGCCTCAGCATCTAATCCCTCCTGGGAACTTTGGACCTGCCCCAGTTTGTGCATCATGGTTTTAAACCTTTGTACCTGTAAAGACACTTGCCAAGGCCAAGAATGTGGCCTTGCCTCATTGCCCAAAATAATCTTCGCAAATATGTTTGGTTGGAAGTAGGCGATGCCGCAGTTTCGGGGCCAGTCTAAAATGTAAAGGAGAAAGAACGATGTCACGACAAATCACACGGGAAAAGCAAGGTGAATTCTGAAGCTGTAGTACTGAGGCGCTTGCTGGTTTTGTCCGCTATCTCTTCTCTCCTTTTACTTTTTTCAGTGGTTTTTATATGTTTTTAAACTGTTGTTTTATAGTGTGAGCTGCTTTAACAAAATAATTTACATGCAACAGTAGGATAAAAATCCTGAGAAATGATATGAACAACAATAATACATTAACAGTATTCACAAGCTGTCCGAAGGCTGTAATATTTCATTTGCCGTTGCTCATGTTTCGTTTGCCTCCTTTTGTCGATCCTGTCGCAGCTCCCAGGCTTGATCCGCCCAGTTCCACTCTCTCCTGAAACACCCCTCCTTGCTTCCATGCCACCCTCCCGCCACCCTCTCCTGCTCCTCCGCCACTCAGCAGAGCACTCCCCTCCACCAGCAGCCTGGTGGGCCAACGCACCAGTGGGCCAACACAAGCCTTTCAGCTACTGGCTCTCAAGTAGTGGCAAACATGCCTTACAGTACGTTTGCAACATTCTAGGCTGGTGCAGCGGCCGTTGCGCTGGCGAAGCCACAACATAGAATTGTGCGGTGAGTTGTTTCTGAAAAGTTTGAGAATTCCTTTCATGCGGGAAAAGTCCATTTGCTAACGTTGCCCTGTCTTTTCACATTCATAAGTGATGTGGGAGCCACTTCCCTGAACTGGATCCCATGCACATTACTGATGCATGTGGGAGAATGAAGCTGCCACATAAGCAGAACCAATCGCGTGTTTCTTTCCAACTGAATTGAGGGCCTCCCATCTGGGGAATGTACTGATGGAATGGGGAAGATGGGCGGCACAATCCTAACCTGTGTTGGACCAGGCAGGACAGCAGGCTTCCCCTTGCCCTGGAGTAATGTTTCACCTTGCCCTGGGGCAAGCCCCAGTCAAGCCGATGTGGCTTTTGTGCCTGCAAAATAGTAAGTACAAGCAGCGGGCAGTGGGGCCCAGGTTGGGGCTGCGTGGCCCAGGGATGCGGGTTTGGATCTGGCATAACTGCTGAATCCCCTCCCTAGGCCACCCTGCCAGCAGGACTGCCTCCCCCTCGCCCCATTCTGTCTCCTCTCTGCCTCCCTCCCACCTTCCCCTGCCCCCAAAAGTCTAAGCATTGGCCAAACTCAGCAAGCATGGGGGTGACTTATGTCCACCCAGCTTAGCTGGGCTGCTGCTGCTGCCTGCATCGGGCCAGCGCCACTTGCGCTGGTGCGAATGTGCCTTACAGCAGGTCCGCGGCTTGGGGGTTCTCCTGGATTTGCAGCTGCTTCTAGACTCCCAGATGGCGGCTGTGGCCAGGGGAGCCTTTGCTCAGCTTCGGCTGATTAGCCAGCTGCGACCATACCTGAGTTGCTCAGACCTGACCACAGTGACCCATATCCTAGTGACATCCAGATTAGATTACTGCAATGCACTCTAGGTGGGGCTGCCTCTGAAGACAGTCCAGAGACTGCAATTAGTGCAGAATGCGGCAGCTCTTGTGGTTGCTGGGGCTAATCGGTTTGATTGTGTAGGGCCATTGCTTCAGCAGCTACACCGGTTGCCAGTTAATTTCCGGGCCCAATTCAAAGTGCTAGTTTTGACTTTTAAAGCCCTTTACAGCTTGGGTCCAGGGTATTTGAGGGACTGCCTCCTTCCATACAGTCCTACCCGTATTCTTAGATCATCTGGGGGGGGCCCTGTTGACTGTGCCGCCACCAGGAGTGATGAGGGGGGTGGCGGCCAGGAACAGGGCCTTCTCGGTGGTGGCTCCACGACTGTGGAATACCCTCCTCTTAGAATTAAAAACTGCTCCCTCTTCGGCATCATTTCGGCAGGGCCTGAAGAGTTTCTTATTCAAGCAAGCTTTTAACTGTTGACATGCTGGCTGCCATTTTAAAAAATATTAAAAATTTTAAATTTTAAATCACAACTATGGGATCCACGGAGCCTGCTCATTTTAAATTTTAAATTCTTTTAGTATTGTCTTACATTGTTTAAATTGTTATATTTTGCTGTTTTGTTTTTAATGTAATTTTATGTAGTAAGCCACCTTGGGTGCCCATGGAGTAGAAAGGTGGGATATAAATCCTATAAATAATAAATAAATAAATTTGCAACAGCTCTGGGCCAACACAAGTGTCTTGCTTTGGCCCAGCACAGTAATAAGATTGTGTCCTCATGTTGTTTTCCCTGCCATTGTCAACATGGTTATCCCACATTGGATAAATCTTAGCATACATAGACAGCTCCTGAAGATGCACTTTTAAAATCTTTCTGGTAGTCTGAAAAGTCACTAAAGTCATCTTCAAAAAATGTTCTGCAACTGTGACCTTCATTTGGTAAGAAATAAATTTCTTTTTAGACAAGTTTCTGAGTTCTGGCCTTCTTAAGCTAGATCAGTTGGCCTCTTTTTATATGGTGTTCATGGCTGCCCTTATATTTTTGTCTTTTATTATATTTTTATTATGTGTGATTGTATTCTGATACAAAAGATAACACTCAAAAATTACTGCAATTTCTGCATTTGTTGTAAAAATCAGCTGAATAAAAGACAAGTTCAACTGATTTAATAAACTATGTTTTACAAACCAGGATATGTAATCAGGATCAAATCTTGGTTCCTTGGTTACAATTAAACCACAGCTCCTGTGTTTGATAACCAGAAAGGGGTAATTTAACATAGCAGAAATCCTTTGTGAACAATATGAAGAGGAAAGGGGAGAAGAGCAAGCCTGTGGGTTCTGTGCTATCCAACAAACCAGGATTTGCTGGGTCATCTGAATTAAGCCACTTTCTTGCCTAATACATTTAAATTAAATGGAAATTTTGAGAGCTACTGCAGTGAAAGGAGACAGAGCTGTGGATATCAGAACTGAAAACTCAGCAAGGAGAATTTTCTCTGCCTCAACTGCCCAATTATGAAATAATGTGACATCCATCACTGGGTTTTGCTAAGGAAAGGAACCTTGAAGTGACTAAATGAAATATGAAAACAATGTGCAGAATTCCAATTAGCCAGATAAGCGCTGTTCAAGGCAATCCTATGCATGTCTTCTCAGAAGTCACTCATTTCAATTAAACGTATTCCCATGTAGGACTGCAATTGTGTAACACAGTCCTAGACTTACTCAGAAGTCAGTGAAGCTTTCTCCGAACTAGACAGGTATGCTTAGGCTTAAGTGTGCAGCCTTAATTGGTTCCACATTGCACATTTGGCTGGTATACTGTTCCCCTGGCTTAGGTTGCATGAAAATATTAAGCAGAGAACTTTTTGTGACCATCTCTATCTCCATTTATATGCTTCCCTAGCTTCATTTCCACATGTTTTGTAACTACTTTTCAAAGTACAGGAGCAGGATTAGGAAAAAAAACATGGCACTTCTGGAGCGCAATCCTAACCTGGAGTTAGGCCAGCATAGTTAGGCCAGCAAAGTTTGGGGACACCGGGGGACACCGTAAAGTATGTTTGGACCACTCTCAGAGTCAAAGAGGCCAGCACATAGATGTACGCCATCCTCCATGATTCAGAAAGTGGTCCGAACGCACTTTACAGTGCCCTTGTGCCAGCCAAACTTTGCTGGCCTAACTCTAGGTTAGGATTGCACCCTTCATGCCATAAATTGCCAGCCCAAAGAGATTCTAGACCAGCTTACCTAAATCCAAGCGCTTGGGACGAAATGCCATCCGTGGTAAAGAAGCCTTTGTGAAAGAAAGTACCAAAAACAGAACAAAGAAATTGTCCAAAATCATTGCCAAAAGAAAACAAGATCCAGTGAGTGTACAAGTGAAGTTTGAGTTTTATACGGTAATGACTCATCACTGAATCCAAGTGAGAAAGGCAAGAGACCATAACTACGGCTTGTTGTTGCTTTCGCTGTGAATACTGTACTCTCCAACAAAGCACAGAGAATCAAAACACTGAGGCCTGGATGCTTCGGCCTGTGCTTAGCACTCCTTTTTTTGACTCGCTGTAGGAGTGCAGCTCTCATCAGCACTTTTACACTCAAAAACACAAACAAGTCAGGGAGCAATTGTTGCAGCAAGGCCTGTTTGCAGGAGGATTGCCATCCAACCAGTAAAAAAAGAAAAACACCATCAGCCCACATCCTAGTTCTGATTGCCACAGGTGAAGATGAAAATGGAGCTCAGGTTGCTACCTTTTCACTGGCCCTGGTCTTGGACTTTTAACAGCAGCGCGATCTGCAGAGATGAGCCAGAAAAGCTTTTAATTGCATGGAGATAAGCATAAGCCCTATCTCCATACAGTAAGAAGCTTCCCCTATAAATGTCTGAGGCTGCAATCCTATCCACACTTTCCAAGGAATACATCCAGCGGTGTTATGCTGCCAGAACGCTGGGCGGGACATCCCGGTGATTGACAGCCCGCCCGTCGCGTTCCACAGTGTTACGCCATTTGAGTAACGTACGCAAGCGGCGTAATTGGTTAAGCAAACGGTGTATCGTTCCGGAATGCGACGGGCGGGCTGTCGATCACCCGGATGTTCCGCCCAGCGTTCCGGCAGCATAACACCGCTGAATACATCCCATTAAAAATGATAGGACTTACTTCTGAATAGATATGCATAGGATTGGGCTGGTTCCAAGAGCAGCTAGGCCCAATGCAGGGCATTCCCATGGGGGCCCCTACCCTCCCTGTGGAGCCCCCCATTCAGCAAGAAAAGTGCTTGCGGTGCTGTGCCACTTGGAAATGGTGGTGATCTGATCACTGCCAACTGATTCCAGGAGGCTCATTTTGGGAGGTGCAGAAGCAGGGGCAGATGGGAAGGCCCAAGGTAAAGCTGCTCTGCTTGCCCCTCTGACCTACAGCCCATAGAGGTCCCAGCTTCAAGTGATATGCTTGCTGCGCTGGTACAGGGGCCCCAAAGCGTGGGACCCAATGTGACGACATTGGCCATATTGGCTTAAGACCAGCCCTGCATAGGACTGTGTCCTAAGATTGCTGTTAAAGGTACAAAACGTTGGGGCTTTTTAAAAGTTGGCAAACCTCAGTCCATAGGTCCATCAACAGTTCTTTTAAAAAATCTGCAAAGTCCTATACTGTACTGTACTTCATAAGAAGGGAATTTGAAAAAATGAGAGGAAGATGATGACCCAGGCTCTGTCATCCACACTTTCCATAACCAATTCCATTGCGCTTCATACTTTCAAAAAAACTGGACGTGTGCAATGCATGCAGGGCAGAGCAGGGTTGTGCCCACTATCCATGCACAGATTCAAATGCTAGAACAGAGTCTGTGTGCCATATGTCAAATGCAGGGTTCTTGGCCAGATGGAGGCCACCCATGTGTGTACAACTTATATCTACATAGACTGTGTTGTTCCAATCAAAATGTGAAGATTGGGGGGTGAGAATAATGAGTGTCGAATCCTAGACCAGTTTGGGAGGCCGTGTGGCCTGAATTGGGGCCGCGTGGTCTCCTTGGATCTGCGCCTGCTGTTTAGGAAGCACAGGTCCGAGGAGCCCATAGGGGAGCCCACACTCCCATACCGTGGGGAGGCTCCAAACTCTCCTATACAGCACTGGATATGGCGTTAGCCAGCCGGCTTTGCCATTCCAGCGCAGTATAGGATTGCGCCTTTAATTATGAATAAATTGGTTCTAAATAAAGGTGTGCTAGTCACTTTTTGAATTGTGTTCTAATCGACTAAAATTACTATTGTTTTTGGGGGCAGGCTGGAATACTATGGGTTGCGTATGAAAAATGTTCAGTCGCTAAGTCGTGTCCGACTCTTCGCGACCCCATGGACCACAGTACGCCAGGCCTCCCTGTCCTCCACTAGCTTCCGGAGTTCACCCAATTTCATGCTCATTGCTTCGATGACACTATCTAACCATCTCATCCTCTGCCGCCCCCTTCTCCTTTTGCCTTCAATCTTTCCCAGCATGAGGGTCTTTTCTAAAGAGTCCTCTCTTCTCATGAGGTGGCCAAAGTATTTGAGCTTCAATTTCAGTATTTGTCCTTCCAAAGTGCAATCAGGCTTGACTTCCTGTAGGATTGCCCAATTTGATTTCCTTGCTGTCCAGGAAATAAAGTACAAAATACTGGACTGCTTTTTAGATAAACAATAGGTGGCGCAAACGAGCTTCCTCAGAGAACAAAAAAGGCAATGTAATTCATTGGCTGCTCTTGACCCAGATTCATTGAATTACATTGCTAACTGCATTGGGAGGGAAGGGAGACAACAGGTCAACTTGATTATGTAGCTGAATAAGCTATCGCATAATTGGTAGTAAATCGGTCACCAGGGTAGTGCCTGTTGTTCATGCAAAATATGCGATCAATTCCACTGGAACAGTTTCCTTATTTCCGTGTCTTAATTCTCAAATTGACTTCAAGTATTGCTTGTTAAGGCGCATGCGCTGTGATCTGATAAGCAGAAAGGTGACATCTGTGCAGGTCACATATTAGACGGGATTAATGCATCTAAAGACTCACAAGCTGCAGCTCAGGTCCCTGCTAACTCCGTTTGTGCTATTTTTTGAGAGGTGGAACTAACAGAAGGAAGTGTTTAGTGTCTAGGAAGTGCAGCAAAGAATCTTTCCCTAACTCATATGACCAAGCCTAATGTAGAGCATGTTTGAAATAAGCATTTTTATTTTTTTAGTGAACTGCCCCATCAGTATGAAGGGTGGGGATACGCAGTGGGGTCGTCAGCCTTTGGTTTATCTCGTTTCTTCGGCAACCTGGTAGGGCAAAGGTTTTTGTCCATTTCTCTTGGTGTAAATGAGCTCCAACATTCCATCACATCCAAATGTTACCAAGAAATGTGTCAGGAGCAAGGTAAGGGGGTTTATTTTTGTGTGTTCAGAGGTGGCAGTGGTGGACCTGGGGTGACATTGGGCAGCATTCAGAGTTGCAGAGCCCCTAAGTATGAACCAACATTATGGGGAGGGAGCCGAACGGGTAACTATGCACAGATCCTTGAAGCCCTATATACAGAGGAAAAAAACCCTTTTATATACAGTACGTATTTGGGCATTTATCACATTGGTATCCTGCCTTCTGTCCAAAAATGATCTGGATAGTATGTGGGAGAGTTATATAACCATTTTATCCCACAGCATTCCTGTGACTGAGAGAGTAAATGACCCAAGGCAATCCAGCAAACTTCAAAAATGAGCAGAGTTGAACCCGTGTCACCCCAGTCTCAACATTTTAACCATTGCACTAGCAAATAAAAGCGGTAGCATCAAAACTGATAGAGGCCAACATAGATCAGGTGATTAATGTTTCCTACCAAGGGCTGCACAAGAACTTTCCCCTCCTATCCCTATATGGGTGCTGAATGTGCATTTGTTCTCTGTATATGGCTTTCTTCCAGTGAAACGTTCTTCTGTATATGGCTTTCTTCGTCCTTACCTTCATGGACCAGGTCAAGCTGTCCAGAGACTTGCAAGCTTCACCTTGAATAGTGATGCTGTGAAGCTACTATACTGTAAGTTCAGAGGCCTCTACAACAGCTGGAACAGTACATAGGATCTAACTTCAATCCCAGGGAATAGAGTGATATGGTTCATTGACCCATATCATAAGAACATCAGAACAAGAAGAGCCCTGCTGGATCAGGCCAAAGGCCCATCTAGTCCAGCCCACCAGGTGCCCCAGGGCGGCACAAGACAACAAGATGTTTGCATCCTGTTGCCACTCCCTTGCACCCGGTACTCTGAAGTAGCCTACTACTAATGTAAAGAGGTTGCACAATCCATCATGGCCTATAGCCCATGATGGACTTTTCTTCCAGAAATCCGTCCAATCCCCTCTTAAAGGCATCTAGGCCAGGTGCCATCACCACCTCCTGTGGCAGAGAGTTCAACTACCCGCTGGATAAAAAAGTATTTCCTTTTATCTGTTTTAACTCTCCCAACCCTCAGTTTTAGCGGATGTTCTGGTGTTTTGAGAGAGGGAGAAGAACATCCCTCTATCAACTCTATCCCTTCCATGCATAATTTTGTATGTCTCAATCATGTCCCCCCTCAGGCGCCTTTTTTCTAGGCTGAAGAGCCCCAGACGCTGCAGTCTTTCTTCATAAGGGAGGTGCCCGAGCCCCGTGATCATTTTCGTCGCTCTTCTGCACCTTTTCCAGCTCCACTATGTCTTTTTTGAGGTGCGGCGACAGGAACTGTACACAATATTCCAGGTGTGGCCTTACCATTGATTTGTACAATGGCATGTTAATATTGGCTGTTTTATTCTCAAACCCTTTTTTAATGACCCCAAGCATGGAATTGGCCTTCTTAAGTGCTGCCGCACACTGGGTTGACACCTTCATTGAATTGTCCACCAGCACCCCAAGATCTCTCTCCTGAGCTGTCACAGACAGCTCAGAACCCATAAGCCTATAGGTGAAGTTTTGGTTTTTTGCCCCAATGTGCATCACTTTACACTTGTCTACGTTGAAACGCACCTGCCATTTGGCTGCCCATTCCCCCAACTTGGAGAGATCCTTTTGGAGCTCTTCACAATCCCTTCTGGTTTTCACCACCCAGAAAAAGTTTTGTGTCATCCACAAACTTGGCCACCTCGCTGCATATCCCATATCAAACACTGCTGCTGAAATGCTCCTTGCTGATGCATCTTGCCATTGGTCTCACTCTGTTCCAGGTGCATTCATATTACAGCTTTTCAAATAGTTTACATGCTCAGGACATGTCCTGGCTGGACAATGGTGGCATGAGTACCTAGATTCTAGTCTATTTTTAAAGGCAGTTAATGCTATTTTAAACACATTGCTAATATGCAGTGTTTGGCATCCCCCCCCAGTCCCCCTTTAAACCCCTTAGGCTTTAATCCATTTCTGAAAGCAATAGAAAAAGCCTTAGACCCATACTGTATATGGTAAGCAACTCTGGAACTCAAAGACCTGCAATATGCAAAATAAGGGAAAGTCTTGTTTTTGTTGTTGTTGTTGTTTTCACAGCAAGACCTTGAGCTCACTGCCTTGCTGTCCTTCCTCATCAGTTCTTGTCTGCTTTTGTCTACCAGACATCAGTTCAATAGAACAATTACATTTAATGCCAGGAAAACAAAAAAATAACCATATCACATAATGATAGGTTAGTCTGAGGACAAGCATTCACAGTAAACCAGCCATTCCTGACTCAGGTAAGCAACTCCAGTAATGCCGCACATTAGTGCCTTGGTAACGCTGTAAGTACTAACCCATTCAGGTATTTGGATGTAAGTCTTCACAGGTAAAGAAACCGCAAGTGAAGATGTGTTTTAGTGCTGTGTCTACTAAAAAACACATTGATTTGCAACATATCCGGTCTAGAGGGAAAACAAATTGCACTGAAGTCACAGATTTATAATACACAGCATTATAATTCAATAAAGTAACCTAGTAATAAGGGGCACACTTAGCATTGCAACTTTTTCATAAATTACTAAATGCCATTTGCATCTGTGTAAAAAGTATAAAATGGAATTCAACCCTAGTAATTAAAGCTACATGCATAGAGTAAATTCTTTTCATAGAGTGAAAATAAAATGCAGGAACCATCTTTTAAAACTAAAGGATACACACACCAACATTTTCTACTTTTTGTTTTTTGTAAAAAAGCTTCTCATATTAGTAAATGTCCCCCACACTGTCAGTCTTTTAGAAAAGGTCATCTTTGCTTAAAAAACATTATTCACAGCTAGGTCCCAATGGTGGAAGAATGCCATGTTTTCAGATTCAGAACTTTTCAGTGTTTGAAAACGTCACCAATGTTTGTTTTGAGAAAAGGACAAAACATCTGATATTATCTGAGTTTTTCCCCCAAAAGCACAATCCCCAAAACCCAAAAGCACAATCCCCAAAAGCACAATCCCCAAAACCCACCAATCCTCATATTTAGTAAATGTCAGTCCCAATCCTATCCACATCCAGCTATCCAGCATCAATGCAGGTGCAATGCAATCTCGAGGTTAGGGAACAAACATTCCCTTGCATTGAAGAGGCCTCCATGACTTCCCCCCTACAGCAGGATGCAGCAGTTGCCCCATTGGCATGGCTGCATCAATGCTGGAAAGTTGGATAAGGTTGGGCCTTTCCACTTTAGGGAGAAAGGTTTGGCCTAACCCTCTTTTTCATGTGCTGAGCTTATTACAGTATATGCAAGGAGCATATTCGTGGAACATTCAAAACTATAAATCTTCCACCCCACTTGTAGTCTGAAGTCCAGAGTTCAACCACCTCACTCTACATATCAACTCTCAGGGATATATACTGAATATCCTCCCTGGAGCTTTGATCTTCTAGAGTTCAATTTTAGAACATGTTTTCCAATGATACATATTCTGTACCAGCATGAAGGTCCAGTATTTGCAAGTGTTTTGCTTTGTTTTTAAAGGGGTGGGGGGCTCTACAGGTTTGTAGAGAAATTTATTCCACTGCTGCGCTGGTACGGGCACAACAGCTTGGACTTTTCAGACAAAACATCATCATTCTGAAAGATGTTTTCTTTTCTTCTTTTTCCTCTCTTTCCTCTTTCACAGGTGGTTCTTCTGTACTTTTCCTAGAGAGCACCACAGGTTCCGTCTGAAACTGTTCTATCTGAATCTCGAGGTGTTTCTGAATGGCCAGCCCAAGAACCTCGGGATCAACAGCGGCTCCGTAGACCTCCCACGTCATGCCTTCATCATCCCACCTCACTTCCCGCACAGGGGACTTCTCACCCTCTGCCTCGGGTTCCAAATTCACCTCTGGGAACACATGAGGGTGGCCTTCTGCTGCAACGGCAGGGCTTGTTGCCACAGACTTGCACTCCTTGGTTGGGATGGTCTGTACCTCTGCATCCTTGCACTCAAGAAGAGGCTGCAATCCCTGGGTGATGTCATTCATAGATGTCATAGTCCACGTGTCTTTCGTCTTCAGAACAGTGCTAACGCCGTCTTGGTGGCTATTCAGCACCACATACGTGGTCTTCCTTTCCTGTTGGTCTCTGCCCGGCTGTCCATAAGGTGGAGTATGCACCAGGTGTTCCCCATGCATGTTACAGTATCTCAGTATGCGTTTAGCATCAAGGCCTGACTCACTGACAGATGACACCAGCTTAGGAAGTGTTGCTGTTTCCGTAGCAGGCAACGATGGAGAATATCCAAGGTTTATTTGTTCTTTCCCCGATTCGCTTACTGAGCAGACCAACCTTGGAATGAACTGAACTGAAGGGATTGGCAAGGAATGGCAATAGGCAGGAATGGTGCCCTCGACCTTCATAGCAGACTCCTGCCTCATGTTGTAGGGAATGGCAGTACTGTTATGAATGGCCATCATGCCGGGTGGGTGCATGCCAGTGGGAAAGTTACTGTACATGATTCCACCCTGTGCATACATTGCCTGGTTTGCAAGATGGTCTCCAGGCATGTGTGACGCAAGGACGGTTGTGTGATATGATCTAGGTCCTGTAAAAACAGCAACGTTGTGTGATACAGCACCATTGTCAAATACGTTAGTGGGCACATTTTGGTCTCTAGGCAAACTTGGGACCTGAGTCACAAGACCTTCAAAATGCGGGTCATTTTCATACGAGTCTGATCCATACCTCGGTCTGTGAAAAGCTGCATTGCCTGCAGAGGCATCATACCTATTGCTGGAACTCATTGCAGAGTATGTGACACTGGTCTCCATAGTGGAAGCAGAACTCTGTTGCTTGCAGCTACATGTCAGGTCCGAAAGGCTTCTCTGGACTGCATCTCCCAGACCTTCCATTGTGCTCACATGCTGTGGATTTGCACCGTAGGCTGGAGACGCATTCTCAACAGTGTAGGTCTTGATATGTGTTGCAGTGCCCATCCCATCCTCAGATGCTGGGGACTGGTCTCCGCACAGGAAGTGGTTAGTGCCCTTGGGAGTACGCTGTGCACTGTCACTTGGAGACAAGCTGCTCACAGTTCTGACAGTGGATGCAATTTCTGAATGGACTGAAGACCATTCAGAACTAGGTGTGCTTCCAACATCGTTTTCTTTCACCTGAGTTTGACAGGCAGAACTACTGCGACTTTTCCGGAGCTCCTGCTTGCTGTTCTGTCTTTCCTCAGAACCGACCCGCCCAATGCCTGCCAGGTTTGAGGAGCTCTTTGAGAGAGGATGGGAGTTGAGGCTCAAGGTCCCGTGATAGGCAGAGTTTAAGGTTTCCTGGTGGGAGTGGTTATGGAGCCTGTGGCTGTTAGTTGCCATGGCAGATGAGAGCTCTGTGGAAGGGAAAGAAAAAGACCATTGTAAGCACGTCAAATATTACAGCTTTGATCAAATTCTGAAATCAGATCGCATCCTTGCATGCTATAGCAGAGCTGAAGTTACCCCTTGTACTCTCTGGGTATTTTAACAAGTAAAAAGTTACACTTTGTGCAAGGGGTTGGATGCATTTATCTATTACATTTTTATCCTGGCCAGTCTCATAGTATACAATGGGATTTATTGCATTGCAAGAGTTATTGCATTACAAACCAAGTCATAGTTGGGGAGGGGCCATAGTTTAGTGCAGAACACCTACTGCACATGTGGAAGGTGTCTGGTTCAACCCCTGGCACCTTCAGTTATAAAAGATCTCAGGTAGCTACCCTGGAAAAGACTTCTAGCTGAGACCTTGTAGAAAGTCAGAGAAGACACTCACTTTCACATTCCATTCTTCAGCGAGCAAGGTCTATGGGAGGGGGTCACTTTTTTCAGTGTGAGCTGCAGAACAGCAGTTCTAATTGATTGTATGACTGACTCATGTTTTGTTTTAACTGCTTTTATTTAACAAGCTTTTTGGTATCAGCGGGGAGTCCCAGAACCAAACTCCAGCAGATGGAGTGGGATCTTGATATTTCTCCTTATCCCTTTGGTAAGTCTCCCACTCCTCAATGGGTCCCCCTGAAGCAGTGGGAGTGGGCTAGTGGGCAGAGGTGGGTACCCCCTGCCAACATACTGCCTGAAACAACCACTTCAGTTGGCCTTGTGGATGAGCCAGCCCTGAAGGTCCAAGGCCTGTCCCAGGGTTATGAAATGGTTTGCCTGGTGCCAAAATTAACCTTGGCATTGCCCCTTCATTTCGCGTTTAGGTGTGTAAATCTGTAACAAATCTGCGTTTGCATATAGCAAAAGAGAAATGATGCCATTTGACTGGGACATGCTACGAGTACAACATTGTTAGACAAGCAGAGGAAGGATTAGGGTAGAAATGGAATTAACATCCACTATTTTTGGCTTAGCTTCAGAAGGGGATCTGGAATGCTTTTGCTAATTCCACTGAACTGCTTTGCTTGAAACCAACAAATATGTGTATGTTTTCCCTATGAGTTATGATTAAAGCAGTGACCTACTTAATACACTAGTAAACTTAGCATCCAAATATCATTAGCATCCAATATTAGATTTTCTGTTTTGATTGCAGACGCCAAAGCGTCAGCAGATTGCTGACATCCCTTGATAAAATGTATTGAGGAACTGTGAATCACCTGTGTGGTTTTAACTGCGATTTGACAGACATAAAATGTTTTGATGAATTACATAAGAATAAAAAGTCACAGAGAATTGGAAATGGGATTTCAGAGCATGCGACGTTATGTATTATTGTCGGCAAAGAGCTTAGGAAAGCCCAGCATGAACCCCAATAACAATCTTTTGGTGCAGAACAAGCCATAAAGTTTATCTCTAAGTAGTAAAAATAAATGTTTCATCGGCCACCAACACTTGTAACAAGGACTCAGCTTGTCCATGTCATGTACTTGACACATCAGTTGAAGGGCTAAACTGATGGGCAATTAAGCAGAAAGCCCAGAAGAGCAGAAACACAGAACGCCCCCCCCCTCACACACACACACACACACACAGACACAGACACAGACACAGACACACACACACACACACACACAGAGCGCACTGACGCATCGTGTCATCACTTCTGGTTTCTCTCCAGAGGAGGGGACATTCACTGTGATGGCTTTACATGCTCCTTTCCTTCTCCATGGAGGCTGGGAGCCCTCACAGGAGAAGGAACAGGGCTTGCAGAGTCACCAGCACCTCCTACTCCAGGGAGAACATAGAAGTGTCTGCCTTGAGGGAGTGCTTGCTACTGTGGCTTTGCACACGCTCTTCTTTCTTCTGTGGAGGCTCCCAGTGCAAAGCCACCAGTGCCTCCTCCATAACTAGGGCGGAGTCTGGGAGGAGTCATGCGGCTCTGCTGTAGCACCTGGGACAAGCGTCCCTCAGGCTCTGCCCATATTGCCTGCTGCTGCAGTGGGATCTCTATGGACTTTAAGTCCGTGAAGTGAGCAGAGCAACTTTAATTTGGGCCCTCCCACTTGCCCCTGCCTCTGAATCCAAAATTGGTCTCCTGGCAGTGATGTCATCATGTCACTACCAATTGTTTCCAGGTGCCATGAGCGGCACCACAGATGCTTTTCTTGGTCAGTTGGGGTCCCACAGGAATGCCCTGCAATGGGCCCCACTGCTCCTGAAGCCAACCCTGTATTATATGCAATTATTCAGCACCATACATGATTCAGAATCCTACACGGCAGTGTTTCTCAAACTGTGGATCGGGACCCACTTGGTGGGTCATCACCTGATGTCAGATGGGTCAAGTGCCTCACAGAAAACTGGGAGCAGCCATCTTGGAAGCTGAAGACTTTACTCTCACTAATTCCTTTTGTGAGTGTTAACAATTTGAAATTTCAAGTGAGGGTTGTTGCTGTTTCAATGTTTTCAGGTCAGTGCTTTTACATAATATTTTGTCCTAATGTTTCTTTCTGTCAGGGATCTTTCATGGTTGTGCAATTGCAGCAGCCCAAGAAAGCCAGTTTGCATTCCAGGAGTGTCATTTTATCATGTCACAATGATGGCACTTCCTGCCACATCACTTCCAGGTTAATAATATCACTTTCAGTGGGTCCTGACACAAGTGTTATTCTAAAAAGTGGGCCTCTGTCTAAAATGTTTGAGAACCACTGCTATAGGGAATTTAAACTGCAACTTCAGTGAGTAGGAAGAGGAGGTGGCTGCTGAAATCTGTTCTCTCTTGTGCTTCCCTCCTCCAAATTGTTTCTCCTCAGCCAGTTTGCTTCCAGTGGGAGTTCCTTCTCCTCTCAAAGTCCCGCTGGCAGAAGGGCAGAGACTGCTTGGGGAGGGAAATCACATGCAAGGGAAGCATTCAGGACCTCTTACCTGCCTTATTCTTTTGGAATATGGCTGGAATGCCACCTGCAAGGCTCTAGGGGGCAGTATATTGTCCAGACGCCTGAGAACCTAGTCTGCCCTCTGTGGTACCTGTACGAGATGCATATTTGTGTAACTTCCTTCTCCCACATCTTCTTTTCCTGGCCACTGAAGCAGCAATACCAGAGCTATGGGGCAAAATTCCTTCAGTTCTACATTCTGTAGTTGCAGTAGTCTCTGGTGGGACTCACAAAAATGGTAGTCTCTGGTGGGACTCACAAAAATGTCACAAAAATTGACACTTGGAATAGTGGTACTTACACACACACACACACACACACACACACACACACACACACACACACACACACAGGTTGGCAGATCAGACCTGGGAAGGGGGAAGGTTCAGTGGCAGTGGTGCCCACCAAATCTTAACTCCCTTCCCAGGACTGAACCACTCTCTCAGGTCAACATGGACTTACATCAGGGATACCTCTGGCATAGGTCAGAGTGGTGGCAGCTGCTGCCACAAATGTTCCCTTACCCCAAGGAGGCCTCAACATGCCAAAACGCCCCTGCCAGATACAGCAATTGTTGCACTAGTGAAGCTTCATTGCCACGCAGGGAGTTACAGTGGATTGGGTTGTAAATGCGGGCTTTAGAGGAATTCAGTCTAGAGACCCTGAATGGATCTGCTGTTTTCACATCTCATTTAGACTTCTAAGGGTGCAATCCTATGATGTCCCTTTGTGCCGACACAATGTGCTTGAGTCGGGTCCAACGTTACTAGTGCCAATGCGGGGGAGCCGACCCAACTCAGCTGGCTCAAGAGTGGACCTGGGTGTGGGGAGGGCAGGCGGGAGGAACTGGGCGTGGGGTGGACGTGCCGGTAGGTATGCCAGCCCGAGGAGGGGAGGGGGTGTTGGGATGCAGCCAATAGACCGCATCCAAGCCTTCATCCCCGGGTTGTGCAGGCCTGATTCAGGCCGTGTGGCTTGCTCGGAGCTGTGCCTGCTAAACAGCAGGCGCAGATCCAAGCAAGCTCATAGGAGTGGCTGGCGCCAGGCCCCAAAGAGGCTCCAGAGGCCGCCTAATTTGCACTGGATATGGCGCAGGCCGGCCTTGCTGTTCCGGCGCAAGTTAGGATTGCGCCCTGAGTCTTAGCCGCATGCACTGAAATTTAGATTTCTATTATCAAAACTACAGATAAAGTCGTTTGATCCTGAGAGCACAAGATCAATTGTTCGAAATGTTGGTGAAGGGGAATTTGCTTGCTCAGAATGCTTATTCATTTATTTGAAGGATTTATACCCCGCCTTTCCCATGCCGAAGCAAATGCCCAATGCGGCTTACATGGGCAGGCTAGTCTAAACCACCATTTTTCAATAGGGTTTTTACAAATATACAGTATTCTGCGATTCACTGAGGGCACAATCCTAACCAGCGTCCTTGCATTGCATTGCCCTTATCCTCACCGGGGTAAGGGCAATGCAGCTCTGAGGTAAGGGAACAAACATCCCCTTACCTTGAGGAGGCTTCCGTGTCTACTCCTCCACTGGAGGATGCAGAACATGGCCCATTAGACAGCTAGGTCAGGGCTGGAAAGTTGCTTAGGATTGCACCCAGAATCCTCAGGACCAGATGTAGCCGTCATAGTGTGGTTCTCTCCCCTGGCTTCATGTCATCAAACTTCATCAAGCGACATGTGTAATGTCTCACACGCCCCATCCTCACTTTGTAAATGAACTGAAGTCTAGAAGCCCCAATCCACAAATCCTTTGCATTGAAAGAGGGCTATATATCCAATCCACATTGTAGCAAAATTCCAAGAACGGTCTGATAAAGTCCAGCAAGCCTGTGTTGTGTTTTCACAGAAAATTGGGACTGCCCCTGTTCCCAACCACACCTTAAAAACCTATCTGAATGGTCTTTCTGTGACAGTTATTGAATATATCCAAAAGTTTATATTGAATATATCAGAAAGTTTTAATAATAGACAGATGTGCACATGAATAATTGAGGGCATGGAGCTCTGCTTTAATACCACCATGCCCATATATGTCTTGTATTATACCAAGAAGGGCAGTGTGATTTTAATTTACTTATAAGATTAACTCCAGCAGAAGGTTGCTATATCTAGGTTCTTATCTCTGCATAAGCTCATTACAGACACTCTGATTATAACCAGCAACTTCTCAGAAACATTGCTTGGAAAGGAGTATGCAAAACAGCCTATGGTGTATAGTCTGCAGTGAAATGGTTAGATGATAAAAGTGGGTTCTTCTTCCCTAATGCTTGGGCCCAAATTACACAGACCAGTGGCAAGGAAGTGTGGGTGGGAGGGGTGCTGAATCCTTCTCTCCTGTTCACTGCTTGTGCCCCCACAGTCCATCCCCTTAAGCACTTTCCTTCCAACTGGGCTCATTTCCAACACTGGAGCTCCCTTGGGGGAAAAGCAGCTGGGAAAGGGACTGAATGAGGAGAAATAAATGGGAAGGTTCAGAATAGCTCAGGGGCCCCTTCAGTCCTTTAAAATGACCCCCCCCACACACACACACACAAACACACATACACACATTCTGCTTTAAATGTGAATGGAGGAGACTCCTGTTTAGTGATATGGGCATCCTGGCATTGCACATAGTTTGGGCCTTAGTGCAGAGGGTTCCGGATTGGGCCATCGAGTTGCCCTCTGTGTAAGAAAGACCAGATGGAAGGAAAGTCAGACGAGATGTAGAAACATGAGTATCTGCCTTTTTTCACGTAATGCAGCCACAGGACAGTTTTGCATTTGACTTGAGCAGCAATGAAGGAGAAAAGGGTGTTTAACAGGGGAGAAGAGGTGAAGCAGCCCAGTCCTAATCATCACTGATACAATAGGGCCACATGGCCCACACTGTATTCAGCATTGGGAAGGAGCAGGTGGCAGGTCTCCTCAGGGTAAGGGGACATTTGTCCCCTTGTTGTTGTTGTTGTTGTTGTTGTTGTTGTTCAGTCGCTAAGTCGTCCGACTCTTCGCGACCCCATGGACCACAGCACGCCAGGCCTCCCTGTCCTCTACTAACTTCTGGAGTTCGCCCAATTTCATGTTCATTGCGTTGGTGACACTATCTAATCATCTCATCCTCTGCCGCCCCCTTCTCCTTTTGCCTTCAATCTTTCCCAGCATGAGGGTCTTTTCTAAAGAGTCCTCTCTTCTCATGAGGTGGCCAAAGTATTTGAGCTTCAGCTTCAATATTTGCCTTCCAGGGAGCAGTCAGGCTTGGCTTCCCCTTACTTCGGATAAAAGTTCAGCCTATGCAATGGGCTACTCAGATCTGTACCAGCAAAATCACTGACGCAAATCCGAGAAGGCCCATGTCAGACTTTCAAGCCTGGGAAGTGGAATAGGATATATCATGTGCTGCTGCTCCTGTCTCCCTCCTGTACAAAAAGGGTGGACCTGTACTGCCTTCCCCAAACCACTCCTTTAAGCTATTGATATCTTCTTAGCAATACCCCTGATTAATAGGCAGAGGTCAACAGGGCAAAAGAGAGTGAAGTTTATGAACATCAGCACATGCAGATAAGGCACACAAGAACTGAATAGTCATTTCCCTTGGGATGTCTTCCATTACAATATTAGTAGTAGTAGTATTTACAGGTAGATGATCAATTATCTGGACATCCAAAATCTGGACTGTTCTAAAATCCAGACATCTTTGTCCAAGGCTTCTTAAAAGCTTTCTGCAGTCTAGAAGGCCCTGTGCTCATTCCCACATACAGGCTGTAATTGCTATTCACTGCTCTGTGGTATGTGCCATTGTTGAAAAATATCGGAGAGGCCTGCAGATACCCAAATGGGTCACAGTGAAAAGAGCAAGAGGAAGCATTTCTCATTTTATTTATGCAATTATTCCAAAATCCAAAAAAAAAATCCAAAATCCAGACACCTTCCTGTCCCAAGTAGTCCAGATAAGAGATAATCAACTGGTATATACTGTACTTTTCAACAACAACAACAAAGATGTTCCTAATGCAGCTTGCAGAGCAAAAATGAATATCAGAGCTGTTTCCTTCTCATTGGCATTGTTGATTCTGATGTCATAAGAAGCTACTTTATACTGAATTAAACTATTTTTATCCATATCGTTCAGTATTGTCTTCTCTGATTGGCTGCCTTCTGACACCCTTCAACCCAAGATACATTTTAGCAGAGATGCCTGCAGTTTAACTTGGGGTCTCCTCCTCCATACAAGCTACCAAACTGTAAACCTTCCTCAACAGCATCTTCAGAAGATGAGGCAATTGTCCTCCAAAGCTTCTACCAGAACTCACGCCACCTTGCCAGTTCCTGAGTCATCAAAGGATGAGGACTTCAAGGCAGAGAGGTTCATGACCTCTTTAGATGGACAGGGATGCTTCCTCAGAACTTCCAGCTACTGTCACAGGAGACTTTGACGTATCTACCCACACTCCCAGATTTCAGTAGCCTACTACGTATTATTTTTTTTGGTATGGGAACCATTACAGGATAGTCTGTTCTCACACTGTTCCACTAACATTTGCAAAGCAGCACCTCTGGGAAGAAATGATGACAGGGACTACTTCCCATGTCCCACACCTGGACAGGTGTTCAGTCCCCTTGCTCCTCCTGCATCACCCTCAAACAGAATGTACAGAGAGATGGTACCAAAGGCCAGATATAGATATCAAGACAGGATATTTGCATTTCTTCATGTCATGAAAAGGACTGGCTTGGACAACACAAACAAGAGCCAGAAAACTGGAAAGCAGGAGTTGGAATTTCTTTATGCTTCCCATACAATCTGCTTAACATTTTGTGTCATGCTATAGATTTCAGCTATATTGAACATCTGAAGTGGCCTTTAGATTACATTTGAAGTTCATTTGAAGCCTTCTCCTTTAGTCCTTTGTTTAAGTGCAACTTAAACTGCAAAAAGTCAAAGCAACAATAGAAGCCTTATGCCCCTGAGGTTTTGGGGGATGGCATTCATACCCATAAGCCGACCTGTAAGTCATGAATATTCTCATGTGCTTATTTTAATGTAGCAAGAGTCACACTACCTGGACTTTAAGCTAAACCAGAGGTCGCCAAACCCTGGCCTGGGGGCTAGATCTGGAGTTTGCCCAAATCTCGCCCTCCTCACATGTTCTGCTGTTCTGTGGCTGCAGTCTTCTCTTGATCTGGGCATACGGACGCTCTGGGTAGTCGTGTCTATGGCAGCATCTTGGCACAAAGCCAGCTGGGACAAGCTTTATAAGCACATCCTTAATAGTAATAACAGAATAAAGGACAACAATAGTTTTTTGGCTTTGTTCTCCTATAGCACAACCTTAACCTGCGCTGGGACAGGCAGGCCACCTGGCCTGCACTGTATCCAGCACAGGATGGGAGCAGGCTGGAGCCTCCACAGGTCATGGGAACTTTGTCCCCTTACCCCAGGGTAGGCACCAGCTGCCCTGATGGGGCTGCTTGGATCTGCGCCTGCTGATTTTCAGGCACAACTGAGCATGCAGTGGCAGCCTGGATTGGGGCCATGTGGCCCAGGGACGGGGGTTACGCATCCAATCCACACCCCACTCCCTGGGCTGCCCTGCCTGTCAGAACACCCTCCCCACCCCATTCCCCCCTCCCTCATGCCTTCCCCCAGTACAGAATAGCCCATGTATCAGCCAAATGCAGCTGGTGCAGGAGTGGCTTATCAGGCACCTGTTCTGGTGCTGCAGCGTTGATGCTGGTGCCTGTGTCGGCACTGTGTGCCTTGCGCTGGCACCAACATGCTTTATGGCACATTCGTGACAGCAGTCGGCCAGCGCAAGTGGCTTGAGCTGACCAAAGTGGAGGTTAGGATGGCGCCCTTAAGGAGTAACATGCATGCTCCCATGTTGAGCCATACAGCTGGAAAGTCCTCAGCCTCTAAAAAGGTGGTTAATAAAACCAGATGTACAGTACATTTCAGAGACTATCATGGGCATTGGGGAAGGAGGAATATGTCACATATAGCTAGATACATTACAGACACTATCCAACAAGTGCTCTTTGCATTTGAGCAAACACTCTGTATGACACTTATCATTGTGATGGATTGCTGCCAGTCTAGTTCTTACCAATTACCACTGATTTCTTCATAAATCAGCTGAAGTAAACAGCTAGCATATAAAAGCCTAAAAGTCCCCGTATTTGGCCATTGCTTTGCTCCTGGGCCTTGCTGGATGCTAGAAGGCTGTGTTGCCTAGTATTCGCCTTGAAATGCCTAGAGAGGCCTGTGGAAGTTGATGCTCTTATGCTTGGAAATGCTTTAGGTTTATGCCTTACATGTCTCTGTCTACGTTTATGTCATGTTTATGTCTCTGGATTCCTAGAGGTGCTCCTGTACATTGATGCTCTTATGTTTTAGACCAGTGGTCCTCAAACATATTAGACCAGGACCCACTTTTTAGAATGGCATTTATGTTGGAACCCACCTCAAGTGATGTCATTAACCTGGAAGTGATATCATAGCCAGAAGTGACATCATCAAGCAGGACGTGCCATCATTGTGACATAATAAAATGATACTCCTGGAATGCAAATTGGCATACAGCAATTGCAGAACCATGAAGCATCTCTGATAGAATGCAAGATTAGGTCAAAATATTATGTAAAAGCACTGAACTAAAAACAATGTTTTTTTAAAAAACAACAACAACCCTCAATTGGAAATACTAACTGTTAACACTCACAACAGGAATATAGCAAGGTCTGCAGCTTCCAAGATGGTTGCTCCCAGCTTTCCACGACCCACCTGACATCAGGCCATGACCCACCACGTGAGTCCTGACCCACAGTTTGAATAACACCGTTTTAGACAAATAAAGCTCTTTTAAGGCAACCTTGCTTCTTCCTCTGATCCCTAAGAACCTCCAGTCCATGGCCACAGCCACAGGTCACAATAGTATAGACTGAGAGTCCAGTCCTGAAGCCGGCGGTAAGCACTTACTGCTGGCTCTGGTGTAGCACATGTACTGGAAAGCACATTTCGCATCACTGACAAAGTCTCCAGTGATAGCGCAACTGCAGGCTGGCGGAGCAGCTTTTTGGGACATGAGAAGGGCATGACACTGACATCCCTCAGACTCCAGCACAATTCTGCCAGCAGAGAGGTCAAAATAGGGAGGAGATTAGGGCATGATGTGGAAGGGACGTAGGAAGGATGTGGGACGGATAATTGACATACACAATTGACATACACATGACGGATAATTGACATACACATGACAATTCCCCTTCAGTAAATTAATGCATCCCTGATGCTGGAAAAATGCTATACCAACAACAGAGCTGGCTCCTAGATAGGAACAACCCCATAAAGAAAAATGGGAAAGGAAAAGCAGCAGAAAATTATACCCACTGCTACCCCGTCTCATCTATTTCCTAATGATGGAGCACAGAACATAGAATACATCTGGCAGCCAATCACATCAACCCCAGTCCTAAAGCCCCTACCAGGGAGACTACAGCTTAAATGAGAAGACATGCGGCACAGGGCTATACCTTTCTGGAGCTAAAAGAGTGGGGGGTGAATCCAGGGGGCTCTCCTTCTATACATCAAAGAAAAGACAGCCTGAATAGAGGATCCCAAATTGGTACTTTCAGACTGGCTGCCTGTTGGATACTTAGGTCTGTGCAGCAAGCATTGCGTGCACATGGATATTTCTGAATAAGAACCAAGGAGATTCCAGTAAGCTGTCTAACACTGAGCATACTGTAAACAGGAGAGGAAGCCCCCAATTAAAGGCAGCGAGAGGTCTCAAGAGGTATAGATGAATCCATAGGAGCAGTCTTGGAGGGTCTCACCCAGCAATGACAGTAGCTATACTCAGCAACACATCCCCATAGGAAAAAATGTTTGTGTTTTAATTATGAGACAGGAGATTCCCTCTGCCCAAATAGAGGATGCAACAGGAGTTGTGTTTTTTTCCCTTTTTTATTTTGTTTATGGTTTTGCTTGATGATTCTATTATCTACATCTTTTGAAACATTGTACTTTCTATTTTTGCAGAGAGAGAGAGAGAGAGAGAGAGAGAGAGAGAGAGAGAGAGCACAGAAGTTTGGACTTTTTACAAAATTTCTGATTGAGTCACCCATTCACTTTGAAGGCTCTGTAATCTCTACTTGTGTCTCGGTTTACATAACTGCAACACTGGAATAAGGGTTTCTTCAAGACTTAATTTGTATTTTCAAAGCATTCCTGGTTGAATAGATCTTTAGTAAAACAACAAAACAAACATTCCCCCTCTGTTCCTGGCACCACCCTAATTCAATCATTTGATCCTTCCACATTCATAATGAGATCTGGACAGTGTAACTAGCACACAAAAAGTCTGTTTTGTTTATGTTTTGTGTATTTTTTTTACATCAGCTATTCCCATCGGTGCAACAGCATATGGGAACGAACTACCTTTCCTCCTCCTCTCCTCCACCCCCCACCACCTGCAATGTGTCAGGTGGAGTGACTAATCCTAAGGATTTCACAGGCATAACTCAAAGGATTATCCAAGCTGTGTTGTTGTTTTGGCACAGGGAATTGCATTTCTCAAATTGAAAAATAACCAGTATTTTTGTGGTTGTCTTAAAAATGTCCTTCCTTCCAGATGGCAAATTGCTACTAATCAAATCACTGCACTGGGTTTTAGTTAATGCTCAGACTGACCTTCCTTTTACTTTTAGCTGCACTTGAAATAATCTTGTTCAAGCAAAGAACCCAAGGCAGTGTGTATTTAATGTAGGTCATTGAGCATACTTGCTCATATCCTATTTCATAGTGGCAGGCTTGTTTTACAACACCTGAACAAGTCCGAAGGCTGTGCTTTCACCTGGGCACTTCCATTGAAACCCATACCACTTTATTTCTTAACATGGCCTTCTTTTTCCCTGTGCAGCATGCATTGTACATTTATGTACCCCGGGTGTGACATGCACTTGAGTGCTTCCTTTTGATGTAGTACCTGGGTTCTGCTTTGTTTTTTGGAGATGAGCTTCATGCCTTTTATTTCAAATCACCTTGTATTTTTGTGCAGCAAGACATGTAGCCAGTGATGTCATGCAGGGGGAACGTGGGGGAACTCAGTTCCACTAGTTAAAATTAGGGGTGACCCCGCCCACTTCACTCTCCCTCCCCCCCTCCCAATTCCTCTGCAAAGAGCTTTTCTTCTTGGTTGGCCGGCACTCAGAGGGTTAAAGGGAGCGACTCTGGATTCCTAGGGGGGCGAAGGCAGTGACGCATTCAGGGGGAACGGACCAGAACGGGCTCCGTGGCTGGTTCCGGGTTCCCGACAAGTGCCAATCAAAAGTGAGTTCCTGTTCCTAAATCATTTGAATGACATCACTGCATGTGGCCCTTAAAATACGTGGCTAATTTTGCCATCTTCTGCAAAGTATGAAAATTAGAAAACATGAAATAGGTAGAGGCACCTGCTCACCTACTATATAATTTCAGAAAAAAGAAAGCAAGGGTGAAAATATTTTGGGAAACAGGTAGGCAGGTGCACAATAGCTTGTTTACAAAAAAGGTAGAGAAAGAATAGTATTGTAGCTGCTGAGATGGGAAGACATCCACATTTTTTTTTTCTTGAGGAAGTAATGGTAAAGGAGACACATGTGCGCTAATTGTCTGTGAAAATACAAAGGGCAGCGGAATCTGGATCTCATTTCAGGTGCTGTTTCAACTTTGGCCAGCCCTACAAGTGCCTCAATAGCACACAAAGAAAGGTGGGTTTCCTAAACGTGTGGAGTGAAAAGGAGTGACTTATGTTGTATTCACCTTCTAAAACTTTTTTTGCCTATAATTATTAATGCATTTCAGATTGGAGGGGAACCATTAAGAGTTAGATATACTGTACTCTCAAGTCCATGATAGATGTATGATTTTGGATGTTGTTTTTATGAATGTTTCAGGAGAGGGCTGAAAAAAGCTATAAATTACCAGTTCAGTTTGTGGCATTGTATTATACTTCTTTTAAAACCAACTTTGTCAGATTCTTTAGATCTTCTACAGAGATCTACTCTGAAAGAACACACTGAACATGACTAATTCAGTGTGACTATGCATGTATGTAATCAGAGAAACTACACATGACATTTAGAAAATGCCTGCCTATGTAAACTGCCTTGAATTAAATTCAAAGGAGCAATCTGATGACCAAGAAAGGCGGTATATAAATACCAATCATTATTATTATTATTTAAAGCATTTTGAGCCTAGATAGACTTAAGGCACAACTCTGAGGCTGACTTAGGCCAGCGCATGTCACTTGCACTGGTGTGGGAGTGTTGCAAATTTGCCAGAAGGCACATCTGTGCCACTCCAGAGCAGGCTAGGCCAATGCAAGGACACACATCAGCCGGCCTGCACCAGGAACTGCAGCAGGTAAGGCTGGCCAAGTTCAGTCGCAAAGAGAGCAAAGGGAGGGTGGGTGGGGGGAGGAAGCTCAATGTGAATGGAGGGCAGAGAGAGGGTGGACCCATGGGCAGGCCGGCCTGGGGAGGGGGTGAAGACAGGATGCTGGATCCTAACCCCCATCCCCATCCCAGTTGTTTTTGCATGGGCTGCTCGGAGTTGCGCCAGCAATAGCCCTATTGGAGCTGTTGTGGCCTACCCCTGGGTAAGGGGCAAATATCCTTGTCACCCCCGCAACCCCCCCCCCGCTGCCTTGGACCTGGGACAGAGGGCCTACGCGGCTACAGGGGGTCGCCGGCTGGCTATGAGGAAGCCTGGCATCGAGCCCCAGGGGAGCCGAAGGCAGAGTGCCCGGCATGAGGAGGCCTGGCCAAACTCAGGGAACATACAGTCAGCCTGGGACGACTCTCTTGTGAAGGTGAGATCCTGCAAAGCCCAGGCCCAATCTCACTAGAGTTGGGCCTGGCAACAGGTCAGGAAGGGGAGGCTGGGAGAAGCTCATAAGGAACTCAGCCAGGAGGTCACGCCTCCCTGGGCTAGGAAAGGGGAGGTGAGCTGGCCAGGCCAGAGGGGAAGCTCACCCTGCTCTGGCCATCACCTTACCCTGGCCTTGAAGGGGCAGACCCAGCCCCACTCCTTGGAGGGTGCCTGAGCCCCGGCAGGCCTGGATCTCCGGCGTGGCCAGAGGCACTGCCCCAGCACACACAGCGCCTTCCGAAGCAGGGGCGTAACTAGGGTGTGGCAGGGGGTGGCACGAGCCATGGGCGCCATCTTGCAGGGGGCACCGTTCGCATGGCGCCTGCCCCCCAAAATGGCGCCCATGGCCCGCCCGTTCCCTGTGCCGCATTCTCCTCGCTCCGGCTGGCCTTAAAGAGCCAGCCGGAGTGAGGAGAATGCGCTGCCACCCGGCGCCCCCTCCCGCTTCTCAAGGGGGGCGGGGCGCTGGGCGGCGCCGCATTCTGTTTGCTCCTGCCGGCCCTTTAAGGCCGGCACGAGCGAACAGAAAGAACGCGGCCGGGGCACCGCGTTCTGTTCGCTCCTCAGCGAACAGAACACGGCGCCCCAGCTGTGTTCTGTTCACTCGTGCCAGCTCTTTAAGGCCAGCACGAGCGAACAGAAAGAACGCGGCACCCCGGCCGCATTCTTTCTGTTCGCTCGTGCCGGCCTTAAAGAGCCGGCACGAGTGAATAGAACGCGGCTGGGGCGCTGCGTTCTGTTCGCTGCCGCCGGCCCTTTAAGGCCAATGGCAGCGAACAGAACGCACCTCTTAGAAGGGGCGGGGAGCTATGTCATGACGTCATGTGATGTGACGTCATGACGTTGCGTGCCCCTAGGGGCGCATTTTCATTGGGCGCCATGGGCGCCCTTTCAAATAGATTCGCCCCTGTTCCGAAGGACCTCCTGAGGAGTCAGACATCACCAACGGACGCCACCCCCCACAAGCCGACTGACCACCTCATCTGTTCGCGGGGCGAGCCCCACACTAGCCACCCAACGCCACCCGACCAGTCCCCCTGACACTGTCCGGCTGGTCGACAACGCCATCACTCCTACTGAGGAGCAAGGGCCTTTGTGAGGGAATGAGCCCCCAGAGACTTGACGCAGCGCCCTGGGCAGGCACTGTATGGACCGTTTGGGGCGAGCACCGTGTTGTAACAGGGTCCTCATGAATGTCAAGGTCCTGAAGAGAATAAACCGCTTGTGTTGAACCTCATCCCGTCTCGCAGGTATTTCTCGCCGCACCCCTCAGTCACGTTCACCCAGGGCCCTGTGCACCCCTTCGCCCGAGATGGAGATGACAATCCTCTTACCCAGAAGTGGCCTACAGCTGCTTCCAATACTGCCCTGGATACAGTGCAGGCCTGCTGGCCTGCCTGTTCCAGAGCAGAATAGAATTGGGCTGTTAGTTGGTCTTCAATGAACAACAGCTAGACCAAGGCAGGGGATAAGGGGACTTTAACCATGGTCCCAATCAGCAGGAGTTTGATCTGGCTGCTGTATATCCCAGGAAAAAACTCCTATCAGTCAACTTGATTTATACTCTTCAGAGTATAATCCTAACCTGGAGTTAGGCTGGCACACTTAGGCCTGCAAAGTTTGGCCACCACAAGGGACACTGTAAAGTATGTTTGGACCACTCTCAGATTCAGAGAGGCCAGTACACAGACATGTGTCATCCTTCCTGATTCCGAGAGTGGTCCAAATGTGCTTTAGGGTGTTCTTCATGCTGGCCAAACTTTGCTGGCCTAACTGTGCTGGCCTAACTCCAGGTTAGGATCGCGCCCTCAGAAATACAAGATGAACAGATTCAGAGGGTTGGTGGCAGAGTTCCTTCTACAGACAACAAGAACAATAATTTCCTTTGGTATATTCTACTTTTGGAAGAGCTAGCAATTCTTATGACAGGTTGTCTACATTTTGTTTCTTTACAGAGAAACATATAAGAAAGGGGCTTGCTGAAGTAAAGGATATCAAGTCTTAAGTTTTAAGTAGCAGCTTTAAGAATTCAGAATCCCTAGAATAAATCCTGAGAAAGGAGTTTCAGCTTTGCCGATAGGCCACAATAAGAAAACTGATTGGATCATCGTAATTGGGTCCACTTTTTAGAAAATCCCTGACTCATAACATAGAAGGAATTTCTAGCTTAGAAGAAGTTATTGCCACAGCATCCCCTGACAGATCCTGTTTTGGGTGTCCAGCAAGTAATAGTTAGAGGTTTTGTCTGTTAAACTGACTGGATCAGGCTCTGCAAGTATGGTGGTAACTAACAGCCCAATCCGAAGCTGGCTCCACCTAGTAGGACAAGCATGTTGCATGGTTGCAAACATGCTGTAAAGCATGACCATGCAGAGGCCAGTGCTGCCAGCAGAGGCCTGCACCCTCAGTGCTCTGATGCCAGCAGAGCAGCACCCGCCAGCCAGGTTAAGACAAATTAGAGGCAGCAGGAAGGTGGGGAGGCAGAACTGAAGTGAGGAGTCAATGTTTTGGAGCAAGAAACGTGGGGAGGATGGTTGTGAAAGCTCGGGGGGGGCAAGGATACTGAATGCCACATCCTAACCCCTGCCCAGGGCCTAATTAACAAAAAAATAACATAAGATATAGATTATAACAAGATGATAAAGGGTTTATAAAATATCTCACCAGGTTCCATGTCACCTGCTTGTAAGATGGCAAGGGACAAAGGAAGTTGTTTTCAGGAATGTAGCACTTTCTTGCCTCATCACCGGCTTGCCTGTGGTAGTATAGAGCAGCCCTGCCCTCTTGTTCCACCTCTTCCTCCCAGCCAAGCTGCACAAGCCCAGGCTGACAACCCTCCAGGTCCCTGATCCTGCCAGCACTTACCACCCTGCCTTCTCTGCCAACTGCAGCCAGGGGCCTTCTTTCACCTGCTCCTGGCCTCCCCACGCCAGGTGGACTTCTCCCTCGATCGTAACAGGACTAGCCTGAATGCGATTCAGGGGGAAGGGGTGGGCTGCCTGTCCTGGCTGCTGCGGCAGGGCCAGGGGCTTCTCATGGCTTAACCTGCCAATGGGGCAAGGAGGTCTTGGGCTGCTGCCGCAGTCCCCATGGGAAAGTGTGCTGGCCGGGATCCTGGCTGCCCCATGCCTGCCTGGTGAGCAGAGCCCCAAACCCGATCCCGGACAAGTTGTTCAAATCCATGGTTTCCGGAATGGTGGTGGTGGTGCTACCCTTCAAACCCAACCAGAGCTGGGTCCAGAGAGTTTTCTGAGGCCCGCAGAGGCCACGCACACGCACAAATGGCCTGTGAGGCCCTGGAATGCCACACGGTCATTTAAAGGCGACTTCCAGTTTTTGCCAAAAATGGACGTGTGCAGCCTCTGCGGGCCTCAGAAAGCCTTCCGGTCGGGTTCAGTTGTTTTGGCAACTGCAGATAATGAAATCTGTGGATGCCAAACCTGTGGATAGCACTGGCCCTTTGTATACCAAGAACCAAAGAGAGATCTTTATGAATTCCTTGTTGATCTCATGAATTCCTTTGATTAGATTAATTGTAACTGATTACAGTTAAAGCTTTGGAATACAAATGTTGACAGAATGTTATTTATTCATTTGAATGAAAGCCTTTACATAGCTATAACCATGAAAGAAAGAGCAGATAAGCCAGGGGGAGGGATGAAGAAGGCAGGGAGGGGGCAAAGCTGGGTGGGAAGGGGCGCAACAGGGGTGGGGAGGCTGTGGGGGAAGGTGGATCCAGCAGCAACGGTGTGCACTATCATCTCGGCAGGCAGCCTTCTTGCCCCCTTTCTTTTCTTGGACTTGTGCTAGTGAAATCGCTAGCGCAGCTCCAAGGAGATCCATTGCAGAATGGGAGGCTTATGGAGTGGTAAGTGGGAAAGGATTGAGCTGTACTTGAAGTTACTTTGTACATACTATACAGTAACTACAGTACGTTTTGCAGTACATACCGTAGTAACTGTAGTTCATGTAGTTCGCTGTGCCTGTTCAAATTGGTTTGAAACCCCTGTTGAAAAATTATTGGTGTGTTTGCCAAAAACAGTAACAAAAACTATATTAAGATAAATATTGTTAAGCTCATCATTAATACTTCCTTAATTGCTAAATACTTGCAAGAAATCAAGTAAATGCAGAGCTTTGATTATCTTGCTGTATGCTTCGCAGCGAAGGGCACCTGGAATTGTCATCGAGCTGCCATTACAGTGATGGTGTCAAGATTTATGCAAGCGGGCTAAGACAGTATGGAAGTAAGACATTTCTCACAGAGTGGGTATGGGATGTAACTCAAGTAACAGCCGAATCCTATCTAGGGCTATGCATCCATTGTAAAATGGATTTTAGCAGTGACCGTGGCAATGCCAGAGGACCCATAGCTGGCAACCTCCAGCAGGGCAGGGAAGCCGACAGCAGGAGCTGGGATTGGGCAGAATGGGGCAAGGAGAGGAAGAACAGGCAAGTGTCTGGGAGGGAAAGGGTGGAATGGGAGAGTGGAATGGGGTGAATAGCAGCAGCAGTGTCTTGCAATAGTATAATTGTCCTGATTTTCTTCCCGGACCCTTATTCAACTCATACCTACACCAGCAAAGTAGGTGACCCTTCTGAGGTGACCCTTTGGGGTAATGGAGGCTTACCCTGGGTAAGAGAATGAATGAATAGACCTCTGTGACTGCCCCTCCATGAGATGCAACATGTTCCCTGCTGGCATGGCTACGTTGATGGAAAGGGGGCTTAGTTAGGATTGGGCAAAAAATCAACTGCAAATTCTATAGAATAAATGATTAGAGCGCTACTGGTGCTGCTTTCTGGAAATCCTGCATCCTACATCAGAATGGACGTGGGAGTTCAGAAACCTGACAACTATAAATTCTTATGGAAGTCTTTTTGATGTACGTATTTTAAAATGCTTGACATGGATGAAAGCAGGCTTCCCAGAAATGCAAGATAACAAAACCAAAACAAATTCAGGTAGCTACTACACAGTAAATATAAATTGAACTTGCTACATTTAAATCCTTAAGTTTTAAGATCTTGAAGTCTGGATCAGATATGCAAACAAAGCATATTGGAAGTAAACTGAATATAAGCCCTCCGCAGATATAGACAATGTCCATATAGTTATGCAGGAGACATGCGCACGTTCGCAAGTCCTGCCCCTGGCGCTGATGCACTGCTTGGCCCTACGCCCACCTGTCTATTGGGACAAACGTTGTACCTGGGGAGAGTGTCACCCTCTGATTTAGAACACTGGGCACCCAGTGTTCTAAATCATGGGAATATTCTGTTCCGGGGAACAGTGTCTCAGTAGAGGATGAGGAGAAAGGGAGCTACAGAACAAATTGGTGCCAGAGAGGAGCACTCAGTGTGCTCATGTCTCCCCTGTAACCATGGACAGTGTCCACAGCGTGATAAATGTATAATAAGGATATACCCTCAACAAGGTCTGGAACTGATTCAGAACTCATGATTTTCTTTGTATATACCGTCAGCCTGCTTCTTATGTGGACTTTACTTGTGCAAATTCAGTTACTTGAACTTGAAAACAAAACAAAAAACCAAAGGGGGGAAATAGTTTAAATAGTGCAAGAAATTCTACCCACAATCCTTCACCATGTAAGTTGAATTGAGTGAGGGCCTGATCCTATATGGCACAGCACGGGCAGTACAAGCATACCACCCGCAGTTGCCATAAGGCACCTTCAGCACTGGCTGCTTAGGGAAGGTGCTGGGCCAGCGCAGGCAGTAAAGGCTTATCCCCCTTGTTGATGTCATAAAGATGCCATCAGGCACCTCCAGAGCCAGAGGTAAGCCATTAACGCTCAGGCTAGCCCAATGCCATCCCTGCGCATCCAGAGGCACCCAGGTGGAGTCGGCGGACAGTGAGTTTGACCATCAAGAGCGGTGCACACTTTCTGAGCAGGCAGGGAGGTTGGAACTGGGCAGGGGGAGGGCGTAGTGGGGGTGGGACTGGTAGTGACCTCCACTGCCAGATGGGCCAGGCAGCCTGACATGGGGCTGCTCAATTCTCTACCAGCAGCAAATAGGTGGCAGAGAGTCTAAGTGTCCCATTGCAGGAGATGGGGCTTTCCATTGGAGAAGGGGACAAACCTTCCTTTCTCCTGGTGGCTGCCTAGCTCCCCTGGATGTAGCTGTAGCCATTTGGTTACCACTGCGCCCGCAGTGTCCAGGCACCTCAGGATTGGGCTGCCCAAAATCAATTCTGAATTTGTTTATGGGCATGCTCACTGCAGACAATCTAGTCAAAATGGTAAATCTTTTATTGCAAGAAGCAGAGCCGTAAGGAGTGAAAACAGCGCCTGGGGCAAGAAAATATTTTGTGCCCCCCATTTCCAAACTCACCATCAGCACCTGGCTGTATGCTCTGGAGTTGCGATGATGTCACGTCACCACCCACTTCCTTATTTGGAGGCTTTCCAACAAAGAGTTTAATGAAGAAGGCATTCTAATCCACCCTCACTTCTGGTTCCTCCAGGTGTTGTAAGGAGGCACTTGAGTGGAAAGAAGGGTGGAAGCAACAGGAAAAAAAACAGTATGAAAGAAGTCATACTCAGAAAGAAGTCTACTCAGAAGTAAGTCCCATTGCTGGCAATGGGTCTTACTCCCAGGTAATTGTGCATAGGATTGTGGACTTAAATGTAAATGTAAATTGATCTGGCTACTGAAATGGTGGCTGCCTATTAGCAGTTTGTCCCCTTCCAGCTTTCCTTCTCCCCCAGTATTTCATGAATAAAATCTATGCACTGTATTGGTTGATTCTGTTCATCCTGCCAAGTAGGGGTCTTTTTCTTCTCAAGTGAGTGGACACGAGCAGCGAGTGCTGTCCTGCGACGAAGTGCCTCGTCCGCGACCAAGTGCCAGGTAAAAGCGCGTTACGCATCTGTGCGAGTGAAGCAGCAGGGCGAGGAAGCGAGGGCCCCAGACCCTGCCCTTTCTCTGAGAAGCAGGGCAGTTCATCCCTTATTAAATACAGAGATGGAGCCAGACAGCCAGCAGTTGGGTGGGGGCTATCCAGTGTTTTGTACAGAGTGCCACATGTATGACTATATGCCTCTGGGGCATAAGTCGTGGGTGTGTCCTCGGTGCAAGGAGCTCCAGGCACTCAGGGAACGCATCTGCTCCCTAGAGGCCTTGGTTGCGGACCTGGAGAAGCATAGACAGGTAGTGAGGGTTCATGGTGAGACTTCCGGGGACTTGCAGGCTTCGTCCCATTCTCAGCCAGGCAGCTCCTCAGCTGCTGGGGAAAGGAGTCTCAGGGCTGGAGGACATCAGCCTGGAGTAGAGGGAATCGATCCCCCAGTGGGGGCCCCTTCTTCTGGTGATGAGCCCGCATCCAGTCGCACTAAGGATGCTCCTCGGCGGGAGGGGGGTCGTGGTCTCCTTGTTGTGGGTGATTCTATAGTTAGGAATATAGAGAGAGGGGTCTGTGACGGATGTGAGGACCGCACGGTGACTTGCCTGCCTGGTGCGAAGGTTGCGGACATCACGTCTCATCTAGATAGGCTGGTAGGGAGTGCTGGGGAGGAGGTAGCGGTCGTGGTGCATGTTGGCACCAACGATGTGGGGAAATGTAGCCGGGAGGTCCTGGAAGCCAAATTTAGGTTGCTAGGCAGGACGCTGAAGGCCAGGACCCCCAAGGTGGCGTTCTCAGAAGTGCTACCAGTTCCACGTGCAGGGCCAGCTAGGCAGGCGGAGCTCAGGAGTCTCAATGCGTGGATGAGACGGTGGTGTCGGGAGGAAGGGTTTAGATTCGTTAGGCACTGGGGAACATTCTGGGACAAGCCAGGCCTGTACAAGAGGGACGGGCTTCACTTGAACCAAAATGGAACCAGGCTGCTGGCGCTTAATATTAAAAAGGTGGCAGAGCAGCTTTTAAACTGATCCCTGGGGGAAAGCCGACAGGAGCCGAGTGGCGTCCGGTTCGGAACTCCTCATCCCTACGGGAAGAGGAGGGTGGAGGAGTACCAAAGAGCAATGGAGGAGTAGGAATTAGAACTTCAAACGTGAGTGTAAGTGATAGTTTGTCCAGTACAAAGAGAGGAGGGGGAAAGGGATCAAAAAACAGTCCCTCCTTAGAGAACCCCATATATAGGTGTTATTATGTGAATGCCCGAAGTGTCCGAGCAAAGATGGGGGAACTGGAATGTTTGG
>JAJKFI010000035.1:8082803-8099756 GCA_029204185.1 Lerista edwardsae | reverse complement strand
TTCTTATGTTCTTATGTTCTTTTTACTAAATCTACAATCCTATGCACAATTACCTGGGACTCAACAATCCGTTCCCATAATAGCAGCCAGGGTTCTGTAGGACTGTGTAAAAGCCTGTGTTCCATTTTCAGTTCCCAAATGTCAAGAGCTTGCAAGCCTATTGGAGAAAATACAGCACCTCTAGCGCACGTTTTTCTGAATCCCCAACTACTCACAAGGATTTCTCTATGCACAATTACCTGGGAGTAAGACCCATTGCCAACAATGGGACTTACTTCTGAGTAGATTTCTTTCTGAATATGACTTCTTTCATACTGTTTTTTCTGTTGCTTTCACCCTCCTTTCCACTCAAGTGCCTCTTTACAACACCTGGAGGAACCGGAAGTGAGGGTGGATTGGAATGCCTTCTTCATTAAACTCTTTGTTAGAGAGCCTCCAAATATGGAAGTGGGTGGTGACGTGACCTCATCCCAACTCCGAGAGAGAGTTTGCATCGCATACAGTCATGTACTGGTGGTGAATTTGGAGGGGGGTGCAAAATATTTGCAGGTGCTGTTATTTGCATTTTGATCTTGCAAAAATTGTGCCCACCCTTTGAACTGCACCTGGAGCAGCTGCTCCTCAGGCTCCACCCACGATACATCACTGGCAAGAAGAACGTCACATTTAGAGTTGCAGGATTTCCAGTTGTTGCCCAGAAGGTAGGAAGGATGTAGCCCTTCTTTCACTTACCAGGGGCTACTATGTGCCCTGAGGAGAAGGCAAAGAAGAGAACCCAGAACTCAGCCATCAGCTCCCGAAGGGACTACCCACAGCCAGAGACAACACTGTTGTATCCCTTATGACTGTTCTTCGCATATTTTTAAATTGTAAAAAGCAGAATGGTGGTATATAAATGCAGCAAATAAATACTGTAATATTGTCTATTGCAGCGGTCTTCAAACCAGAGACCACTGCTACAGGGAAAATCTTCCCCGGTGCAAACAACACTTCATGTTCTACTGGGGAAGCCGCAAAAGACCCCTACTACTGCTCCCAAGGGTCTTCGTGGCCACCTGCCCATGTGCAGGATGCCAAGTGCATGGCTTGCTGGGGCAGCAGACCCAGGAAATGGTTGGCTGCAAAGACCCCTGGGAGCTGTAGTAAGGGTCTTTCGCCATTTCCAAGGAGTAATGCGAAGTGTCATTCACTCTGGGGAAGGATTGGAGAGGCACTAGATCTGTCCCACAGACTGGAGTTTGGAGCCCCCTACTGAATGATGAATACCTAAGGACACAGACACACAACATGTACACAGTTTAGGCCAGAGATTCGACAGTGCACAACTTCCTGAAACAGCTTCCCAAATGAAGTCCAATACTGGTTCCTTGGGTTGGATGGACATTAACACAAATTATTTTGAGCAATTCAACTCAATTAACACCTACATTTCAAGGAAAGGCGTTTCCCAAGCTTCATTTCTTTGGTACAAATGGACAGCACACAAGAGATGGGAAGAGTAAGGAAAAATTAGGCAGGATGAGAACAGAAGTCTGACAAAGCTGTTTGAAAAAAAATATGCTTTGGGCCTGTCTACATTACAAACCCATACTAGTTTTATATAATTACAATCCAGGCACTTCCACATATTGTTCAGAATCATACTTAGACAAGACTTAGAGAATTATCTGTTAGAGGCCCCTAACTTTATCTTCCCCAACCCCCAAAAACTATAGTTCCTGGGATCCTTGGAAAGAGAACTGACTGTTAAACCAGTTTGAACCTAGAGAAACTACTGCTTCATTCTGCTTGGGTCCCTAATGATTCCCTCCTTCTTAAATGAAAGCATCTGTCCTTACAAACAGTATCAACTCCAGTTGTCAGACAAGAAAATGATTTCAGTCCAGCTATATGAAAGATGCAATTCTTTCAGGCACAAAAGTACCACCACCACAAATCATCAAACGAAGACACCTTTAAATGGGACCTTATTGTGAGGGCTACTATTGTGAATCCACTCTGGGGAATGTGATTGGAGAGCTTTTCCATGGGTGCCTGTCACAATCATTTTTCAATGAAGGACTGCTTCCTAGTCGCTAAGGAGTACACTCCGTGTGCCTTGGGTGGCAGCTGGTGTCAATCTCATTTATGTTCAGCCTATTCCTGTTCCACTTTCCTAATTGCACAAGGGATTACCTAGACAAGTTCACAAAGTGATTGCAATGTGATGAAGGGACCCTTCATGCTGCTGCAGGTGCTTCTCCTGAATGGAACCCTTTTAGCAATCCGTTCCTTTTCTAAACAAAGGGACCATAGAAAGTGCCTGTTCAGACTTGACTATTCTTACCTAAGCAGCACCAAAGTGCCAGTATTTATCTGTGGTTTCTCTTTCTCACTGTGCTTTCTTTCCATCAGCAGTTTTTAACTTGTTCATAAGCAATAATGGCTCTGTATGTCTAGCTAAGAATATTTAACGACTTTTTCATTATCATCCAAAAAATTCCATTCTCCCCTTTGTCTATTATTTCCATAGCTGAAATATTGATTTGTTAACCACGTCAAGATGTGCATTGTCCATTTCTTTTGTGTCCATGATTATGACCAATGGAGGACTACCAGTTAGCTACCCCTGCTAACTGGGCAAGAGGCACTTTTGTAAGTGGTGTTCCTCTTACATTTAGCAAGAGGAGAGTTATTGTCCCTCTTCACCCCAGCTCAGTGTCTTTGCTAGTGGCTGCTGCTGCTGGTGTTCTGTGTTTTTTAGATTGTAAGCCCTTTGGGACAGGGAGCCATTTAACTTTATATTATTTGCCTGTAAACCGCTTTGGGAACTTCATGTTGAAAAGAAATATAAATACTTTTTTATTGGTTGGTTGGTTGGTTGGTTGGTTGGTTGGTCCTGTTATTGCCTGGCATGAGAGCTATATTCTAGTTTGGAGCAACTGAAATTATGAGGTTGTAGATGGCTTGAAATCCAACATCTCGTGTTTATGAACTGCTGCTGCTGTGCAACTTGAGAGCATGAAACCAGATGTTGTTCTTCCAGAGCTAGTACAAGGTGGTAATTTCATCCCTTGCCTTGACACTACAGTAGATGCTGGTGCTACCCTCTGTAATGAGGAAGCTTCAGCCATCAGCATAGTGCGCAAACGTTCCAAGGAAACCCTTACATCAGAGATTGGCAACCTACAGCCACCAACTGAATCTGGCCCGCCAGCCAAAATTATCCCGCCCAAGCAGAGCCTAGCTCGAGGGCTCTGCGACGGGCAGCACTGCCATTCCCTGTCTTGTACATGGCAAACTGAGCAGGAGGTTTTGCCTCCCAAGCCGAATTCTGTGCAGCTGCTTCCGGGTGCTCAGCAACCCTAAAGTTTGGCGATGATGAGATGATGTCAGCACCAAACATCCTGCCCCTATTTTTCAAATATGCAAGTTTCTAGCCCCTCTTGCTATGAAGGTCAGCTTGAAATCATGTGAAACCAAGGCTTCCTATCCTTTCCTTTTGGAAGCACAAGCAAAATAAAAGAAAATGTTAACGTGATTGCAAGATTGCTTGATTGATACAAGTAGTAGAATTTTGATCTTCTCAACTCAGATTTGAGTTGCCTGGGTGTAGAATGGGGTAGGGAAGATACTGTAGCGGTTCACGAGTTGGACTTAGACCTAGAAGGTTCAAAGCCCCACTCAGCCATGAAGCTTCCAGCCAGGTTTACCTTAGGCCAGCCTGTATCTTTCAGCCTCACCTACCTCTTAGGGTTGTTGTGAGGACAAAAGGAGGGGAGGAACCATGTATTGTACCCCTGCTAACTGGGCAAGAGGCACTTTTTCAAATGGTGTTCCTCTTATATTTAGCAGGGGGAGAGTAATTTGTCCCTCTTCACCCCTGCGCAGTCTTTCTAGTGGCTGTTGCTGGTGGTCTGCCTTTGTTTTAGATTGTGAGCCCTTTGGGACAGGGAGCCATTGAATTTTATTATTATTACTATTTGCCTGTAAACTGCTTTGTGAACTTCGTGTTGAAAAGCGATATATAAGTACCTGTTGATTGACTGATTGATTGATTGATTGATTGATGTATACCACCCTGAGCTGCTTGAAGGAAAGGTGGAATAAACATGTGAAAAATAAATATAAATAAATATTAGTTCCTACTGATCTTTCTTTCTTGCATCTCTGCTTTCGTCCCCAAGTGATCAACAGGACTTTGTACAAAGAAAACTGTAGTAAGGGACTAGTGATTATTAGAACCTTCAAAAGATGGGGAAAAAACATATTCTCTTTGCCTGAGTTACTACAGCATGTAACGTTTTCTTTTTGTTTTGAAATGCATTAATAAAGAGTTACTATAATGGAGTTACAAAAAAGAATTAAGATATTTGGTGCAGAGTGCAATCCTAACCTGGAGTTAGACTGGCATAGTTAGGCCAGCAACATTTGGCCAGCACAAGGGACATCGTAACGTATGTTTGGACCACTCTCCGAGTCAGAGAGGCTAGTACAAAGATGTGTGCAATCCCCCCTGATTCAGAGAGTGGTCCAAACACATGTTACGGTGGCCCTTGTGCCGACCAAGCTTTGCTGGCTTAACTGTGCCGGCCTAACTCCAGGTTAGGATTGCACTCTCAGTTTCATTTTATTATGAGTGTTATTGCTTGATCCATTTCCACAGCACCATCTGTATACAGGGCACGTCCACTGCCCTGTAATTAACAGGTTCTTCCATATCATATCATTGCTACAGTTTATGATTTATTAAGCACTATTTAGTTCATATGACCAGTGGTGGCATCTAAATGATTTAAGAACAGGAACTTACGTTTGATTGGCACGTGTCAGGACCCGCCCACCGGAAGTGACGTCATAAGCTGGAGGCTGGCGGGGCCCAGGTCTACCCATGGCTGGTTCCTAGCCAGCGACGACGTCAGTGACGAGTGGGCGGAGCCAGCCGGTTCTGTACAGTGCCTGGCGCCTACAGAACAGAAAGCGAAGAATTCCCCCCACCCCAATTGCAGCTCCAATAGCGATGGGGACAGTCTCCCAAAGAAGCCTCACACCGAGAGCGCCAGTGAAACGCACTGGACTGGAGAGACAGTGGCGAAAGCCTTTCCTTGGTCTTCATGGCTAGGCGAAATGGAGTTATTCAAAATTGCCAGGGAAGTTGAAAATTGGCACAGGGGCAGCAGCCTCGAAGCCGAGGCTGGCTGAGCAGAATGAGGCAGGAACCTGTGGAAGGGGCTGAGGGGCGGCACCACTCTGGACGGCACCCTTGGGCGCTTCCCCACACCAAAGCCCGCTTACACCTGGCACATCAGGAGGGCGGCTTCAAAAAGTCCCGGCTCCCCTCCGTCCCCTCCAGGGCCCCCCTCGATTTGCCACCACACCCCCAGGACACCCCTTCTCCCCAGTGGGCTGCAGACTCACCAGAGTGGCTGCTGACTCCACGTGTGTGGCTGGAGGGAGCGAGGAAGGGGGCTGTGCAGGACGGGACTTCCCCACTGCAGCCCTTCCCCCTTCGCCCCTCTAGGAATCTGGAGTCGCTCCCTTTAACCCTCTGAGTGCCGGCCAACCAAGAAGAAAAGCTCTTTGCAGAGGAATCGGGAGGGGGGAGGAGGGGGGAAGTGCCGCAGAGTGAAGTGGGCGGAGTCATCCCTAATTTTAACAAGTGGAACTGAGTTCCCCCGTGTTCCCCCTACATGACATCACTGCATATGACATTCAACAGAGTAGGAGAAGGGAGGAGCCTCAAGGAATTCAGAGACTTCAACAGTGGGGAAAGCAGAAGGAGGAGATAACAGGAAAAGGAGTAGTCATGATAACAGATGATGAATATTTGTGAATGCAGTTACATGCACTAAGGATCAAAAACAGACAATATGGGGGCAATTGCCTGTACATTAAACCGTGTTTGCTCCATTCACATTTAAAATAGGGAATTCGGGAGCTGCTCTTGTAACAAGAAGGAGAATATGAAGGAGGGTGCACCTTCTCTTAACTTGCGGTGTTCGGTAACTTTCAGCAAGGTTTTCCTTGCCCAGGTAACTTCCAGATTTGGAGAGCAAAAGAAATTTCTTAAAGGTGCAGAACACCAAAAGGTAAGGCTCTGCTCTCCTCCTTCATGTGCTCTGTTCTGTTTAGAGATCCTCCCAATCATTGCCTTATATGTCAGTGAGGCACATGTTTAACATATGGTTGATTTAAGGAGGCAGAGGAGGGGGGAAGGAAGGAAGTTGACACCAAATGAGCGTCCTGAGAAGGAGTTCCAAACGTAAGGGTCAGGAAGGGAGAACAGGGGAGCAAAACAGGATATCAAAAACATGAAGCCCACAAAAGTGAAAAAGGCCTCTACCCTGCCCTCCAGCAGGGGCGTAGCTAAAGAAGTGCAGAGGGGTGCAACTGCACCCAGCAACAAGCTTTAGGGGAGCAACAAGCTGAGCTTCTCTCTAGTGGCCAAAATGGTGAAAACCTTGCTAAGTATAAATAATACCATCATATTATATGTCATTGGAAAGGTACATGTTCATTGGCACATCTATGTCAGTGCTGGAAAGTTGGTTAGGGTTGCATCCTGAGAGCACAATCCTAACCTGGAGTTAGACTGGCACAGTTAGGTCAGCAAAGTTTGGCTGGCACAAGGGAGACCATAAAGTATGTTTGGACCACTCTTGGAGTCAGAGGCCAGCACATGGATGTGCGCCATCCTTCCTGACTCCAAGAGTGGTCCAAACGCACTTTACGGTGGCCCTTGTATTGGCCAAACTTTGCTGGCCTACCTGTGCCTGCCAAACTCCAGGTTAGGATTGCGCTCTCAGTCACAGAACCACATTTGCTAGAGGTTCCATCGTTAAGAACCATATGAGTTCTTCATGAGAGTTAAACAGTTCTGATTTATATTTGTAGCATAGATATAGTCAGATTTTGCTGTACTTGAAATGTGTATAGCACATCCTTGAAATGTGGATATATAGATTGGACCTCGGTATCTGCTTGGGATCTATTCCCGGACCCCACGTTAATTCTGAAACCCACAGGTACTGGAATCTGCAGGTGAGCTCAGTAGGACCTTTGCACTCATTTGGAGGCATCCTGAGGTCTAGAGAAGCTGTACACAGCCTTTCCAGGCCTCAGAAAGCCTCCCAGGATGTGACTAAAAGGCGCTTCTGGTCACGTTGGGGTGACCCTCTCTGGGTCCTCCAGATGCAGGTTTGGAACTGATCACAGGTTTGCAACTGATTTATGCTGCCTTTGGGGGAAGGGCAAGACAAAGAATGCAACTGGAGTCAGTAATGCCCCAAGACTGGGTTGACAGAAAGATAAATAAGCACATATGTTTTTAGAGTATTCAGCATGATGTTCATGTTTTAGCAAGAGATGTGCAAGAAAACAACACACACATTATCTTTGGTCGCTGCAGTGCAGTCAGGCAGGTGTGGAAACCATAGCTACAATACTCATGAGGGTGGCCAGACACAAAGAAAGTCAAGCTTCCTGGATCTGTAATAACTAGGTAAAGGTCCAATAGGGAATAGGGACAAGTGTTAAGCTGCATCAGGGTGCCAGAATTCAACACAGCTATTATAGGGACAGCAGCCCTGTCCTCCTTTGCATCTGGCCCCCCGGTCACCGTCATTCCAAAAAGCATTTTGGACTCTCTTAAAAATTAGAGCTCTAATGTTTCTCTTCTGATTTTTTTAAAGATTATGAGCCCTCTGGGGACAGGGAAACATTTATTAATTTTATTGTATAAACTGCTTTGTGAATTGCTCCTGTTGAAAAGCATTATATAAATATTAATCATCATCATCATCAATATGAATATGAACATTCAGTGGAAGAAGACTCCATGCTGTTGTTTCAATCTTTCCCTGATATGGCACCTCTGCATACTTGGTAACTAAAGCTGCATGTTTGTATACCATTATTTGTAAGAGCCATTAGTTCTAAGTGAACATGTACAGGATTAGGCTACAAAGTCCTGTCCTACCACTTTTATGTGTGGCCTGAACTTCTGAAAGTGTGTAAATGTTTGCAGCAGTTCTGCCTCTCCTTAAACAACTGCAAGTTCTGAATCAGATCCTTACACGGCTCTTTTTAGATGCCTGTCTTGTTCTTTTGCCTGATGAAACTTGTCGCATTCAATAAAACACTTCTTTATAAACACTGGCTATAATAGTGATTGGGCAGCAATGATGCCCCCTCCCAAGTAACAGGTTGTTTAACCCTTGATGCAAAGAGCCTAATCTGCCTTGTCAGTTTTGCAATCCATTAAAAACTGGGTCGTCGTGGCCCACTGGTCGGCCATAAACCTACAGTTTGAGAACCACTGGTCTAGTTCAATGAGTATTTGGTAGCCAAATAATGTAAATCAGCATCTTTCAGAGCCACAAGGAGCCTCTCTCTCTCTCTCTCTCTCTCTCTCTCTCTCTCTCTCTCTCTCTCTCTCTCTGTGTGTGTGTGTGTGTGTGTGTGTGACCAACTTTTATTACACTTACTACAGTCTGTGTATTACAGTTCTTGTAACAGCAGCCAGATGTGCAAAAATTAAGGGCTTCCCTTTCCTGATCTCTCACCTTCAGGCAAGGAAAAGTTTCACTGGTTTAATTTCTGCATGTCAAGCTTCTCGTAAAGGCACAGGAGCATGGTCAGTAAACAAACAGATGGGTAGCAGAGTTCACATCTGCCAGTGCATATACACATATCTGGCATTTCAAAACTTGGATTGCATTTTGCATTTTACCAAGAGCAAAATAATGAATATCCAAATTCAGATTTTAAATTTTAGCTGCTGGGCCTGAGATTTTGTTAAACTAGGAATGGATTCATCTTCAGTAAGACATTTTTAGGCACTGGAAATCTTAGTAGACTTTGGCTAGGAAAGATGGGAACGATATAAAAACGCCTGAATTATGTTATTGTTATATATTATTCTGTGACATAACAGAATCAATAATGCTAATATTTTCATAGCAGAACATGATCATGGTCTGTTGGATGGCATTCAAAACCATAACAGGGTGGAAGCAAGGACAGGTGCCCCGGTATCCCCTGATTTGGTATCCATGGATACCACGATGCCTACTAAAAAGATAGGGGAATATTAAACAAATCTCTTTTTTTTTTACCTTGTTGCTGTAAAACCACTGATGTGCCCCTCTCTTTAAAAAGGCATCCCCAGTTTTAGGTATCCATAGGGGAGTCCTGAACGCAACCCCAGCAGATACCAGGGCATGCTTGTACTGTATTAAGAAATCATTACAAAACACATGCAAGGACTTACAAAGCAATCTTGAGCCCATTTACTCAAAGGTAAATCACATTGAGTTTAATGGACTTACTCCATAATCAGTTGCGTACAATTGTAACTTTAATTTGAGCTATGGGCCTCAGGCTTAGATTTAGAAAGTGTAAGCTCAGTTCCCTAAATAGATTTTCAACATTAGCCTCTTCACTGGAATGTGCAAAATAATTGAAAATGCCTCTGAGCATGTACAAAGTCCATTTCCCTCCTAATAGCTACCAATTCAGCCTATCTGGGATGAAAAAGCAGCTCTTCCAACCAGAGTGAGAGAATTCAAGTTCCAGGCAATCATTATCCCAAGCCCTGCTCTTTTTTAGAAGTTCTTTACTATGCCAGACAGGGAGGAAAAAATGGATGAAATTCAGGAAGAAACACAGATTTGAAAAAGAAGACACAAAATTATCACAACCTAACCTGATGGATTTCCTAGCCTCTTTGCAAGTAAGTGTCTTAAAGAATTCTTCCTGTGTTCATGAAAACAACTCCTCCGTAATAGCTCATCACTTCCACGGTGTTTGTGAAGAGGCTTCCCACCGATCCCTCTCACTGGTTTGGTTGTGCAGCATTTTTAACCTCCAGAGGCTCAGCTTTGTTGTTCCCAAAGACAAGACTTTTAAAGCAAGATTACACTGGAACTGCAGGGGAAAGTCCACAGCAGGTGCCCCCAGTTCTTACCTTCCCTCCACGCACAGAGCTTTCACATCCAGATGTGCCAGGCCTGGTTACCTGGTGGGGATTTCCAAAGATGCTTCAAAAATCAAAAAAAGAACTCGGGAGCCATAGGAGTTCAGCCTCCCGTTGGGAACTCCTACCTGGAAGGAAGGCTGTGAGAAGAAGAAACCAAACAAGCATCAAAGCCAACAGGGAAGGGAACAGCCCATGGTGTTTTCCTTTGCATCTACAGGTGACCCCACAACCTCACTTGAGTGCCTCCCCCTAGAGCAGACTGAGAGGAAACAAAATGGAGACTGGCAGCGAGGGACAGAGATAATCCTGCTGCTTCATCTGATTAGAGAAACTGGGCCTGTGCTGAGCCAAGGGAAAGAAGGGGAGGAGAGGGAGAGAGAAAGCGAGGGAGAAAGAAAGGGTCAGAAGGAGGAGGAGGAAGAATAACTGGGTGATGGGGGCTAAGAAGGGGAGGGAGAGAGGACAGGGTAATGGGAAGCGCAGAACTGGGCAGAGCAAGGGGTAGCAAAGGAGGAGAGAGGGGTCCTGTACCTTCCAAAGTTGTGTAGAAGAGGGAGCTTGGGTGAGAGTGTCTTGGGTGAGAGGGTCAGAAATTCCCTCTTCTATACATGAACTGTGTCCCCTTTTGAATCTCTCTGTCTCTGTCTCTGTCTGTCTGTCTCTCTCTCTCTCTCTCTCTCTCTCTCTCTCTCTGTGTGTGTGTGTGTGTGTGTGTGTGTGAGAGAGAGAGAGAGAGAGAGAGAGTTGGGGCATTGGTTATAGTACAGTAGAGCTGAGCTGAATTTAAGAAACATTCCTAATTTAGATGTGCTTAAAAAGTTTTAACATTTGTATTCTCATAATCTGAGTGATTTTCATCATTCCTGATGATGGAAGGTGCTGGATTTGGGGAGCTTAAGGGGCACAAATAATACCTAGGTGTCAACATATTGGATTTGGCAAAATAATTCTTACCATTACTGCCGTACCATTCCAAAATGCTTCCAGGTTTTAAGGTTTTTTTTAAAGTGTCCCTAAAAGTCAAATTCCAAATGCAACATGTTGACAATGTTTTGATGCTTTTTGTTGACAAAAATTGTTCCAAAATGACTATATTTGGCAAATACAGTAACTGTCTCGGGAAAAGGGTGATTTTTCATCAAGAAAAGAGAGAGAGAGAGAGAGAGAGAGAGAGCTGTAAAAGGGGTTGTGGGGTTGTTGGGGCTGCATACAGCACACTTCAGAGTAAGGGAAATACATTCCCTTTACTCCGAGTAATGCCCCAGCAATCCCAATAGGACTCCTCAGAGCTGCACCAATATGTGGTGCAACTCCTAGCGGCCCATGTAGGGCCGACCATCCTACTGTAAAAACATGTAGGATGGGAGAATTTCACCCTCCCGTTTCCAGGTAACGGTGTTTCAGTTCCAGAGCTTCCTGGATGAGACTGCTTATTAGAACGCCTTTCAGTCTGGTTTCAGACCTTAACTTTAAGACAGAAACAACCTTGGTCATCCTGGTGGATGATCTGTGCCATAGACTAGGCCAGGGGTGTCAAACATAAGGCCCACAGTATGGATTCAGCCTCAGTAAGCAATTTCTCCCCCCACCCCAGCCCCATTATAATTGGGTACTCCCGGTGTGAAAATTGGGCTCTCTCAATTATAAACAAGATTTGCACATTTTCTCTTCGGTCATTTGCAGCTAATGAGTTTCCATGTGAGAACATAGTGCCTATTTCTGGCTATTATTAATTTTGTCACTTCCTGCGTAATGGTGTAACTTCTGGCCCTCAACAAAAGTCAAGAATGCTATACGGCCTTCAGTATAAAATGACTTTGACATCCCTGGACTAGGCAGAGGGAATACATCCCTGGTGGACCTGCTGGACCTTTCTGCGATGTTCTGCACCACTGACTGTGATGTCCCTCGCGGTCTGTTTTCCTTCTAGGAAAAGCCTGAGGAGAAAGGAAACCTGAGGGACCAGACAGATCCCTTAGGAGACTACAACAAGTGGAGGTGAATGTGAAGACATAGGGAAGCTGAAGAACGAGCTAGGAGAAGCAGGGAGCTGGGCGGCTGTGAAGCTACTCTGGGTGAGGGAGAAAGGTGAGGCCCCAGCTCTCAACTTTTCTGGGGGGTGGGAAATGAGACCAAGAACGCCCCATCTGTGATCCACTGGAAGGACCCTGTCAGCACCATCCAAAGCTGAGACTAGGCAGGCAGGTTAGCTGGGCACTGCACTACTCTCACCTGCCATGAAGAACCTTCCGACCTGAGCCATATCCCTGCCCCTCACCTGGAGCAATGGCACTCCTGAGTGAAGCCCAACCTGAATAGAATGGTGAAGCAGCCTCATTTCTGTTGACCCCTCTCCTTTTTCCACATTTTGTTACGATTGAATATATTCCCTTGCCAGGCTGATTATTCTTTCCCCAGATGTCGTATCTGGTGGTGATAGATCTGGAGCTCCCACTGTGGGTGGACCTTAAGGAGGATCACTAAGTCCATTAAGGAGGTCCACTAAGTTTCTCATATATGAGAATGATTTCAAATAGAAAAGCCCCCTGAATACATGAAAAACCAACACATTATAAATGCGGGGTCATAAGTTTTTGTGGAATTTAAATTGCTGGGAGCAATGGGGTATTTATATTTGTATAAGTGATTGTTGTATGGTTGATTGTGCATATTTTAGTTTTGGTGTTGTCCAGTTTTACCTTGGGGAAGAGCACCTCATTTCGTTGCACCCAGTTGTGAGTGTAATGACAAATAAATTTCTTATGTCTTATGTCTTATTAGGGGCAAGGCCTCCACCTCTCATCTGAATGGTACATTGCAAAAAAAGCTATGTGATTCTGCTCCAAAATAAAATGGTCTTACTTTTGTAGTTTCAATCTTTGCCTGACTATGACATCACTTTGTTCTAATCTGATCTATAAACCGAATGGCCTTCATGTTGCAAGTATGTATTTATGTAGCTCTTACGTCCGTATGATAAGCAGAAACTCTAGAATCCAGCTGTCTCTTGGGGAGATCATAGCGGTCACAACCCTGATTACAACTCCTTGTGTGGTGGTTCATCATGACTCCAGGCTCTGTGGTCTGAAGAAGCTTGGAAAGGGTCCATCATTTCACATCAGAGAGCACAAGCCCATCTCAAACTAGCAGAATTGCACCTGCACCACTTAATGCTAGCCTAAAGGCAGCCTTGCTATGTTTTTAGAAATCTGGCGAATGATGTGAAAATAATGCAGCCTTCCAGAAGGCTGCATTTTGAGGACAATCTTTGCTTAAATTCCATCTGTCACCGTTGATTTGAATCACAGTATAGGTACTCATATAGAAAGGGGTCATTTAACTTTTATTCTTTAAGGATTCAGGGTTGTTGTTGGTTTGATTTAAACAAAACACTATTTGGAACATTTGATAGAGACTTAGGGCCCAAACCTATCCAACTTTCCAGTGCCAGTGCAGCCATGCCAATGGGATGTGTGCTGCATCGTGGGGTAGAGAAACAGTTACAGAGACCTCCTTAATATTTGTTTCTGTATCATGTAGCTACATTGCAGCTTCATTAGTGCTGGAAAATTGGATAGAATTGGACTCTTAGGCTATAATCCTGTACATACACACTCACTTCGGAGCAAGTCCCATTGAACTCAATAGGACTTGCTTTTGAGAAGACATGCCTAGGCTTGAACCCCAAAAATCAAGGCAGATTTTTTTTTCTTGTATCAAACATATTGGATTAGTACACCTGGCATCCACAAATCACTTGAGAACTCCATTGATCCTCTGTTGATGACCCTTGCATATCCTCCAGCATGTGAAAGCCATGGTTAATGAACCCAGGCACTATCTGTGGGTCAATGTCACTTCTGGATTGATAAATGTTAGATAAATGTTAATTGCTTATGGCCAAGTCCTATCCAGTGATGGTGCGTAGGATGCAGGGCCACTGGTGCCGTGTTTAGTGCATCCTACACTCCATCCCCGGAGGATGAGTGGCATCTTTGTGTCAGCCTCTGCAAGGTCCCTGATGGGACTCCTCAATGCTACCCAAGCTCTGTTGCTGGCATAAGAGCCTGCTGGGGTGGGTGTGTGTGTCTGGCCTGGGACAGGGGTTCAGATCTGGTGGTTCTGCCATGGACAATAGGTACAAGGCAGTATAGGGATGCATGGAATCATGGTGATAGTGTTTCTCTTTATCTGCAATTTCTGGTATCCACTCGGGGGGGGGACATATCCTTCACGGAAACTGGGGGGCACCTGTATTCATAGAATCATAGAGTTGGAAGGTCATCTAGTCCAATAGGAAATCCTCCTAGAACGTCTCCAGCAGGTGTCTGTCAAGCCTATGCTTGAAGGTCTTTAGTGAGGGAGAATCCACCACCTCCCTTGGCAGACTATTCCACTGTTGAACCGCCCTTATTGTCAAGAAATTCTTCCAGATGTCCAGCCGGAATCTCCTCTCTTGCAGTTTGTACCCATTGGACTTAGTTCTATTGTCAAAGGCAGATGAGAACAGATTTGTCCCTTCTTCTTATGACAGCCCTTCAGATATTTGAACAGTGCTATCATATCCCCTCTCAGCAGACATGTCATGTAGTGGGTACGTGGGGGTACACGAGTACCCGTTCCTAGGATTAGGGCTGGCCCGCCCATTCGCCCGCCCACTCGTCGAGTCCGTCGGTGCTCCGCCCCGCCCCCTGCAACGTTTGAATTGCCTGCACGTTTGAGTTGCCTGCACATTCTCAGAGCCAGGCAGGCACGCAGCGGAGCGAGGGAGACCGACAGCAGCAGCAGCAGCATGAGCAGGTAGGCTGCCTGGGGCTCCCTCCCAAGGAGGCATGGCGGTTCCTGGGGGTGGAATCAGTAGCCCGTGCGGTGGCCTCGGGGAAGGCCTGGGACTCCGGGCCTTCTCCCGGGCCGCCACGCGGCCTACCAAGGAGGCACGGCGGTTCCTGGGAGCGGTTCCTGGGTCTCGGCTATGACCTCACTTCCGGTGGGCGGGCCCTGACACAAATGCCAATCAAAAGTGAGTACCTGTTGCTAAATCATTTAGATGCCATTACTGTCTCTCAGTCTTCTCTTCTCCAAGCTAAACATACCCAGTTCCCTCAACCTTTCCTCAAAGGACTTGTTTTCCAGCCCCCTGATCATCTTTGTTGCTCTTCTCTGAACCTGCTCCAGTTTGGCTGCATCTTTTTTGAACTGAGGTGCCTGGAATTGAACACAGTACTCCAGATGAGGTCACACCAGTGCAGAGTATAGCATAAAAAATCCATTTTAATTACAGAGTGGATCTGGGTGGATCTGGACAAATAATTCCTTTTCCTTTCCCTATGTGTAAAATGGAAATAATAATTCATTACCTCCCAGGGACAGTGTGAGGGTAAATTAAGAATTAAAAGCACTATGCCTTTAAAATGCTGTATAAACAAATGTCTTCATAGACCATTAGAACAACATTGCCACCCACTGGACATGTTTGGTGCTGCTGGGTAGCAAAAGCTAGTCGCAAATAATTCCCATTGAAAGCCATGAAATGGGTTTCATCAAGACCAATGTAGGCGCTAAACTAGACATGATAATGGAAATGTGTGAATGAAAATTATGTTGTCGTAATCCCCAAACCTGAATTTACCTTGTCAGGAAAAACATGCCTGTACAAAAGCATAGCAGCATTCTTGCACCCAAACTGCACATTTAGGCTGCAATCCTAGGTTCACTTATGTAATGACACAATCCTGCTTTCTTTGTGCTCCAGAGCAGCGACTAGTGTGCTACTGCATGCGCTACTGCATGTTACAAACATGTCATAAAGCATGTTGCAACAGGGCAGAAGATGGGGTGCCGATAGGAAGGTCTTGACATCCCGCCTGTGCCAGTGGAAGCCTTGACATGCGCTGGAGTAGGTAAACTCCATGCCAAGCAGTGGAGAGGCAGGGGAATGCGGGGAGGAATGTAATGTGGTGGGGGCAGAAATGGGGCAGGGTGGGCAAAGTGGGGCCAGAAGGGAGGAGGGATTGGCGGCACTGGCTTGCACTATATCCTATTCCCCTTCTTGGGCCTGAAATCTGAACACAACTCCTTTTGGATTTGCACCAGTGATTTAGCAGACACAGGTCTGAGAAGACCTATTTAATTACCATGATTGGCGCTTTCCCTGGTGCTAGGGTCAAATGTCCCCTAACCTGGAGGAAACCTCCAGTCTGCTCAGTTCCTGCATAGGATTCAGTGCAGTCTCACTGACCCCACTGCATTGGCACTAGATAAGATTGGGCTGTAAGCAATGGCAGGATTCAAATAAATTAACAACCGGTTCTATGTCCTTCAGGGCGGCCTTCAGGGCGGCCGCCGCCTTTCTTCCCTCTCCCAACCTAAAATTAGCAACCGGTTCTGCAGAACTGGTGAGAACTGGCTGAATCCCACCACTGGCTGTAAGTTCCCTTGAATTCAATAGGACTTATTTGTGAGTACGCATCCATATGGGCTGGCCGCTGGCCTGGAAGGGAGATCATGTTCTCCAAACAGTGAATAGTGGTTCAGTGTACCATGAAGAGCTCCAGCATGCAAAAACAGTGTGCTGGGGAAAGCTCACTCACCCTTCTCTCCTTACTGCTGTTTGAAGCCGCGCATAATGTCTTTAAACCCAGAAAGGACTGGTGATATCATCAGCACCAGTCACTTTCAGGAGCCACGCACTGCAGATGCAATGTGCAGGATGTCACAGGTCCCAACACTTTGGGAACTGCTGCAGTAAGCACAGTGGCAGTCCTGTCCAGCCCCACATAATACTCAGGGGACTGAACAGGCGATGCCCGTTGCTGGTGCTGAGGTTGGGCGCCTGGTTGCAGCAGAAGCTATCCCTTGCTAGACCTGGTAATAGTATTATTATTACTATTTGCCTGTAAATCGCTTTGTGAAGTTCATGTTGAAAAGCGGTATATAAGTACCTGTTGATTGATTGATTGATTGATTGATTGATTGATTGATTGATTGATTGATTG
>JAJKFI010000035.1:8061862-8082793 GCA_029204185.1 Lerista edwardsae | reverse complement strand
TTGATTGATTGATTGATTGATTGATTGATTGATTGATTGATTGATTGGTCACAGGTCAGCATGCCAAGCTGCTAAGTGCCAGCTGGGCACTGGTTTTGAAAAAAGGAAAGTATCCCAATTCCTCAAAGCCTTGCAAAGAGTCTTTGGCAAGCCAGGGACTAGTGGCAGCAAAGAAGTGACCAGGTGGATCAGCAATGGTAAACTGCTCTCTGGACAGAGAGCCTTGAGACCACTACCATCAAATTGGGTGGGGAAGCACACAGGGTGCAAGGAAACAAATGAAATGTTAGCCCAGCATTAGTGTAAAAGTCTAGCAGAAGATGGCAATTAATGAAGCAGGTTGGAATGTAGGATAAGGCAGACACACAGTGTCAGCCATATTTGATTGTGCATGGGATTGTGTTGAAAGTTCTACTTCAGAAGATGCAGTACTGGCATGGCAGTCATTCTGCCTTGTCCTAAACATACATTTGCTGCTAAGGGATAGACTCTGATATGGAGAGGATAGGATTTGAGCTGGGACTCCATGCTGACTGACCCCTGCCTGTGATAATCTGCAGGGTCACCCCTGGAGCAGATTGAGCTTCAGTAACAGCATTTATGCAACCAAATCATGTTTTAATCTAGCAGTTTTATATAACATTCCCTTATGATCATAAAGGGGATTCGTATATGAGTTATTAAAAAAATCTGAAAACTGAAATTATTTTAGCTGAGGGGGAAAGGTTAATTCTGGTATTGAGGGATAGATATCATATTTTACCATCGATGGAAACAGAGGTGAGATGAAATGCATGGACTAAAATCCAAATGGGCCCTTATTAAGTCATTATGCTCAGGATTCCATGTTCCATATTCTAAAGGAGCAAAGGGATTAGCCACTGCAGACAATGTTGACTGCGTGTATATTTATTTATTTACTAGCTGTTTGTTACCCGGCGTTGCCCGGGTGTTTATATCTCCCATCCCTGACCCATCTCCCAATTTTGGGCATTTTCAACCATTTTCACCTGGGGCCCCCTGCGCACCCCCACCCCCGGGGGCACGGGGGGGCCTGACCCCCACAGTGTTTGTCACCAGGCCGCAAGGCATATGCATGCCGGGTCTGGTGCCAATTGCTCCAGGAGTCACAGTGGGGCATGGTGGACATCTCGTATTGCACCCCTTCCCGTCCCCCACATTGGGGGGTGCGGACCCGAACTCCCGCAGCATCGCTGTTCGCCTCAGTGAGCCCAGAAACGACAGAACTGAGGACGATTTCGTCCATTTTCGGCCATTTCCACACGGGGGCCCTGGCCCCCCCAGGGCGCTAGGAAGGCCTGACCCCCAGAGTGTCTGTTGCCAGGCTGGAAGGCACGCGGATGGCGAATCTGGCACACATCGGTCCAGGCGTCCCAGCAGGGCATGGCAGATATTGTGTCTTGCACCCCTTCCCGCACCCCATGCCGAGGGGGGGGGTGAACCCAGACTCCGACGGTGTCAGGAGGATCGCCGCTTGCTCCGGCAACCTCGGAAACTATGGATTTGACACCAGTATTGGCCATTCTCGAGCGTTTTCAAGTGGGGACCCCCATGTACCCCCCCCGGGGGCGCTAGGGGGCCCCGACCCCCGCAGTGTTTGTGGCCAGGCCACAAGGTGTATGTGTGCCAAGTTTCGTGTCGCTCGGTCCAGGCGTTCCAGCAGGGTATGGCGGTTGTCGTGTCTCGCACCCCTTCCTGCCCCCCACGCCGAGGGGGGGTGAACCTGAACTCGCACAGCATCGGGAGTGTCGCCACTCATCCCGGCGACCCCGGAAACTATGAATTTGACACCGATATTGGCCATTTTCGACCGTTTTCAAGTGGGGACCCCCATGTACCCCCACCCCCGGGGGCGCTAGGGGGGCCCGCCCCCCGCAGTGTTTGTGGCCAGGCTGCTAGGCTTCCGCATGCCGAGTGTGGTGCCAATCGGTCCAGGCGTTCCAGCAGGGCATGGCGGATGCTGTGTCTCGCACCCCTTTTTGACCCCCACGTCGGGGGGGGCTGAACCCAGACTCCAACAGCATCGGGACAGTCGCCACTGATCTTGGCGACCCCGAAAACTGTGGATTTGATGCCGATTTCGGAATTTCCGACGATGTTCACGCGAAGACCCCCGCATACCCCCACCCCCGGGGGCGCTAGGGGGGTCTGACTCCCGCAGTGTTTCTTTCCAGGCTGCAAGGTACGTGTGTGCCAAGTTTCATGGCACTCGGTCAAGGCATGGGGAAGCCTATTCAGAACATACATACACGCATACACGCATACATACATACCCACGTCCGTTTTTATATATATAGATTATTTCACCATTTATGTATTCTCTCAATAGACTCAGGGTGGGCTACATAAGTAGGCTGAACATAAATTTTTCCAAACATAATTCCATGAAACATGTCGTCGTCATCATCATCATCATCATCATCATCATCATCATCATCAATAATAATAATAATAATAATAATAATAATAATAATAATAATAAAAAGCATTTATATCCAGCCTTTCTGCCCCACTCAAGGTAGCTTAACAATATTAAAATTGCACACAATAAAATAAAATAGAAGATAAAAGATTAAAACAATAAAATAAAACCATTAGAAACAATTACAAAAGTGGACCCCAACGCATTACAACAGATATAAGATTATAATCATTAAGATTAAAAACACCAGCCCAACAGGTCAGCAGCTAAACAGCTCCTTAAATAAAAATGTCTTAAGACCTCTCCGAAAGATTGCCAGAGAGGGAGCTGTTCTTAGTTCCAAGGGGATGGAGTTCCACAACCATGGGACTGAGAAGGCCCTATTTCTGGCTGCTACCCCCCTCACCTCACCTGGTGGCGGCACAGTCAGAAGCAGAGGCGGATCTAAGGGGGGGGCAAATCTGTAAGTTTTGCAAGAAGCCTTACCTTGCAGTGGAAACCTGCACTGTTCTAGCCAATCCTCACAGGGAACAGCAACATCTTGGCGTTGCTTACTGGCTACAGCAGCAAGGGAGAGGAGGGATTTACATGACAGGGTAAGGCTTCTTGCAAAACTTACAGATTTGCCCCCCCTTAGATCCGCCTCTGGTCAGAAGGGCCCTCTCAGATGACCTGAGAGTATGGGTAGGATTATATGGAAGGAATTGTTGTTCAGTCGCCAAGTCGTGTTCGACTCTTCGCGACCCCATGGACCACAGCACGCCAGGCCTCCCTGTCCTCCACTAGCTTCCGGAGTTCGCCCAATTTCATGTTCATCGCTTCGGTGACACTATCTAACCATCTCATCCTCTGCCGCCCCCTTCTCCTTTTGCCTTCAATCTTGCCCAGCATGAGGGTCTTTTCTAAAAAGTCCTCTCTTCTCATGAGGTGGCCAAAGTATATGAACTTCAGCTTCAGGATTTGTCCTTCCAGGGAGCAATCAGGCTTGACTTCCTGGAGGATTGACCGATTGGATCTCCCTGCAGTCCAGGGGACTCTCAAGAGTCTTCTCCAACACCATAATTCAAAAGCATCTATTCTTCGGCACTCTGCCTTTCATATGGTCCAGCTCTCACATCCATACATGGCTACTGGGAAAACCATCGCTTTGACTATGCGAACCTTTGTTGGCGGGGTGATGTCTCAGCTTTTTATTGTCTAGGTTTGCCATAGCTTTCCTCCCAAGAAGTAAATGTCTTTTAATTTCATGGCTGCAGTCACCATCTGCAGTGATCTTGGAGCCCAGGAAAATAAAGTCTGTCACTGCTTCCATTTCTTCCCCTTCTATTTGCCAGGAAGTTGATGGGAGTGGTTGCCACGATCTAGTTTTTTTAATGTTGAGCTTCAAGCCAATTTTGGCACTTTCCTCATCAGAAGGAGGTAGTCGCTCAAATACCCTCATAGCAACCTCCATTTCTTCTTCTGTTTTCAGAACAGTCATCACCCTGGCTGCTGGCTCTTGCACTTTCCAAGCCTCTCGCAGGCAGCTGCAACCTTGCTTCAGACTGGTTTAAAGATGTTGTCCTTTTTTTGCAGCCGATTCCTCCACACCCCTCCACACAAATATTCCAGCAGCCTCCCCATTTCCCATTGAAGCAGCTGACCCTGTTTAGCTTTTTCAAGCAAGGCACCACCAAACCACGCCTCCTGCCCATTTATATCTAAGGTGTTTCTGAGCGTACATTCTTTCCCTTAATAACTATTGTTAATTTTTAGATTTTAAGGTGCAATGTTAACAGATTGCACTTCACTGGAGGAAGCATGGAAAAGATACAGTATATGCTCAGGATATTTTGATTTAATTGTTGGCAACTTGCAAAACTTGCAACAAACTCATACACAGGTCAGTGGCTAGAGCCAGTTGCTTTATCTAGACACTCCCAATGAAAAGGAATGTGGGCCCCAGCAGCTTTCCTTTTTATTTATTTTTGGCAATGAAATATTTCAGGTCGACAGAAGGTGGTGCTATTGTGACATCATCAGTGAATATGACATTGACTTACAAAGTTCCTTTAAGATAAAAGGTAAAGGTTTCCCCACGACCGAATCGTCTAGTTGTGACCGACTGTAGGGGGCGGTGCTCATCTCCGTTTCTAAGCCTGTAGAACCGGCGTTTGTCCGAGGACAAGCTTCTGTGGTCATGTGGCCGGCATGACTCTATGCCGTAGTGCATGGAACGCCGTTCCCTTCCCACCGAAGTGGTCTCTATTTATCTACTTGCATTTAGGTGCTTTCGAACTGCTAGGTTGGCAGGAGCTGGGACAAGCAACAGGAGCTCACTCCATCACGCAGTCTCGAACTCCCAACCTTCCAGTTGGAAAGCCCAGCAGCAGTGGTTTAACCCACTGTGCCACCACGTCCAGTGGTGTCATTCAAATGATTTAGGAACAGGAACTCACTTTTGATTGGCACTTGTCGGGAACCTGGAACCAGCCACAGAGCCCGTTAGGATCCGAAACGCCCGTTCTGGTCCATTCCCCCTGAATGACATCACTGACCACGTCCCTTTAAGATTGAAAGGAACAATTCTTCCATTGATCTGTGAATTCTGGAGAATGTTCTATGACCCTAGTAGTCAGCAAGTCATTTTGTTTGGGGGGCATTTTGAAAATTGAAGGGCACAGTGGGGGCACATGACCTCCACTTCCAACGAACACACACTTCCACACAACAAAACAATGCCAAGTCCTACATACATACATACATACATACATACATACATACATACATACATACAGTGGTGTCATCTAAATGATTTAAGAACAGGAACTCACTTTTGATTGGCACATGTCAGGACCCGCCCACTGGAAGTGACGTCATAAGCCGGAGGCTGGCGGAGCGCAGGTCTACCCGCGGCTGGTTCCTATGGGTAGACCTGGGCTCCGGAGGCTGGTGGAGCCCAGGTCTACCCGCGGCTGGTTCCTAGCCAGCAATGACGTCAGCGATGAGTGGGTGGAGCCAGCCAGTTCTGTACAGCGCCTGGCGCCTACAGAACAGAAAGCGAAGAATTCCCCCCTCCCCAATTGCAGCTCCGATAGCGATGGGGACAGTCTCCCAAAGAAACCTCACACCCAGAGCGCCAGTGAAACGCACTGGACTCAAGAGACAGCGGTGAAAGCCTTTCCTTGGTCTTCGTGGCTAGGCGAGGTGGAGTTATTCAAAATTGTCAGGGAAGTTGAAAATTGGCACGGGGGCAGCAGCCTTGAAGCCGAGGCTGGCTGAGCAGAATGAGGCAGGAACCTGTGGAAGGGGCTGATGGGCAGCACCACTCCGGACAGCACCCTTGGGCGCTTCCCCACACCAAAGCCTGCTTATGCCGGGCAGGTCAGGAGGGCAGCTTCAAAAAGTCCCAGCTCCCCTCCGTCCCCTCCAGGGCCCCCCTCAATTCGCCACCGCACCCCCAGGATGCCCCTTCTCCCCAGTGGGCTGCAGACTCACCAGAGTGGCTTCTGACTCCACATGTGTGGCTGGAGGGAGCGAGGAAGGGGGCTGTGCAGGACGGGACTTCCCCACTGTAGCTCTTCCCCCTTTGCCCCCCTAGGAATCCGGAGTCACTCCCTTTAACCCTCTGAGTGCCGGCCAACCAAGAAGAAAAGCTCTTTGCAGAGGAATTGGGAGGGGGGAGGAGGGAGAGTGAAGTGGGCGGAGTCAGCCCTAATTTTAACTAGTGGAACTGAGTTCCCCCACGTTCCCCCTGCATGACATCACTGCATACATACATACATATCTTCAGTTTGCGAAGTGACAAAATGGCTGCCTCCACCACAGATTTGGCTCAACAACACCAGCAGCTGATCTCTAGACTAGGTATACAGGTATGCCCCAGTATCCACTGATTCGGTAACCATGTTTTCAGTTATCCACAGATACTGGGATACCTATTAAAAAGACAGGAAAACATTAAACAAATCTCTCTTTTTTACCTTGTTGCAGTAAAACCACTGATCTTCCCCTATCTTTAAAAAGGCCTCCCCAGTATCCACAGTTTCAGGTATCCACAGTGGGGTCCGAAATGGAACCCAAGCAGATACTGGGGCATGTCTGTAATCAATTCATGCAGAATGTTAGCCGAGTTTATTCATTGCTTCCCTGAGTGAATTTAGTGCACCCTAGAATATACCCTATATCTCCAGAGGCAACGTTTTCCAGGGGACAGATGGGTAACGACACTGTCTCTTGCCCACCAATACTGATCTTCTCATGAAGCTCCCGGGAATGCTCCAAAAAATGCCAATTTAGCCATTCAGAAATAGCCAAGGAATATTTCACTACAGATAGAACAGCAAATGTTCTTATCTCCACTTTATCTCCATACTAGGCAAGACTTCACCATACCCTTCTATTCTAAGCACCACCTTTATTCCAATCACTGTGATGTGCTGTTCTACTGTCCCTGCTCCTTTACAGTTTCTCGCATGTTATTTTTAATTAATCCTGTTACTATCATTATTTTCTTATTACTGAGCTGTTTTTATTTTCTTCTTGCCTTCTTATTTAATGTAAATTAATGATTACAAAAATAGGTTCCTTTTCAATGAAATCACACCACAGTGCACATTCCAATAATTAAAAAATGGGATCCATTTGCTGATCAAAGGAACAAATGTGGTAATGCAAGTGCTGATCTATCTAGAGAGGGGCACACAGATGTCTTCACGATATTTGATCCTTGGCTGAGTCTGGGAGTTTAGTTTCAAATCAAATATATAATTGTTTCTCCTCTGCAAAAAAGAACACTGTCCTTCTTTTGCAAACTCTTTTTGAGACTTCATTTCAAAAGGCAGGTAACTTTTCTGCCAGTTGGCCCCACTGGTGCCAATATCCTAGCTGTGTGGGTCAGCAAATGCTCAGTGCTGCTTTTGTACTAGAAGGCTGCCCAAACATCTAGGAAGCAAACCCTATGCTTTTCAGGAAGGAAGGGGTGGCTACTGGTAAGTTCCTTCCCTAGGCTGCAGGAGTTGGCAGATCCCAGAGTCCTTGAAATATGAAGGAGCTCTTCTGAGACCAGAAGGAGGAGCTGGTTGAACAGCCAAAGGGAGGCAAGCAGAAACTCGTCAAGGGAATGAGCCATGGAGCTCCCGTTCTTACAGCAGACCCTTCTCTAATCTCAGGCTGCCAAGTGTGTGAGATCCATGTGGGAAAAAGTGACCAGCTGGCACCTGAAGTTGTCGGGGAAGGAGAGGTGCTGGTTATAGCTGGCACTGCCAGCCCAGCTGTAACAGCAGCAGAGAAGAAAGGGGAAAGAACAGCTGCTGGGAAGAAAGGAGACAAGGAACTGAACCCCTCGGGTATGGAGGGGAAATGGGGCTGAGGCTCTGAACAATGGGCTCGGAACATCAGTGGCCGTGCGTTTGCTGAACCTGTAGGACCCATGTCTGGTAAGTAGTCAGTCTTGAGACTGTTAGGGGTGGTGGAGCTCATGCACATTTGAATGGGACAGTAGTGGAAGAGGAGGCTGCAACAGGCATGCCTTCGTTCGGAGTCTGTAATCAGCTGTCCTCTACATTGTCCTTAGTGAGACAAAGGTGTTACATGGATTGGGGAAAGGTGAGGTCTGTGATTGCCTGGGTGCCATAGGCTTTCCAGGCATGTTTAAGTGCCTCTCACATCGGCCAGTTCCTCCACTGGTGGAGACATCAACATGTTGAATCAAACTGGGTGAAAACTTCAGCTGTTTGGAGGGGCAGATGTCTCTTTGAAAACTGGAGGACAAAATGCCAGCTTGCCTGGATCTTCTTGTGTAACGTTTCCATAAACTCCGATTAGTGTCAATGTGTTTATGAACTTGTTATTAACTTTTCGTTATGGCTTGTAAAGAGCCTTGAGGGTCTTAGTGGTGAAAAAAAAAGGCAGCATACATCCAAGCAGAATTCAGATATCCTCTGTTTCATCTCTGTGCTGTAGATGCAAAATTGGAAAAGGGCTTTTGCACCACAAAATGGCATGGTGGAAGAATGCCACTTTTGAGGAGATGTGGCTTTTCTCCCGCAGCCCTGCTTGTCATGCCAACGTTCCCACTTCGGTACAGCCAGTGGACCCTTTCTGTCCTTTGCATTTGGTCACTTGCAGTAACATCCACTTACTTAAGCCAGATGCATGAACCTGCTAGGCAGCTAGATTTCCATCTCTCTCTCTCTCTCTCTCTCTCTCTCTCTCTCTCTCTCTCTCTCTCTCTCACACACACACACACACACACACACACACACACACACACAGTACCAAGGTATCCCATCTCAGGAACCTTTGGCTTGAAGGGACAGCAAAAAGAAAGAGGGAGCCTGAGAAACAGAACCGATAAGGCTGCCTCAGGCATCCCTCCGGGCATAATCCTAATCTGAAGTTAGGCCAGCACAGTTAGGCAAGCAAAGTTTGGCCAGCAGCAGGGCCACTGTAATGTGTGTTTGGATCAGTCTCAGGGAGAGTGGCGCACGTCTGTGTGCTGGCCTCTCTGACTCTGAGAGTGGCCCAAACATACTTTATGGTGTCCCTTGTACTGGCCAAACTTTGCTGGCCTAACTGCGCTGGCCTAACTCCAGGTTAGGAGTTAATCTCAACAGTTCAGCCTTACATCCTGAAGAACGTGAGGCCCCAAACCTATGGGGAACTGGTGATCCAGCAGTGCAAGGCTCTTTACAGCAGCATGAAAACTGGGTTTCTATTGTGTGCTTCTGGACCGCTGCCACAAAGGGGCGGTGAGGCAGCATTCTCAGCAGTGGCTCCAGAGGCCTCGCTCAGTGCTGGTAAATTGGTGGTGGAGGCAGGGAGGCGGAAGAGTTTCAGAGCAGTTGCAGGAGGGGGAGAGAAGGGATGAATCTCAGTGGCACTGGCATATGCCAGATCTTAGCCCCGCTTTCCCAGGCTGTCCTGTCCCTTTTAGCTCCTTGGACATGGCTGGCAAAACATCTGGCATAAGTCTAAGGAGACCCATAGGCAATCTGCCAGCCTACTGAGGGGGGGCAAGGAAAACAATTTCAAATAAAAAAATTGGTAATACTTTTATTTACAGCCTAGTGGTCCAATCATCCACCACCACCAATATCACCATTGGATGCAAGACATGCTCTGCCAGTGTGACTGCATCAGGGCCAATGGTGAGGGAGAGGATTGGACAGTAAGACTATTATATTTCTTTTGCATTTCCTGTCCATCTCTCCTGCTTTGTTCTTTGCTCTTCCAAGACAGGGACGAACACGCCCCCAGCACGTCACCCTACCCCCGTGCGTCGCCCAGCCACGCCTCCCTGCGCCTGGCATAGCTCCATTTTTGAGCGGAATGGACATGAGGGAGGGAGGGAGGGCCAGACAGCGCACAGGTTAGTCCGTAGACTCCACGCAATGGCGCCCCGCTGCTGCCAGTGCCCATGGCTCACGCCACCCTGGGCTACACCCTTCCTCTACCTCTGTTCCAAGATCTGGCCATCCCATCTTCTGTTGGTTTGTTTCTCATTTCCAGACTCATTGAGCTACTGTTATCTATACTAAGTGAAACATGTTTGGAATTTTGAGCACAATCCTAACCTGGAGTTAGGCCAGCATAGTTAGGCCAGCAAAATTTGGCTGGCACAAGGGACCCCATAAAGTACTATATGTTTGGACCACTCTCGGAGTCAGAGAGGCCAGCACACAGACGTGTGCCATCCTGCCTGACTCCGAGAGTGCCCAAACACACTTTATGGTGGTCCTTGAGCCAGTCACACTTTGCTGGGCTAAATGTGCCAGCCTAACTCCAGGTTAGGATTGCGCTCTTAAGGTGCTTAGATGCGAAGAAAGACAGGATTCCTGTACCCATTCAGAGTTGCATCTTCAGGGTATGACAAGCTGTACCTGCTTGAATTCCCCCCTCTATAAAACATTTGAAGTTACAGCAGCCCATTCTCTTTTGCACCCGGTTTTGTGCCACTTTCTGGGTTGATTGACTAAAACGGGCAATTTAAGAACTGCCCCAAACCTGAGTGTCTGATGATACAGCTCCATGGAATGAATACTGGATGCTAGAATTCAGCCTGTCCTGTTGGGTTAATCACTGTTGCTTAGCCTCAGTTTTCCTGTCTGTAAGATGGGAGTATTGATTGCTTACCCTCAAAGAGATATGAGGCTGAGGTCTTTTAAACACTGTACAATGAAATCAGAACAGTGAACTCCTTTTTAAAGTTAACATTTCAATCCCACCCTTTATCCAAGGTCCTTCTTCAGCCACTTTATCCTCACATAAACTCTGCAAGTAGGTTGTGCTGAAAAATGCCAATTGAGCCAAGGTCACCAAGTGAGCTTTTGTGGCTAAACCAACTCTCAATAGCCATAGTCTGGTCCACTGAATTATTACACCAACCTGCCTCTCCTTAATAGCCTGCTAGGCAGTAAAGACTGTTAAATTCTGTGTGCTTTCTTCTTGTTGAAGAACAGACCTTTAGGAACTTTTGAAAAAGTATTTCAATTCTTTGTCACCCAAGATAACCTGTAAAAATAATTGAGAATTTAGACAAGCACCTTTCCCCCTGAACACATGCTGCTAATAATGAGTTAATAATTTCTCCTTTTGACTGATTGACAGGAATGATTGACAGGAATGCAGCAGAAATGCAAGAGGGAAACGCATCAGTGAGACAACCCCCACCCCACTGACCAGACAAATATTTGCCTAATAATTATGATCCTGTATCAGAAAGGGAAATACTGTTTAATAGCTATTAAGTGATCATCTTTTCTTTAAGCTGATTGCTTGCTGATGTTTTCTCAGTGGGCACTTAAGCACGGAAGCAGTTTCCTGAGTGGTCCATTAAAGTTGGAGGCTATGAACAGGCTATAAAGTGGGAGAGACCAGAGATCTGCAGAGTGTGAATGGAAATTTGGTTTGGTTTGGTTTGGTTTGGTTTGGTTTGGTTGTGAATGGAAAGTTTGGTTGGACTCAGTGGCGTATCTAGCATGGGCACGCAAGGGTATGACACCACTAGTGACCAAAATTGTTAAAATTGTGATTTCTAGGAATAATGTTATGCGTCATTTGATGTGTGACACCAATCCTAGTGATGCCACTGGTGGGAAGCCCAATCCTATGGGCTCCTATCCAGTGATGTCATGCAGGGGGAACGCGGGGGAACTCAGTTCCACTAGTTAAAATTAGGGCTGACTCCGCCCACTTCACTTTCCCTCCCCCCTCCCAATTCCTCTGCAAACAGCTTTTCTTCTTGGTTGGCCGGCACTCAGAGGGTTAAAGGGAGCGACTCCGGATTCCTAGGGGGGCGAAGGCAGTGATGTCATTCAGGGGGAATGGACCAGAACGGGCGTTCCGGATCCTAACGGGCTCCGTGGCTGGTTCCGGGTTCCCAACAAGTGCCAATCAAAAGTGAGTTCCTGTTCCTAAATCATTTGAATGACACCACTGCTCCTATCGCCGGCACTGCTGCTCAGCACTGGCTCCAGGTGTCATAAGCATGCCGTAAAGCATGTTTATGGTGCCCAACGAGGAGGGAGTGCCAGCGTTGGGGCTACACCATTCAGCACTGCAACCCAGCACTGGCAGTATGGGTGGCCAGCATGCCAGCAGCACCAGCCAGCGGTAAGGCGTGTCAGAATGTGGGGAAGCAAGGAGGGGGTGGAACTAAGTTGGGGCAGGGTGGCCACCACCACTACATCCTATCCTCCATATTAGGCCACGCAGCCCGACATGGAAGCTCTCAAGTCTGTGCAACAAAATAGCTGGCACAGACTTAAGGAGGCCCATTAGTGGGCCAGTCCCCTTACCCCAGGGGGGAAAAAAACAAATGTCCCCTTCTCCCAAGGTGCCTCCTTGAGGATGCAGCAGTAGCCGTTTTGGCATTGCTGCTCCTATGGGGGCCGGCACTATAGGATTGAGCTGCCACCTAACTCGCAGGGTTGTTGTGAGGGGAAAAAGAAGGGGAGGAACCATGCACACCACCCTGAGCTCCTTTAAGGAAGGGTGGTATAAAATGTGGGGGGGGAAAATAAATATATAAATACATTTGTCATATACTGGGGTGTATCAAAAATTTATGGGCTCCGGTTGTCAAATAGCTCTGCCACTGGTTGGACTATAGCCAGCAAGGAACATCAGCAGTGACAGATTGGCAGGTGGCACACACACCCATCTACCAGCTCACCTCCACCCCTCCATCCCTCCTCCTACTCCCTGGATTTGTAAAGGAAGAGGAGGATGGAGCAGAAGAGAAAGTGTGGCGGAGTGGAGAGTGGTGGACTACAGCAGAACACTCTTGCCCTCTCTTCCTTTCTCCTCTTATGACTGCCCAGAGCTGTCTGTGCCATGCAAAGCTCTGTTCGGCTATGGCTCACCTCTCAGCACACTAACATGGTGGTGATTCAGCTGGCAGAATAATAGCCTGCATAATAGCGGATGGCAGTCCCAGAGGGCAGGGGAAGCCAGCTGGGAGGGGATTTAGGGAAAAAGCAGGACAGGCACAGGGAGGAGGAGAGATGGAGAGGCCAGGAGGGAGAATAGAGGGTGAAGGAGGAAGAAGCAGGAGGACAGTGAGGTGGTTCGAGGATCAGCAGGATTGGGCAGGATTGGCAAAGAGGGGGTGAGGAGGAAGCCCATGGAAGTTGGGTGAAGAGGGAAAGGAGGCGTGTGAAAGAGACACTGCTAGAAGGTGCAGAGAGGCCAGAGGGAGACCAAGGGGCAGAAGGTGGGGTGGCAAAAGGGAGGAAAACAAAGCAGAGGAAGCAGAGGCGTATTGGGCTCCCATGGCGCCCTGGGGCAGGAACAGAGTGATGTCACATGACATTGCTTTGGGGAAGGGAGCACGCGGGCTCTTGCAACTGTGGCTGGAGGCAGGTGGAAACACCTGCAGACTGTATAGTAGGTCTGTAACAGACTTCCTCCAATAAATAATTCCTCCTGAGTAGCAAAGGATGGTGTTAAAGGCCCTTATTCGTTCCCCTGCGGCTCTCGCATGTCAGTCCTCTTCTGCTCCAGTCTCCTCTTCTTTTTCCAGTCTGAGTGTGAGGGGCAGAGGCTGGTACATAGGGCCCAATCCCATCCAAGTTTCTGGGCTGATGCAGCTGCAATGCATCCCCAAAGGAAGTGAACAAACCTTCCCTTACCTTGAGGAGGACTCCCTGACTCCCCCTCCACCGCAGAATGCAGCACACACCCCATTGGGACAGTGACATCAGAGCTAGAGAATTGGATAGGATTTGGGAGGGAGGGCAGCATTTTGCATGCTGCCTCTGTTTCCTGGAGGTCTTGGGCTTGAGTAATCAGCCTGCTGTGGCTCCACATTTGCTCTGTTTGGGTAAGATGTACAGCCTTCTTCAGAGTCCTGAGCTCAGGTTCTTCCTCATTCCAGAAGAAGCCAGCTGTGTAGGGTGTCGATTAGCAGCCTCTTGAGGCCATCAGGAAGTCACATCTCCTTTATCTACCTGCCGAGCCCAGTCTTTTAAATGGAAGAAAAATGGATTGGCTCTCTTTATTGATTTAATTTATTTTAAAGGATCAGATGAACGTTTGAATGAAATTGCAGGCTAGGTGTCTCCCAACACACACACACACACACACACACACCCCATGCACATTCTTTTTCTCCTATGCAAATGTTCCCATATGTTTCAATGGCTGCCTTCCTGATTTATGCCTTGATTTGTACAACCTCATGCATGCTACCGTTCTTAGATCAGATAGGGCAAACGTGCTTTTAAAACCCGGTGAACCAAATGCTGCTTTCCTCCATTCCCACGGGTGCAGAGCCTGTTTGAACTTGGCAGCATTACTCTGGAATGACACCATTGTCAACGAAAGTGCGAACTTGGCTTGGAGCCATCGGAGTGGCCCAAGTATGTTGAAGGATGTGATTAAGCTGTGGGCAAAGGATTCCTCACATTGCACTTGTGTAAATGTCACGTCTCGAACGTCTTTGGGTGTACTCAAACACAGGCAGAGCAGTATGTGACATTCAGAATGCCTGTTTTGTCTGCTGCTGCTCAGAAAAAACTCAGACAAGAAAAAGCACCCTCTAATGGACAGTGAAAGCCACAGCTATCTATGAAATTAGTGAATATATTATGAATACCAGTTCAGGTTAAATCAACAAGAAGACACATCAAAATATAAATTGTATGTGATGCAAAGCTATCTGCTCTTAACTGAATACAACAGTAAAGACCACGTTTGAAATATTGCAAAATTTGCACATAGAGCAATCAAATTGTCCAATCGCCACTCAGGTGACTGCTCAACAAGAAACCAGTCAGCTAGCCCATTTCATAAGGACTGAAAATAATAGTCATTAGAGAGAGATCCTGGTGTTTATATTGGATACTGAAAAGGGTTGATCTCCATTCTATTTATTTGGTTTCTCTGGTTGTACATCTACTGCAACACAGTTGTCTCTGGCTTGAAGACTAACAGCAAAAGAAATCAACAGTTGTTGGTAAAGTTCTGTCCATCTCAAGGGGCCAATTTCTGAAGTGCAGTCCCTATAGGTTTTTTTTTCCTTACTGCAAGGAAAGATTTCTGCTAATCAGGTAGTTGATGCTTGGGCAGAGTGAGCAAGACATGAGAATTCAGGAATGAGAATATGTACAGTATATCAGAACAAAGAGAAAGAATTACAAGAGTTACAAAGAATTACAGTTCAGTCCAATGGACCTGGCCACTTATTGCTTGTGGCAGCCAAACCGCACACTTTGGCATTGTCACTTTCGAAACAGCCTGAAAGCACATTACGCCCTTGGAACATGAGTTCCGATAGCATAATGGCCCAAGAGGATTGAGCTAAAGGACATAAGAAGACTTCAAAGGGCTGCCCATTATTTTGTGATAGCCCGGTGTCCTTTCTCAGATGAAGTGAATCTGCCCACAAAGGATGCAGTGCATGAAAGATCTTTGCCGACTCCTAGCGATGTTTCCATGCCCAGTTGTTTGCAGCATTTTATGCGCACAACGCAGCGATGCCATAAATGAGGAATAGGCATTTGGACTGGGCATGGCTGTGAGAAGAGAGCCTGATTTGAGTATTTCCTCTGTATCGTGGAAGTCGTTCCAGTACAGTTGAGGAACTGAAGACATTTAAAGATCAGGAAATGTGTGTCCTTTTGATTCTGATTAAACAGATTAATGATTAAACAAATTCTTTGTTTGATTTTGTGCGTGAGTTTCCCAGTTAGACTCTCTGTCTCAGGCAGAGGAAATGAATAGTGGGAACGGCATGGCTCAATGCCCAATGTCTGAGGCCCTGCACATTTGCTCATTTTTCCTTTAGTTTTACTCAAGACATTTAAGGCTCATATGCAAAACAAAAGGAAAAATAATCATACTCCATCCACTACGCACTGTACAGTCTCTCTCTCTCTCTCTCTCTCTCTCTCTCTCTCTCTCTCTCTCACACACACACACACACACACACACACACACACACACAGAACCTGAACCCAGAATGGCACAATACAGATAGGAACTTTGTGATTCTTACTGGTTGGAGTCATTAATTGGGAGTGGAGGGGTGCATGGCACCTAGCGCAGCCATATTGAAAATATGGGAAGATGGGATGCTGGAAAGAGGGAGGGCTCTGTGGTTACTTTACTTGTGCCAAGGTTGTAAATTGGCCTTTTTTCCTTTCTGATTCACTTTGCTATTGGAAAATAACTGAGAAATAACCCAACATTTTGCTGCATTCTCAGGAACGCAGCAGGCTCTGGTGTCACAGTAATGGCCCATCTGGCCTTGATATCACTTCCAGTGAGTCCTGGATAGATTATCATTCTAAAAAGTGGGTCCCGGTGCTAAAGGTTTGAGAACCACTGCAGTAAAACATAAGCGCAGCAGCAGCCACCTTTAAAAAAAGGAATTTAGGACCAAGTCCATGAAGCCAAATGTCATTAAAAAGGCTGAGAACTCAGAAGGCTTTTCTGAAAAAAAAAGTCTTCAGGCCTTGCCAGAAAGAGGGAGCAATTAGTAGATCAAGAGGGAGGGAATTCCATAGAGTTGGTGCCACTACCGAGGAGGCCCTATTTCTTGCTCTTCAAACAGTTTCATGTAGTTGTTACATAGCATGGGGGACAGGATAGAACCCTGTGGCACCCCACACACCAAGGGCCAGGGTGCTGAATAGGCATCCCCCAGTACCACCATATCTTTTCACCAAGTAGGAGCAGAACCACTGCAACTCAGTGCCTCCAGCTCCCAACCAACTCCCAACTCAGCCCAGAAGGACACTATGATCAATAGTGTTGAAAGCTGCTGAGAGATCCAACGGGTTGGATTAGCCCCTGTTAATCCAACGGGACTAACAGGGCATACTCCCCTTGTCCAGTCCACAGCATGGGTCATCCAGCAAGGTGACCAAGTCCGGTCCATCCCAAAGCCCAGCCTGAAACCAGATTGAAAAGTGTCCAGATAATCTGCTTCATCCAGGATCCTCTAGAGTTGAGACACCAACACTCACTTACCTTGCCCAGAAATGTTAGAAACTGGCCAGTAGTTGTGCAACATGGTGGAGTCAAGAGAGGGGTCAAACCACCACTTTCAAGGCAAGTGGCAGCACCTCCTCCATCAAGGAAGAATTAACCGCTCTCCCCATCCACTTAGCCAGCCCCTCCTGGGCAGATCTAATAAACCAAGCTGGGCAAGAAGGGTTAAGAACAGTGGTGTCATCCAAATGATTTAGGAACAGGTACTCACTTTAGATTGGCACTTGTCGGGGTCCGTCCACCGGAAGTGATGTCGTGGCAGGAAGTGAGGTCATAGCCGGAAGTGATGTCATGATGCCGCCGTCGCCACCACGCTGCCTGCCTGCCTGCCTCCTCACAGAAAGTGCAGACAATGGTTGCGGGCGTGCAGTACGCATGCGCAGCTGCTGAGCCAACCAGCCAATGGGACCAGCTTCGAGTGGGCGGGGCCAGCTCAACTTCTAGGAACCGGTACTCACGTAGTGGTGCGTAGTGGGTGCATGACATCCCTGGTTAAGAAGGCAGGCTGATGGCCTCACAAGCCTGTCCACCTCCTCAGGCTGTACAAGATGAAAAGAATCCCACAACACTGGACTAGCAGACACCAAGGGGACACCCTCAGACATTGTCACTGTGGGTTGAGACAAATACGAGCGATTTTATCTGCAAAGTGCTTTTCAAATATATGACAGCAGGCTACCGTGTCTTCCTCCTGATCTCTTGAAGGGGCCTATTGGAGTAGGCCTCACATAACATGGAACAATCCCACAGAATGATTCTCTGCAGACGTGATGGTAGCAGAGAAGAAGGTTCACCTTGCCATTATCACCCCCATGGAATAGGCTCTGTAAAGAGCTCTAATCTGTGTTCAGTCAGACCCAGCACAAGTTTTCTCCCAGTGCTTCCCTAGATTTCATTTCATCATTTGCTGTGCCTAAGTAAACCAGGGAACTGCTCTGTGATGAGGCAGAGGTCGTCATCCACTGCCTTGGCCATTTCCTCATTCCACAGGTCAACCAGCACCTCAGGCAAGTCACCAGTTTTGGCCGCTTCCCAAAGAAGAGCCATTCCTAGGGAATCAGGCCCATTGCTTGAAGAGGTGGGGGAGCAGAGAGGATCATCTGATTTATTCATTCAATTTTTATCCTATGCTTCTCCTGAAGGGCACCCAAGGTGGTATTCACCCCTCTTCCCTCAGCTCTTTAGGCAAATGGTGGTTGCCAGGGTTTCAGACCCTGGAGGAGTTCATTCTTAAAACATTACTCTGCTTGTGAATTAAAAAAAAAACCCTCTCCGGGTAAAGCACAGCTAGGAGCACTTTTTTTTAATCCCAATGCCAGCAGGGAGGGAGGCCATGACACAGCAGGTTGCCCTGGCTATCTTCTCTGCTTCAAGTCTGCCTGGGGAGGACGTTGGCTGGCATTGTGACCATCTACTCCAGACAGTACCCCAGTGCAAAGAGGGGCCTTCTGAGCCCAGTTGCCTGACATTCAGGCCCAGGGAATAGAGAGAGAACCTTAGACAGGAGGAGCAAATGGGGGAAATAGTTCATTGGTTGGGGACATGGGGTGAAATGAGTTGGAGCGCTCCATCTCCCTATCTTGCCGAAGGTCACCAGTATCCTTTCTAGCATCAACAAGTATCCACCACGTTGTTTGGTGAGACCTCATGCTCTCAAGGCTTTATGAGTCGTTACCTAAATATCCATTTCCATGTAAAAAAGAAACAGAGGTATCTTGAAAATGATACAGAGGAAAAAATGTTCACCGAACCGTTGTCTTGTATGCTATTGTGTAATCAGAGCAGGTGGCTGCTGTGGCTGGAGGTGTGGCTGGAGGAATTCTTTTATTGATCCTCATTGGGATAGCAGCGTATTTCCTATGGAAGAAGATATATCTCCAGGCTTCTTATGAAGAACTCACCAACCCTGCCTCCCCAGCTCATGCCCCAGTTGGTTTGTGGGAGTCCAATATTGCCCAATCAACTTCATCAATTCAGCCACAAAATGCAAGGTAAATAGTGCTCTTTTTGCCTGTCTGCTATCGCCAAAATTGTGAACCTATTGTATGATAGAGGCCCAGGATATCAGAGGCATAAAATCACAAAAACGAAACCCAAGAGCCCCTTAAAGGCACTTATACATTGCCACAAGCTTATTCCAATGATCTACTATTTCAAACACCACTGTGTGATAAGGAATGCCATCTTCAGGTCCCAATAGCTCCCACTAATAACAGTAATAATAATCATTATGTACAAGACACTTCCAAGTTTGTTGGCCCAATCCTACCTAAAATGAGTACTCGCAGAACGCATGTTCCACTGGTGCAGGCTGCCACCAAGCAGCCATGAAGCAAAATTGGAAGTTGTGGATGAAAACCATCAGTTGCAACTGTTCGCTTCCCCAATGCATTCTGGGGCCTGTTGGTCATGGGCCTGGCACCCCCCCCCTCCAATATGACCTCTGGTGGCTCCCAGTAATGCTTTTCAGTGCAGCAGTGAGCATTGGGTCACAATCCCACAGTGAGTTGTGACCCACAGTTTGAGAAACGTTGATTTATTCCCATCTTGCAGATAGAGGGAATAACAAAAGCTGAGAGACAGTAATTTCCCCAATACAGGCATGTCCCCGTATCCTGCAGATATGGAAACCGCAGATATGGAGGCTGCCTGTGTTAATAGCAGCTCCCGCGCATGCGGCCTGTGTTAAGCAGAAGATAACTTTAGCATTAGGTCTAATTTTGTCAAGAATTCTGGCTGCCAACAGCCTGCTCTCACCACGCTATAAGCTTGAATGCGTATAGCGACCTGTTTAAAGCAAGAAGCATTTCTGGTAAGCCTTCAAAAAATTAACAATGTGCATGCGTGTGGTGTGGATCTGCGAATCGGTGGATAATTGAAACCGCAGATACCGGATCCACAGATATGGGGGCCCAGTTATATTGCCTAGTGCTTTGGAATGACAAAGGGGAGATTTTAACAAGAGAATGTATTATTTATCCCTTACACATAAATATATGATGGCCCATATCTGAATCCATTGGGCCATATATTTTGTGGCAATATGGTTGACATAGGATTGAAACAAGATATCAACACAGCACTAAAATGTCTCTGGAAAACTTAAATTTACAGTGATTCTATTTGGGTGTGTGTGTAAAAAACGTTCCCTCTAACTGTTCCAAACGTTGTTCTTTATTTTCTTTATTGTTTGAAAAGGTGAAATACAGGCATGCCCCGGTATCCGTTGGGGTTCTGTTCCGGACCTCACCGTGGATACCTGAAACTGCAGATACTGGGGACACCTGTTGAAGGATAGGGGAACATTAGTAGTTTGCTGCAACAAGGTAACAAAAAAAGAGAGATTTGTTTAATGTTCCCCTATCTTTTACATAGGCATCCCAGTATCCTTGGTATTCATGGATAACTGAAACTGTGGATACCCAATCAGTGTATACTGGGGCACGCTTGTATTCTCTGTGTTTCCAGTAGGAAAAAAGTACACAGCAGCCACAATGAATTCCTAGAAAACAATGAGTACGATCTACCCAAAGTGAAGCATTTTGAGTTCCATTGATTTAATAGATTGGTTATCAAATTATTATTTCAGTGGAAGATATTCAAGCACACATCTCACCCCGGGATTTTAAAGTGTTTCACTTTGAACGAATCACTCCCAAAGCATGCAATGAATTATTTACATCTTTTTGTTTTCTTCATCCTGTTGAAAATGTTATTGTCTTTGTACAGAACAAGAAGTGTTCCTTTTATTGTTCCACCAAAATTTAATAGACAAGCCTGGATTGATATGACGAATGGAGAACACATTCAGGAGGACAGTGACCTTTATGTTACCCCTGATTCTGGGCCCCGAAGCTCTTTTCATTCTCTAGGTAGGTTGATGGCTCAGTAAAACTTTGGGACCTGGAATAGGTAAGGTTTGACAATATATGCATTAACTTTGGAAATCTTCAGTACATTGTTGGAAGGAAGGAAGGAAGGAAGGAAGGAAGGAAGGAAGGAAGGAAGGA
>JAJKFI010000035.1:8030419-8061852 GCA_029204185.1 Lerista edwardsae | reverse complement strand
GGAAGGAAGGAAGGAAGGAAGGAAGGAAGGAAGGAAGGAAGGAAGGAAGGAAGGAAGGAATAGGAGTGTGGCACTTTCTTAGTCACACTGAAATTCCAGTGTGGCACATGCACTGGTGGAAATATATATAAACTCAAAGATTTTGAAGGAAAGGAATATCTAATGTCATTCTGCCCATTTTCTCAAGATCTTCAGCCTGCACTGATATGCACTGCAGATTATCTCCAGGAGCCAAATACAGTACTATCCTGTGGGATCATTGCAAGCTACAAAGCCTGCACAGCTAGATTGATAATGTTGACAAAAGAAAAAGGAAGGTATTAGCTTTTTCCATAGAAATGTGGTGCTGTTTTAGTTCGAATCTCAAGTATTGCATGTACCAACTGTGCAGAAAGTTGCCCTACCAATGTGCATTGCTCACTGTACCCCCATAGTGTACAGAGACCAGTTCACCCATGTGCATGCATCACTTGATGGCTGTCAACTCAATGTATGAATTCACACCACTTAGCAGTGTGATATCTGAGGTATGTGAAAAGTTCTGTTTTGTGTCTTTCATTCTTAATTGCTCATTCACACATGCAAGTTGTTGTTTGATGCTGCAGTCAAAAAATGCTTTGATGCTGCAGTCAAAAAATACACCTGCATGTGTGTACAGCCCAGAGATGCTGTTGTGGGAGGAAAAAAATGTGAAGTACATTTTTTGGATTTGATATCCTTAACACAATGGGCTTTGGAAATTTCCTCCTCACTGCAAAGCTGGAGCGTACCTTGTAGGAACCATCAACCCAGCACTGTATAGGTTTCCTGAAGACAAGAGTGAGACCGACTTCCCCGAGGGCAACATTGGCCGCCTTTGGTTTTCTGTGGAATACGAGCAGGATTCGGAAAGGCTCCTTGTCTCCTTGATCAAAGCCCGGAAGCTGCAGCCTCCCTCCAACTCCTGTAACCCCTTGGTGAAAATTTACCTGCTGCCTGATGAGAGGCGCTATTTGCAGTCCAAGACCAAGCGGAAAAACCTCAATCCTCAGTTCGACGAGAATTTCATTTTTCAGGTAAATGTTGATGTTAATACCAGGTGTGGACATTCTGTGATGCTAAAGGATCTGTACTTTCTGAATGTCTGATGGTTGACGGCGAAGCTATGTGTTGCAATGGTAGCCTAGTGGCACCTTTACCATGAAAACCCACTTCTTGAGCTCAGAAATTGGGCAGTGAAATTGTTTGTTATTACTTAGCCTGCAGTGGTGCATAGTGGCTGCATGGTGTGGTCAGTTTTGTGGTACTTTGTAATAAATGGAGAGGATCTAAGCCACAACCCCAACCGATTTAGAAGTGTATTTGTGGGGAGAGAATACTCTGTGTACCAAATCTGCCCCCTGTTACAGCATCCATTCTTTTCATCTGCCCTTCTGTTTGGACTTGCACTGTTCTGCTTGCTACTCTCCAAGGTTTCCAGTACTGCCTTACACCAAAGGACACTGAAGTTCTGCGTCTACCATGTGGACAAACAGAAGAAGCACATTCTCCTAGGCCAAGTTGTTTTTCCTCTAAAAAATGAAACTTTTAGTGATGACAGCAAAGTTGTCATTTGGAGAGACTTGGAAGCAGAAACCCTGGAGGTAGGCAACTAAGGAAGAATTAAGATCATTACAGTAAATGCCGCTTGGTTTGGTTGTTTTAAAATTTGTAATTCAGCGCTCTCTTTCATCTTGACAAGTCAGTAAGGAAGTTCTGTTGATGCTTCATGTAGTTAGATGAAATGAGCTAAGAAAATGCACATTCAAATACTCTATTGCTTCTGTATAGTAGTGGACACGTACCAAAAATTAAGAGGTCCATTGCAAGAGTGATTGGGGTAATGATTAGGCATACTGTAGAATGTTTCCTTGAAACATCATATTATATTTTGATATGGCTCCAGTTCAAAATGCAGACAATGGATTAGAGCCCAAGGGCCAAATCCTATCCAACTTTCCAGCCCCGGTGCTGACTTGCCAATGAGGCACACACTGCATCCTGCAGCAGAGGGCCAGTCACAGAGTCCTCCTTCAGATAACAGAACATTTGTTCCTTTTCCTTAGGGCTGCATTGTGACTACCCTGGCCCTGGAAAGTTGGATAGAATTGGACCCTAATTCAGCGAACTTTTAAACCACAAGCTTGATTTCATTAGGAGAAAGTTAAACAGTTTAACACACACACACCCATACACACCTTCTATTCCTCCCCCCAAATATGATCTGCTCACAGATTCTTGTTCTTTGGGAACATGTGCACAGACTACATATGGAGTATATTCAGATGCACATCTCTACATCTGATACAGATCTGATTTGGCGCTGATTAGCACTAAGAGCTAATCCTAATCCTAGTCTGTGCCAACAGCAAGGCCAGTGGTCTTGCGCTGAATCCAGCGCAGCTGGGGAGCATTGGGGAGCCTCCCCGAAGCAAGGGTACGTTTGTGCCCTTGTGCCCTTGCCCCAGGGGAGGCTCTAGCCTCCCCCAAGGGTTCCTTGGATCTGCGCCTGCTTAAGACACTGCACTGCTCAAATTGGGACCGTTCAGCCTAGGGACGGAGGCTCCCCAGGCCAGCACGCCTACCAGTCTGCCCACCCCTTGTCCAGTTCCTCCCTTCTGCCCACCCTCCCTCTGCCCAGAATTGCTAGTGCACCAGCCAAGTTCCGCTGGCGCACAAGCAATGCAGTGGCGCCTCAATCCGGCGCCCCTGGGCTGATGCAAGCATGTAGTGTCATCCCAAGGGTGCCTTGTGGCCTGCGCCCTGAAAGGTGTTGTGGGTGGTGGGTTTTTATACGTAGCCTTGGGCTAATAGTCTTGGGCCATTCTTATTCCTGTACATCACAACAGCCGATGTGCAGAGCAATGGTTTCATCCAGTGTGAAAAAGTCTCATTATCTGTGCCATATACAACTCTTCTTTTAAATTAGAACGGGGAAAAATTTGCTGTTTAATACCATGTATTTGCTGAAATCATGTTTCCATGTTCAATGGACCAATGTTCTCCTCCTCCCAAAGCCTCCTTCTGAACATGGGGACCTCCAGTTTTCTCTAAGCTATAATGACTACCTGGGCCGACTCACTGTGGTGGTGCTGAGAGCCAAGGGTTTGAAATTCCAGAATGAAAGGAATACAGCCAGTAAGTTTTGTAGGATCATTTTCTTTGCTTTTGAAAACAGTCACCATATATATAATACATTAGTGAAAAATAATCTGCACTTTACAGCATTGCAAAGATATTGATTTGCAAGAATAATGAATTTTCTGTGTATTTTTTTCAATATCCAACACAATCATATTTTAAACTAAATCACATAATGTGCTAGGTCAGTGATGGCAAACCTATGACACACATGTCAAAGGTGACATGCCGCAATGTTCTGGGTGACACACCAGAGTTCATGAACACCCAACAACTGCGATTGTTTTATTTGTATTTCATTTTTGTAATGATTTGATGTTTCTTTATATAATATGTAGCCCCACACATGATTGGGCTGTATATTTTTAAATAAATGAACATGTAAATAATTGTTTCGTTTTCATTTGGGAGTGGGAAGTGACACGCCAGCAGAGTCAAGTTAGGTGTTTTTTACACAGTGAGCCCAAAGATAGCTTTGCCCACTGGTCTTCAACACTGGTTGGGACCCATGAGTCACGCTTTGATCAAAGGTTGGTTGTTCAAGTGGTCCAGTTTAGAGTGTGCTTGTTCTCAAAAAAGGTGAGACATACAGACATTCTAAAGAATAAAGGTGGTTCCTGTTTTTTAGTTTGGGCATAAATCCAAGAGCAAGTAAGTTTTATATGTATAGATTAATATATGATATAGGCATATAAAGACAGTGCTTCTAGCCTATCTTGACTGGTTTTTAATCTCATCTTCTCATTCTAGGTGTGTTTGTCAAAGTATCACTCATGAATCACAACCAATTCATCAAAAGCAAAAGGACCATGCCTGTTCTAGGATCCCCTGATCCATTGTACAATGAGACTTTCAGCTTCAAGGTTGACCAGCTGGAGTTGGATACAGCAAGCTTGAGTCTGTCTGTCCTCCAGAACACTGAAGGAGATGGTAGGGAGCAATTTTGTATTTTGGGGTGTTTTGGGGTGGGGGGGGTGGGAATCCAGGTCTATCTTGTAAAATTATTCACACTAGCATTTAAATACAGTAGATGCTATGCTGATGTGGGGTGTAACCACATCATCTACCCAATCCATTTGGCTCCCATTTCAAAAGATACCTCAGCGGAGTGGAACATAACCATGCAAAAGTGAGGAATGTCTTAAAGGCAAAATAAGGATTGACCCTGGGAGGAGAAAACATGAAAGCATCATAATTGGTTGGACTTTAGGAGATGGTTCCCTACTCAGGGACTGTGTACAGTATACTGAGGAGGAGGATGGGAAGGTGCATGAGTAACAGCAGGAGTTAGGAAGAGCCTTTTAAGAAGGATGAACACTAAGTACTGTATTCAGTCTGATTTTGGCTATATGTATTTTGATCATTCCATTACATACAAACTATTCCTGGATGTGCAAATTGGTAACCATATGAACATGAATGTTGACTTCGTAAATATAATAGGAGTGAACAATATGAATGTTGATTTTGAAAATCACATGCACTGTTTTTGCTCCTCTTCAGGAACCTACTCACTGGGCCGTGTAGTTGTTGGACCCTTCATGTACACCAGAGGCAAGGAACTGGAACACTGGAATGAAATGCTGAACAAGCCCAAGGAGCTGGTGAAGCGGTGGCATTCACTGATGCTCAGCACCTGAAGGACAGAGGGCTTCCTAGCAAAAAGAGACACTTTCTGCTTGCACGAGAATGAGGACATTTGCCACTTCATCACCTCCAGAACTCCAGCCATCCTTCAGTTGTCTCCTCCACAACAGACGTTCAGTGGTGGAGTGAATCGGACAATTAATAGCAACTCGAAAAGCCCTCTCAAGCCAGTGGGCCATCTCAAGTTCACTCTACTGCACAGTGGATTTTGGCGCTTTAAGATGTGGGGAGCTCCTCAGTCAGAGTGAGGGGTGGGGCTACTGCCCACATCTGGACATCTCTCATAGACTACTTGAACGGATGTGCTGCGACCCAACCTGAGAGGCCACAAAAACTGGCTCCCTAATAAACACCTTGACAATGATCCAATGCAGAGCTGAACATACTTAAGTCCCTTTAAATCAAGGAGCTTAACTGTGATGTCCGATGCATTACCTTTTTCTGTTAGGGACTTGATTTTACTTTAAAATAGCACCTGCGCAGGGCTGGAATGAGGCTTCTTTAAAAATACTAGCAATTTACCCTCCTCAAAGCTAGAGGTTGGCATCTTCTCTGCCTCTTACCATAGCATTGTTCAACATTCCTGCTGAAAGTACAGGATATTGAATGCAGCAGGATGTGCCCCCCCCGCCCCATTCCATCTTGGCCAGATTGGGCCTTGTGCAGGGCTAAAGGTTTCCCTTTCACTGCTTCGCAGAGGCACCGATTCCCAACCTAGCACAGCATGACCAGCCGCCCTTGCCCGTTATAGGGTGAAGGAGCCAGCAGAGGGGGTCCAGACTGTTCAGAAAAGGAGGGTCAAAGAATGGTTGGGGTGTCTCCTTCAAATAATATAGGTGGTCCTTGCTTGGCCACGGTCTGATAGCCTGGCCAGGACAGTGGGACAAACACTGACCTTCTTCTGGGTTAGCAGGGAGATTGGAGCCAAGACAAGCTGTTGGGATCCAGGCCTCGATTCGAGACCCTGCGCTCTACCCATGAGTGATAATGGCAGTGTAAAGGTGCTGAGAAGCATAACCTTCGCTTTTGCCAGACCCCTGGGATCAGGCTCCACGGGGACTAAGCAGGGGATTGCTGAGGTTAATAACCTGGACCTTGGTGCCTATGTGTCCAGACTGTTTCTTACCCCACAATAAGTGGAAGCAGGTCCACTGACTCCTTCCCAGTTCTGCGGAGTGAGTTCTGACTGCCCTACAAGACTAAATTGAACAACCAACCCAGGATAAACATAACCAATTATTTGGCCTATGGTCTTGGTAAAGTGCAATCTTCACAATGCTTATCTGGAGATCAGTGTGTCTCCTCCAGAGTTACTGGCTGGAAATCTATAATCTACAATATTAATACATTTGGAACTCTCTGTGTCTGATCTATAATGATCCAGCAAGCACACTGACAGCCCAATCCTAACCAACTTCCCAGCACCGATGCAGCCCCGAGGTAAGAGAACAGACCCTTACCTTGAGGAGGCCTCCATGACTGCTCCCCCACCACTGAATGCAGTGTACACCCCATCGGCACGGCTGCATCAGGATGGAAAGTTGGTTAGAATTGGGCTGTAAGACACCTACATTGTTAGAGAACATTTTGGATATCTGTCTAAAGTAAGGCTAAGATTAATATTCTTTCAAATACTGCCTGCCATGCAACAATGAATGCATGTGTGCTGTGTCACAACATACTTCTTTGTCGAACCCATAAAGCCCTGTGGGTTATCAGTTCTGTTCTGATAATCAGTTCAATTCTGATTATCAGGCTATGGATACGTGTGCATACATAGATGCAAGCAGGTATACACACAAGAAAAACGTTGAGGCATTTTCTAAAGTTCCCATTTAAGTCTATTTTTTTGTAAGTTCAGATGTGATCCTTTATTATGTTAATAAATAATGGGGATGCAATTATTTTACATATTTTACTATGTAAAATAATAAGAAAATATCATTCAATTTCAGTAACTCACTTGGGAGTTGAACCATTGATTATCCATCAAATTATACTTCAGATCAATGGTCACAGAGCAAAAACATTTTTTAAAATCAGGAAATTGTTTCTTAGCTGAAACAAAACAGGCTTCCTTCCGAAACAGGATACAGTGTTAATTAACTTAGTGCCCCAGTATTACAGCTTCTCTGAGAAAGCAAGGACTTGATTGTTGATTTCCTTTTTAATACATTTCAACCATCAAAGGGCATGTGGTAGAAGCACCATACGTTTCATTGTCTGGGACACAGACGCAGTCCTAGTACATTGGTAGTCTGTAGTCTTTATGCAGCATGATTTGCAAATAGGAAGTAGCAAGCACACAGACACTCTCTCTCCTCCTTGAAATGATTTCCTCCATCCTTCCTGTCCTAACCTCCATTTTACATAACATTGGCACTGATATAAACCACAGTTTCTTTTCTGAACTAGAGATTTAAACCATAGTTGGAGGTGCACTGTATTTGCAAACCATGAGCACAAGGGAACCTGGTTTGCACCAATACATACTAGTGCAGTATATATGTAATGTATAACCATGGCTGATGCCGGGAATGATGAGAGGTATCATTTGGGGAGGGAGAGCATGTTGCTGAAATAGACTCCCGGTTTGTAAGTTGCAGTTTGCAGAGTATGATGTCTGTACTAGGCCCCAGAAATTTGAGTTACCCAAATTTCAACTGCTTTGAGGTTTTTCTATGAAATCTGTATGGTCATGCAAGGTCTCCACATCTAGCTGACTGTGGTGTGGTACACAAAAGTTATTGTATAAATAGAATTACATTGACGTAGCTGTGGGAAGAACCAAGAGCAGGCCTCATCATGCCATGATTTGACATAAGTTTCAAACAAAACCAGGCACTGTTCATATCCTGCCAAGAATATAGAATACAAAATGCAGAACTTCAGTCCATTTTTGGAAGTCCATACTCCTGCTACATGCATAGGGTAACAAACCTATCCAGCCTGCCCAGGGGTGGAATAGAATGACATGACAAACTCCATGCCACGGGCAGCCCTACCGTTGCCTGGGGGAGGGCAAATGCCCTGGCCGCCCCTGCCACCTAGCCCTTCCAGGGTGGCACAGCCACCTCCCATGCTGTCACTTTGAGGAACTGGAACTATGGGGTAAATGCTGTAGGAAGGTGTTAATGCTTCTGGACAGTAGTGGAGCATTGTGCAAGGCTCCGCAGTGTGTGTGTGTGTGTGTGTGTGTGTGTGTGTGTGAGAGAGAGAGAGAGAGAGAGAGAGAGACCATCCACAGACCTGTCCTTGGGGCAGCTACACAGCCAGGAGCACAACTGCTTCATGCTTCAAAAAAGTTATAGGTCCTATGAACGTGCCTGGTTTCAAGAAGGCAAAACCCTACAGGGAATTACAAACGAATTATTTGTTCACTGCTCTTACTGGCTTAGCAGAAGTAATGAACTTACTTGGTTGTCACTTAGAGCTCATGTAATGCCTATGAGTAGTTTTGTTTTGCTAAACAGTTTGTGTGCCGACCTTGGCAGTGCTCAAATTACCAAGGAGGCCAGACCTCCTTGGTTTTTGTAATGACCCCCCCCCAGATGTTTTTCTTTGAAGACTGGTCTAAAATGGGGAGAGGGAAGGGGTCACAGACTACAGTAAGGGTTCCTCTCTTCTTCCCCTCCATAATTCAAGCACTACCTGGCTGTAATCTATTATGTATTGTATGTCATAAACAAAGTGATGTGACGCCTAAGAAACAATGAGTTTTCCTTGTCTTGTTTCAGTGGAAGGTGTATTACTCAGTATGTTACATAAAAGTACATTGTATGTGATTAAAAAAACAGTGAGTGTTCCATGTTGTACATAAGATATTGGCACAGCCAGTGGAATAGGAAATCTGTTTTTGCTAGCTTTTTCTGAAACTATTGGGTCTACCTAGAAATCTGAGCTTGGCATGTTGCAAAACAGCCTAACAGAGGCGCACACCCATTCTCCTGAACGTTTTCAGATAAGACAAGAGGAGTGTAAATATCTCAATTACTTGTAAGTTCAAAAAGAAAAGCACAAGCTGGAAGCCACTAAGGCAGCTAAAATAGAAGATCAAATACTTAAAAGCAGCCAAACTATTGCTTCATTTCTGATTGTGGTAATAAGCATCTCTCAGGAATTTTGCTTCACACTTTTTTTCCCCTTGAAGTTGCAACACACATTTGTTTTTCTGAAGAACACCACTTCAATGTGTAGGAAAGGCATAACTTAAGCCCACCCCCTGCCAGCTCTTGGTGAGCCACCACAAGCCATTATGGAACAATGGTAGTGTGGCAAAGGTAAATTCAGGCACTGGTGATGGGGGCACATGACAGGTTTTGGGTATGCAAGCTGCCGATGAAATCTAGCATGGAGTCATTTTATTCATTCACATTGAATGAACCAAGAGAATAGACTTCTGAAACAAAAAAGATCAACGTAGCCATCAATAAATCTGCCCGTGACTATACACAGAGGGTATGCCTATTTGATGGATGTCAAGCTTGATCATTACATGGGTTTTCTTTGTTTAAAGGTAGTATCTTGTCTGTATTCTACATGTAAATTGCCACCACTGAGAAATCATCAGCATCTGACAGCATGGGCAGGGAAAAGCAAGGAAAAAGAGAAAACCACAGAAAGGGCTGTGAACACTTTGTCTTCATGCATAGTTTAATTTTCACAGAAGTAAGCAGTCTTCACTATTCACATTTCAAGCTTTAATGGAAAGAACAGTTTGAACTGTGTTGAAGAAACAAATTGGAAACTGTGACATTGTCTAAGAACAGGCATAATATTTTCTCTGTGACTGGTCTCAGTCAACAGGTGAGCAGTTTTATTCTGGTCCTATGAAAGTTCCCAAGAAGTCTTCAAAGGCAGCTCTACAGATAATGCAGTAGTCTAGAATGGAAGTGAACAAAATGCTGAAGCCAATGTTTCAGAAGAGTCGCAAATGATGGCACCCTATACTCTAAACCTGATCCTTCAAGGGCAACGCAACTCCACCCAGAATAGGTTGAACACTATCTCCCAGGTCACATAAATCAACCATCATCAATACCTCTGTTTTGTCTGGACTGTGCTTCAGGTTATTGGCTGTCATCCAGCCCATACTGGTTTAACACATCTGCTCTCTCAACTGAATCTGATGAAAATCATAAAAGTGCTGGACACCACTAGCATAATTATGCTACCTGGCTCCAAATCTGTAGATTGGCTTTTGCAATAGTTTCCTGCACATGCTATGAGAGACAAGACCTGAAGAAAATTACAGCAAAGGACATGCTGCCAAGAAAAAGTCTCCAAGTGTCGCCTTCTGGGAATAACTTCTCAAATTGGAATGGAACCACAGGAACACAGTACCCCCAATCTACATCCCAGACCATGGTTCATGATATCAAAAGTTGATGGGGTGGGGTCCAAAAAAATTAGCAGTTTTACACACCCTCATTCTGTGTCATGTATAATCCATTAGAGCAACCAAGGCCATTTCAATGGCAAACATTGAAATGTTTCTCAGGACAGAAACAAATTGAAATCAATATGCCTTACATCTCCCCTCTTCCAAAGAGCAAGGCCTAGTAAACAGATTTTGCATTAGTCTATCAGATGCCCTTGATTTCTATTAACTAAATTAAATTAAAGTGCTTTCTTCCTTTGTTTCCATAATGTTACCATGGAAATACACATTTGCTTTGGAACATGCATGAAATCTCCTTACCCAGTAAACAGAAGGAATTTCTATTATGAATGCGTAAGTATTAATAAATGACTTTATTTGATGTGTTAATACAATTGGTAGAGCTACAATAACTAAAGCAGGCAATTCCAAATGAGCAGCTCTTTGAGGAAAACAAAATTCAAGTATTTGTATTTCATAAAGCACTTGAGAGTTTTGTATTTATTTTGCAAAGGGAGATGTTATGATAAATGGCACAGTAAAATTTTACCTAGACAAAAAATGGGGATGACATAGAAGGATGAAGAAGGAAGGGTATTTTTAGGTGATACATTAAATGTGTTGCTTTCAAAATATTTCACTACTAACAAGGGTAGTGCTTTCAAAATATTTCACTACTAACAAAATATTTCACTATTAACAATACCATCAAGCAAACTGACAAGAGAAAGGTTCCTTACAACATTTTGTTTAATTTATTACTACTTGTTGGGAAGATTTTGCATAGAAATAATTACTATTCATAAATACAAAAAAGATTATCTATAAAAATAATATGTCTGGAAGATTTTATACATCTACTGAAAAATACAATTTTGACTTCATTTCATTTTAAAAAATCATATTCTCAGCACTGTTCCTGTAGGCTGGAAGACTGGGCAACCAGAACTCCTGCGCAGCTTCTCTTGGTGCTCCAGATATGCCCCACACAGCCACCATAGAGCTCTGCCGACTCCCCGGAGGGAATTACTGGGAACACAGATCCTCAGGAGCTTGGGGGTCATTCGCTGATCAGTCCTGTTTCAGAGGCCAAGATGAAAAGCCTGCAGATGGAACTCCTTCTCCAAGGGATAGCTATTCTCATCCAGTACAAAATGGCTCTTAATTTCCAAGCGGTAGGATGCTTTAGTGTCTGAGACCAGTGAATGGCACAGTTCTGCTACAATCATGCCATATGTTGTATCTAAAGAAGGCTCTGCAAAGGAGCAGAAATGACACAACCATCATTAGGATAACACTTTTCCATTCTATGAGCTTCGGTTTATTGGTTCTCTTCTAGTCCACAACAGTTCAACACATATGCTGCCTCACCTGAACCAGATAAAAACGCAGGGATACAGCTGGGAATAGCATAGAATTCTACTCCCTGGACATATTTTCTAGTATGTGCCCAGGAAAGGTAGTTGGGACCTGTCTCCTTCCCACTCCTTTCCTTTAAAACCACTTGGAGCATATTGTGATTTGTAATAGATTCATACAAGTAGAATATTAACAAAACAGGCAAGACCATTCACAGCTATACAGAGTTTAAAAACAAGGCAAACATTTTAGACAATTCACAGAAACACTACAGTAGTGATGGAGGAAAGCCTGATACTGACACTAGAAAGCCCGCAGATGCAGGACCTCCTCCCAAAGTCCCTGGAACCAACGGAAGAAAAAAGGGCTACATGATGAGGCCATTCAGAATGTGTGGAACTAAAATAATATACAGTCTAATACTTTTGTGGCTGGTAGTGCAATTGTTGCAATTAAAATTGTCCAGGATTAAAGGCTGCTGTCCAGTAAAAAAAGTCAATTCCTAATGTTTTACACAAATCTGTTCTGAGCATTCTCAACCGTCTGTAAGCACAACGCCACTCAAGCCCATCCTTTTCTGCCAGGAGAAAACCAGACTATGATTGCTGGCAGTGAACCGATTACTGGTCACATGCCTTCAATCACCACCAAGGAACTAACCAATCTGAACGGGGAACTTCCAAATTCTCACTTTTTGCCATTCTGCTATTTGAGCTCTTGCAACAGTACGCTAATTCTTTGAGAGAAATATAGAAAACGGAAAATACATGTGATACATTCTGAAGGTGTGCATGTGCTTACGTTTAGAACAGAAGGCAAGTCCTCCTTGAAGAGAAACTCCTTCAATCTCACTTTGGAGAAAGCTCTGGAGCCAAGAAGCTCCTTGTGAAGTTCCTAATAACAAAAAGGTGAGTACAGGTGGACCTCGTTATCTGCAGGGGTTCAGTTCCCAGAACCCATCCAGATACCAAAAGCTGAAGGCATTTGAAGCCATGGATTTGAGCCCACCCCAACCTTCTGAAGGGTTTTCTGAGGGGTGGGTACATCAAGCACAGAAGCCCAGGCCTCAGAATGCCTTATAAGAGCATAAAAAATGTCACTTCTGGTTTCCCCCCAAGAAACCGGAAGTAGTTTTATGCCCGAAATGGGCATTCTGGGGCCCGGGGAGGCCACAGGCAGCCCTTCCACGCCCTCAGAAAAACCTCTGGACCCGACCAGAGCACAGTTCCAGTAGGGTTCGGATGGACCCAAATCTGCCGGTTCCAAATCCACAGCTTACCTGCAGTCTCAAACCTTTGGCCATAAAATTTTCTGCCTGTCTCTTATTACAGAAATATTTGATAGTGCATTACCTATGGTCTTGTTCAGCCAGTCTGCTGGAATATTGAGAAACATTTTCTCCATCAGTTCTGATACCACCCGAACAGGGATTTCATATCCATCATCCTCTACCGTCAATAATGAAGGCCTACACAAGGAAACAGGAAGAGGTTTATAAGCATGTGTTTAAATTAGCTTAATTTTTCTTACTAAATTAACCTTGACGACAGAATAGTCAAGCACGCTATCATCTTCAGTCACATACTGTAATATATGGCGGGTCTTTTTTCTGCATTGTCTTTACTGATGCAGTGCCTGTTTTGAAAAAGCAGCCCAAATTTGCTTTTCAACAATCTAAAGCAGCATACTATTTCAAGCTCAATTCTGAAAGAAAAACCTATTATGCCTAACAATAGGCTTTAAAAAGCTTAATACTGCACTACAGACTGTAATATTTTATTCTGCTATAATCTAAATCAGAGCAAGAGGCAGACTTGCAATTAAATTAATAAATCTATTGTAGGGATCCCTGGGGACCACAACACATTTTTGGGTCTTTCCAGAGTGCAAGGGGTGCCATGTAGAGGGCGCAGGAGGACACAAGTACCCTTGCTTTGGTTTGCAAGCAAGTATTCTTCAGGGGGGGAAATGTGTACAAGATCATTAGGAGGCATAATAAAACTTTTTTTTCTTTTTGTAATTCAGAGCGCAATCCTAAACTAGAGTTAGGCCAGCATAAACTAAGCCAACAAACTTTGTCTGGCACAAGGGCCACCATAAAGCGTTTTTGGACCACTCTCGGAGTCAGGGAGGATGGTGCACGTCTGTGTGCTGGTCTCTCTGACTCCGAGAGTGGTCCAAACATACTTTACAGTGTCCCTTGCGCTGGCCAAACTTTGCTGGCTTAGCTTATGCTGGCCTAACTCAGTTTAGGATTGCGCCCTCTATCTTGAATATGCCTTCAAACAAACCGTGGAGCCTTACTATTAATCTGCCTTCTCAGTCCTTCACTGAAACCAGTAGTGACAATCCTTTTAATATCAAGGTTGGGTTTCCTAAAAGCAGAACTTTACATGACTGGAAACTGGACAGAAACCTCAGAAGTAGTCATTCATTTATAAGAATATACTGGAGAAAGTACAGAAAACGCCCCCATCCTGCATTCCATCTGTTAGCCACATGTTAAGAGTGCCAAGATGAAGAACCTAAAAACTGGCATCATATATTACTTGCTCAGAGGCAGCATATACAATATGTTCTAAGCCTTAGTATGAAAACGGACTCCAGAGAGATGCTCAAAAATTGAGTCCTTAACAATAAATAAATCTGGAGAAGTAAGTATTTTCAAAAATGCATAGATGTGCAAGTGAATCATCACGACTATCGTATGCTTCGGGAAAGAAAAAATGAAGCAAAAAATAAATATACTCAAGCATATCTAACCTTTGCAATCCTTGTGTCAAGGACATTCCCAGCTTTGAAGTCCAGAACGCTCAACTACTTGTAGAGCCTAATCAACCCAATCTCTGTATGCAAGCAATTAACGTGAGCAAAATCTGTCGGCAGCTCCCCATTAAATACTTTCAATCAACGAGAAATAAGTGGCAGTTTCAAAGAAAATTAAGCCCACCTGCTTAATTTCAAAATGCAATAAATAATTAACACAGGACAGTAGTGTCTAATTATAACCATATCCGTTCCTGAGAATGTCACCAGGGAAGATTTACACCTTATTAAGGCAACTGGACAATTCTTTTCTAAAATGTTGAGAATTACTTTATGAAGACAAAAAGCAGACTCCACTGAGATCCTTTTCCACTTTTTGTCTCACACTACTTCTCTTCTTTGAACTCCCAAACACAGATAATTTGGGGGAGGGGGGGGAGAGAGCAGGCTTTGGGTTCGTGCATTCCCTTTCCTGACTTCAGGCAAAAAGTAGCACTCGCATCCTGAATAGCAGGTAACAACTATATTGTGTTCTGGGGAAAAGTAGCATCTGAGCAGCCTAAGTCCAGTCCTGGTGTGTTAAAGATGCCTGAAGTCACAGCATAAAAAGGAAATAAGGGGGTTTAGTTGTAATTGTTGGAGGTTATTGGGAAGAGTCTCTTTTTCCACCAAGGGTACTGGAGAATACCCCGGGTGGGGTGGGCATTTCTCCAAACTTCATGTTACTATGAAGGCAATGTACCACATAAACGTAAAAGGCCCCACATGCCATGTACCTTGTGTGCCATCTGGAAGGATTCCACACATTCCCACTCCCTTTCCCTGAGGCCTAACTCTTTCCCTCTAGTGTGCTTGAAGTTCAAAATCATCCTCCTTAGGCTACTTTTTCCACCTCTTGGGGGAGAGAAGATACAGGTCCCAGAATCCTCCCTGTGGGTGAGAAAGCAACTTGGGGAAGGTGGTTTTGAGCTGCAAAGCACTAGAGGGGAAAGGATTAGACAGCCTGTATCTGCATGCCCTTCTTCCATTCAGAGTTGCAGCCTGCACAGGTTTTTTTTAACCAAAGAAAATGCCATATAAGGTGCATTGTTTGAGCCTACATTATCTCTGCCAGCAGCCTGCTGCTTATCAACCAAAACTCTGCAACTAAGAAGTGGAAAATACTTTAAATTAGCTCTTTAAAGGAACCTGTTGGCACAACTTTGTGTTTTGAACTAAATACCATTCCAGGAATGGATCTGAGTGCCCTGTCCTCCGAGATATCTTAGGATATGCACGAGTTAACAGATTTCGACAGACTCTTTCATTACCTTGAGCGAAACGAGGGACCTTTGCAATCTACAGGAAGTTTCAAAATAGGGCTTGTAGAAAAATGCTGGATTAGAATCTATCCTGCTGTTTTTAGCCTCAAGCGGTTGAAGGACTTTGCTCTTCAACAAACAAACTCTTCAGGTAGAAGGTCTTGTGGTTGCTACACATTACTTGATCCTGTGACAATACGTTTCTAGATGGTGATCCCTGCTTCCTCTCCCTATAGTACCTACAACATGTAACAATGTGACTTGCCATGTCGATTCTCCCCATCATGGAGTTATTTCACCTGCTCCAGAATTAGTTCTTTCACAAAAGTGAAAACTCTTACACAAATCTGAGAAACTATGTAGCGAGCTGCACTAGACATTACAACGAAGGTCGAAGAGTTCCCATGTGCAAGCCTGCAGCCACAGGGACAAGGGAACAAAATCTGTCTTACTTATTTAGCAGGAATCAGCACACCAATCACTGCTACATTTTCAGAGGCTTATACTGTAGAAATTGAATCTAGACACATGTTCAAATTAGACAAGTATGGTAGCGCTGCTACCACTTCAAGCGTGTGTCACGATGCCATTAATTTGTCCTTCTCTCCTGGTTGGGGGTGGGGAAAGATGCACTGCACAGTGGTGTCATGTTACATGTTGTTTGTACTAAAATACGTTACATGCCTCCTTGTCTAGTTTGTACATCAATTTTGAAATACAATTCTTAATAGTAACCTTTCTAATTTATACTACCAATATACTTCTGGATACAGCCTGCAAAACCATAAAATGATGCAATATTATTCTCATATAGAATCTCTGAGACTTTTATTAAAAAGCCACAGAACAAATTGTTTTAAAAAGATCCTTTGATTCCCAAGAGGCTCTTGTAGCAAGAATATTGCCTGTACATTATTCATAAGAAAAAAATTGACTTTAAACAAAAATTAGACTGCAGATGGCAATTTCTGATTCTGAACCACCAAGAATTTCAGCCCTTGCTACAGACAGTTTTAAATAACCTGCATAAACCCATAAGGGACAATTAGTGAGCCAGGAAGGATAAATGAATATAATTGAACTTAACTGTAACATGTAGTTTCCTAAATGAGAAGCATTAATCATTATACATGCAGAACAAATCCAATATTCGCCTTTTAGCAGATCAAAGCAGGGAGGCTTATTGCCTTATTAGGCGATTAACGCATTAAGTAAAAATTGCTCTCTGAAAAAATGGCCTTGAGAAATGCTGAATACAGGTGGAGCTGTATTCACCAGGGGTTCCTTGTGGGTGCCAAAAAATGTGTTAAGTGAAATCCATTAAAAAAAATGTGCTGTTAATTAGCAGTCAGCCTTTTTAAAAAAGCTTCTCTTACCATGGCGGCTGCAGCCATTTTCCAAGTATCCCTTAGCTCTGAGATAAGACCTCTTCCCTTCGCACTGGAGCAAAGCAGAGAAAATGAAAACGGAAGTGATTAATCACACTTCCCAGGTTGTGGGAGGCAGTCTTCCAGAACTAATGGATATTAATCTGCTCTAAGACCCTGGTGAATGGCTGCAGGTAAGAAAAGTATTTTTAAAACCCTGACTGCTAATTAACGGCATGTGTGTTAGTTTAACTTAAAGAGCCCTTCTCTTCTGCAGTGACTCCATGCCGAGTCAAACCAGTGGATGGGAAAATCGTGGATGAGAAGAGTCCACCTCATGTATTCAAATTTGCCAAATATCCATCCTTACTTGGCATACATGGACCCCCTCTCCCCACATACTTGCTGATGAACACGTTTATCAACCTGCCATTTGCCTGCATTTACATATCATGTCATGAACCATTTGAAAGGCGGGCCTGGTAAGCTACTCAGAACAAATTGTTACTTTCTCAGGTGAATGCTAAACTGCAAAACTGCTACAAAGTCCTCAACAGCCTGAGCTCAACAGTTGATGTAGTCTCCAAAATCAACCAAGGTTTCCTTCTTGAATATACTCAACATGTAGGTAGGTATGCAGGAAAGTGTTCTTATTGGCTGCCCCACAACTGCGAAACCCTCTTCTCCTGGCCATTTACAAAGACCAAGAGCATTTTGCAGAAGTGTCATTGGATCCTTCTACTGGAATAGCTTTTGGTGGCCAGTGGGAAATTTGAAGGTGGGGAATTGATCATGTTATTTTTCTTGGAATTATTTTATCCTGCTTAGTATGCAGGTCAGGTTTTCCCCTACACTTTGCAGAAGTGATCTCTAGAAAAAACTCTCTTCAGTTCTTATGTGTATGAGCCCTGCTGAGTTCACAATGGCTGATCTGAAATGCCAGAACACTTAATTCCTTGGGAGGTGGAGACTAACTGATCATTTTACAAGGCCTATATATAAATCCAGTCTTTATCTACATAGTGCTCATGCTTCAGTGTGCTTTCTCAGGAGATACCACATCTTGTTTACTACACATTTTGGCTTGAGAGCTAAAGGGCTGTGATCTTCCATGAGGCCAGGGAAGATTTTGAGTTCTAGCTTCATCCACAGTCCTTCCTACATCCCAAAAGCCATTCTGATGAACAGTGCAAGGGGCTCCAGCAAAGAGAAAATTGGGACAACCCTGCATATGCTTGAGAATACTTTAGGGTATGTAGGGGCCTCTTTGGGTCTCATCCTTGTAAATGAAGTACAAGGCAAATGTCAGAAGAGAAGAAAAGCTGCATAGCGATCAATTATTTTTATATATGTTGCATAATTAATCCCCTACTGCCACCTGGTGTTGGCTGCATTCTTTTTCCAGAAGTTGCTGAAATATTTTTGTGTCTATATGTTTCTACCCCCACAGCTGATAGCAATGAGGAAGAAAGACAAACCCCTGCTAACTGGGCAAGAGGCACTTTTTCAAGTGGTGTCCTCTTATATTTAGCAGGGGAGAGCAATTTACCCCAGCACAGTGTCTTTCTCGTGGCTGTTGCTGGTGGTGTTCTCCATTCTTTTAGATTGTGAGTCATTTTGGGACAGGGAGCCATTTAACTTTAATGTTATTATTTGCCTGTAAACCACTTTGTGAATTTTGTGTTGAAAAGCGGTATATAAATACTAGTGATTGATTGATTTAAGTTACAGAATTGGTACAGAGACAAAGGATTAAAAACCCATTTACCCCCTGGCCCTCTACCCTAGTTATAAATATTTACACCATGATCCAAAAAGGTCCTATTGGAATGTGATATTACTCCATTCAATATAAAAAACTGCTTTTGAAAGTCCCCTCTGTTTCCAAAATGGGTTATCATGTGGCATGAAAGACTATTGCTTGAGAAACTCAAAACTCCTTGGGGCATGCAGAACTAATTGGGTTTCTTTGAATTTTGGCCTTAATCGCTTCACAGAAACAGTGATGTTATAACCATGTCAATCAATACAGAAAAGTGAAAGCCCCTTGCCGATTTACTAAAGGAAAACAAATGGCAATTGTTCAAACATGCTGTGCAAGGAGCTTGGCCTCACTTCAGAGATACATGTGTACAGCAATGAACTGCATGACTGAATCTCCATGTACTTTCCTGCCTAAATTGATCTTAAATTGATTTAAGATCACTTTCTAATCACCTTCCGCAGTTCTGATAGCCTGTTTTGAGAGAAGAAAAAGAAGATTCCCATAGCTCCTACACGGCCATTTTTACACTATATCCAGGTTCAGGAGAAAATGACGAAAATGCTGGGCAAATCTGTATGCCACTTGCAGGATCCAGCAAAACCACATGCATTTAACCTACTCAGACCCCTTCTGCTCCTTTCTAGCCTCCAGAACCCAACCTAGCAAGTCTGCAATTACCAGAGAGGTCTGGAAGACACTTCTCAAGAAAAGCCATTTTCAATGGGTTATATGACACCCTGGAACATTTGAAGGGGGTCACAGACTGAAAAACCAAAATAAATGATTTTATGTTATCTGGCCATGTTGTATTCTTGTTTGGTCAGGGGGAGTGGGGGCTGGAACTTGAAAGGATTTCCTAAGGGGAGCCAAGAAAGGTTGAGAATGGTTGCCATAGACACATCTTTATTATTTCATTTATTTTACTACGTAAACAGCTTTGTGTCCTGTTGAAAAGTGGTATATTAACAACAACAGTTTTACCTGTAGAATATTTTCACTTTGTTAGAGGGCAAGCAGCTAGAACACTGTTTGTAGATCTTGTTATCATCTGTTTGTAGTTCGAGTCCACATTTTGCACAACCTGTGTAGGTTATCAGAGAAAGAGAAGCAAATATATGCTGCAGTGAAGTATTAGTATCAATGATGAGTTGTCCATATGGTGAGGAAGTAAATTTCAGCTCAGAGATATGGGCCTTCACTTGAATTGTTCCTACAAAGAGAACAAATTTGATCAATGTACTTTAGCTAGTCTTTCATACCACAAAAAAAGAATGGCAAAAAAAGGTTATTTCTTAAAAAAAATTCCCTCCTTATACCATCAGTTAAGATCACTAATGACTTCCAGTGTGCAATCCTAACCTGGAGTTAGGCCAGCATAGTTAGGCCAGCAAAGTTTGGCCGGCACAAGGACCACCGTAAAGCGTGTTTGGCCCACTCTCAGAATCAGGAAGGATGGTACATGTCTTTGTACTGGCCTCTAACTCTGAGAATGGTCCAAACATGCTTTATGGTGTCTCTTGTGGCAGCCAAACTTTGCTGGCCTAGCTGTGCCAGCCTACTCCAGGTTAGGATTGCGCTCTCAGACTGAGAGAGAGCAGAAGTCTAAGTTAAAACACTACACTAAGTTAAAACAGCACCAAGAACATATTAAGAGACATTCTTGATGGCAGCTGCAGAGTTGCAGAATCCCCCGCTCCCCGGTATGTCAAAGTTGGAGTCTAAAGAGAATTGTAAAATATTCTCCTTTGGGCTGGCACACAACAATTTGGGCTAGGCAAGTAGGGAGTAATTTAATTTGATTGAGTATTTTATTTGTACTGTGACTATCTTGTTTTATTCTTCAAATGTTATTACCAGTCCCAAGCCCTTATAAAAAGACAGAAGTTTAAAGAACCAGGTAGCCCCACAAATGCAGTGAATGAGGATCTCACCAGAACACTTCTCTTCTAGATGTGCACCAAGACTGGTTACTCTCATCAATGATTTGACACTCTTTTTAAACTTCTCTTTGAACTCAACTGCTCTTCTGTCATCCTCAAAGAGACACTCAAAGGTTGTCCATGGTGTTGTGTGCAATTCAAGTTCACCAGAGACGGGATTGTGTTTTGCAAACAGATATTTGAATTCCCATATGTGGTCTATAGAAAGAGAAGGAACAAAGAGTCCCCTTTAGCATTTCCACCCCAATGCCCTGTTAATATTTATAGAAAGCTTTTGATTATTGAAAGTGTTCTGTGCAAAGCAAAGAGAAAACTCATAATCATATTATATACCCTAATATGATATACATCTAATATGATTAGGATAGGGTGGCATCTTTTAACGCACAAAAGTTACTGCTTGATAAGACTTCTGCTTTAAAAATGATTATAATTCTTAACAGAGTTTGTGTAAGTGGCCTGGGTACCCCTGATGCTTAGCTGAAAGTAAGCCAGCATAGACCTGCTCCTGGATAGGAGAACACTACAAACTTCAAGCACATATATGAACAGGATGTAAGATTGATAGATACCTTTTTTTTAAAAGAAGGCTTGGACAAAAACCATCCTTACGTAAAATTTTGAGCATTCTCTTAGCACGTCACATGGATTGGACAGATTTAGAAATACTTTTCATTGGGGAGAAGCTATAAGCAATGCAGTAAGCAAGCCTATGGCTACCCATCATGCACCCGGGATCCACATGCAGATGTGAAGTTGGCATAGGAGTTTTGTACCTCCCAGAGGCCAGCGTGACCCCCCCCAGTAAAAAGCCCTGTGTTCCCCCCAGTAAAAAGCCCTGCAACAGCTGTGGTGCCATTAGGGAACACCCACCCATCCCAGGCCCTGCCCCTGCAAAAACTTACCTGTGTCCCAAAATATGGGAGCCACTGGATTAGATCATGGGTATACATACTATAAACCAGTTCTGTACCAGCCATTACACCAGCACATTGGCAGTATATTTAAAGGTATTGGGTTGGATCTACATCACGTGTGAGCAGAAGAAAGCTTTTCAGTTCCTCCTCCCTACTGCAGTCCATGTGCAATCTTGCCAAAAGGCCATTTGTGAGGCTCACATTAGGAATGTCTGACCAATTTTGGCCACCTCTTCCTGCAGCCTCTCATCTCATGTCCCTCTGTGCTTCTGAGGTTGCCCCACCCCTCAAGAGCAGCTTTTCCAACAGACCAGGGTGATTGCAGTAGGAAGGAGGGGTGAGGACCTTCCCTTCCATGAGCTTCCTTTCACTCATCCAAGGCCTGGGTTCAACTCAGTGGCCTACAGAATGATATAGTAATGCCGAAAGTATCAATAAATGTCTTGTGCATAATTGTAATTTTTTTAAATATTCAAGGAACCGCATGGCGTCACCCTCACATATTAAAGCTGTGCTTCCCAGACTGGTGGGTCGCAACCCATTCAGACACGGAAGCACCTGTTCCTGTCCCTTTAAGGAGCGAGGAGTGGGGAAGGCAGTGATGTGATTCCCTGGCTCGTGCTGCTTCTGGGGGTGGAAGGCTTTTTTTTCTACTTAGCTAAGGAAGCATCAGCCTCTAGGGCAGCGGTTCTCAACCTGTGGGTCGCGACCCCTTTGGGGGTCGATCAACCGTATCACAGGGGTCGCCGCATCGGAGGTTGAATCGGGGAGGAGGCGGTGCCTGGAGGAGGAGACCCTCCCGGGAGTGGAAGGGTCGAGAAGAGGCTCTCCTCTCAGCTGACCAGCACTCTGAGGGTTAAAAGGAGCGACTCCGGATTCCTAGCGGGGCGAATCGGAAAGGGGCGGAGTGGATTGAGAAGCCACTTATTCCTTTGCTTCCCCCGCCCAAGTGATCCGTCGTGGCTTCTCTTGTGGCGGAGAGCTTTGGGGCTGCAGGGCTGCGGTGGGTGGACAGGAGGAACAGAGTGGCCAGGCTCAAAGCCCAGCCAGCCAGGGGCTGAGAAGACAAACTGGGGCAACCGCAGCTGCGGGTCGGCTGCTCTTAAGTAGCTTCCGTTTGACTGTGGGAGTTTGGGACGGGGAGTGCGCGATTCTTCCCAGCCGGCGGGGAATCGCGCGCGCGCGTGCAGCCAGCAGCTGTTCTCTTCCTTGTCCTTCTTACTTCTCCATTGGCTCCTGCAATCAATGCAAGGTCCCCCCAATCTCTCATTTACATTATATTAGCCAGCAGCAGCACTTCAGCCAAAAGAAGGAACGCTGGAGAGGGAAGCAGTTCTGGAGGGGGCTGCGGAGAGCTTTTCTTAAAGGGGCTGCCAGCTGGCTCTTTCCCTTTCCCTGTTCTGCAATATTCTTTTGAGTTCTGTCTTCTCCTCTGCTAGTTTGGTTTCTTGCCTCCTCTCCCAGAGTTGGAAAACTGCCCCCCCCCGTGTTTCAGTCATTGTCTCAATTGCGATCTTTGCTTCCTCCCTCTGAAATTAAATAAGAAGATATGAATTTGTATCTAGTGCTGTAAGGAGCGGAAGCTCTCTCTCTCTCTCTCTCTCTCTCTCTCTCTCTCTCTCTCTCTCTCTCTCTCTCTCTCTCACACACACACACACACACACACACAGAGAGAGAGAGAGAGAGAGAGAGAGAGAGAGAGAGAGAGAAGTGCAAAAATGAGAGGAGAATCCATAAATGAAAAGCTAGGAATTTGTGAATTTCTGAGCTTAAGTGCCTTAGAGCACAATCCTATGCATGTCTACTCAAAAGTAAGTCCCATTGTATCCAATGGGGCTTACTCCCAGGAAAGTGTGTACAGGATCGCAGCCAGCTGGCTCTTTCCCTTTCCCTGCATGTCTACTCAAAAGTAAGTCCCATTGTATCCAATGGGGCTTACTCCCAGGAAAGTGTGTACAGGATCGCAGCCAGCTGGCTCTTTCCCTTTCCCTGCATGTCTACTCAAAAGTAAGTCCCATTGTATCCAATGGGGCTTACTCCCAGGAAAGTGTGTATAGGATTGCAGCCAGCTGGCCTCAATTTCTGGGTCTGGGCTGCAATCATTCAAGAAGGGCTAACAGCGGGAGGAAGGGAACATAAGAAGAGCCCCGCTGGATCAGGCCAAAGGCCCATCTAGTCCAGCTTCCTGTATCTCACAGCGGCCCACCAGGTGCCCCAGAGAGGCACGAGACAACAAGATGCTTGCATCCTGTTGCCACTCCCTTGCACCCGGTACTCTGAAATAGCCCACCACCAATGTAAGGAGGTTCCACAATCCATCATTGCCTATAGCCCACGATGGACCTTTCCTCCAGAAATCCTTCCAATCCCCTCTGAAAGGCATCCAGACCAGATGCCATCACCACCTCCTGCGGCAAAGAGTTCCACAGATTAACTACCCGCTGGGTAAAAAAAGTACTTCCTTTTCTCTGTTTTAACTCTCCCAACCCTCAGTTTTAGCGGATGCCCCCTGCATATCAGATATTTACATTACGATTCATAACAGTAGCAAAATTACAGTTATGAAGTAGCTATGAAAATAATTTTATGGTGGGGGGTCCCAACAGGCTGTCATAATAAAAAGGGGGTCCCGGTGGAAAAAAGGTTGAGAACCACTGCTCTAGGGGATGTGGGGAACTGCACAGATGCCTCTGCAGGGCTTCCCAGGTCTCTTAAATACTGAAAACAGGAAGTGGTTTTCAATCATCTTTTTTATTGGTTAGGCTGGTATTTCCGCGAGTAAAAAAAACCCTTCCCCCAACCCCCACCTCGCAGCAGTGCAATCCTGGGGATGGCATTGCTGCCATAGCCCCTCCCCACACACTCCTACTCCCTTGTCGGCGTTTGGGAAGTACTGTACTAAAGAATGCCACGTAAGCACTTACACCACAATCCTATATAGTACATGTTTACTTGAAGTAAATCTCATTTTTTCCCCTCAGAGGTGCTTTTTCACAGGTAAGTGTGTTTAAGGTTGCAGCTTTACCACAAGTGAACCTCACATGCTGAGCTGTTTTCCACTGCTGAGTTCCATGAATGGCTGTCACATGCTGCTCCATTGTGAGTCAGTCATGATACTCAGCTGCCATGACCTACAGCTCTGACTGGCATGAAGTGAACTCCTGATCCCGGCTGCATTGATAGGATCAAATATTTAGGCTTGTCAGAGAGGGATATTTGGACAGTTGGGAACAGAGTCCTAACTTACATTCTAGATATAGTCTTTTAATGATTAAACATGAACTGTTAGAACATCTTGTGGTGGACTGAAGTTACTCACTGATGTACATTAGATGTAGAATAAACAGCACATTTTGCTGTTCCTTTTCTTGTCAGCAAATGTAAAATGTGTAAAGATTTGTTTAAATTTGAAGAAATCAAGAGGTTGAAAGAAATATTAGAACCTGATTAGAACTTTTTTCAGTTACCTTAATCCTTCATTATTTTGTAAAGAAGTTTTTCAAAAACTTAATGTTTTGCCATTAATTTGTTCATTTTACTAGAACTATTTACTATTGCAATTCATAAATTTGAACAGAATATAATGGGAGGATTTACCTTCGATTCAGAAAACAGATATCCTGCTATTTGAAAATAGCATTTTATTTTTAACTGAAAGGGTTATTTATATAACCCTACAGCCCAAGGCCATTCTATGCTATTCAGATAAATGTTTGGTTACAAATTGAAAATTGAAAGATGCACAAGAGGTTTATGTTGGAAAAATTGGCTCTCTTGATGTCTGTGCATCTCCCAAGAGCCAGCATGCATACATATGAAATAGTTTCAAAAAGGTCAAATGGTAAGTGCCATGTACTGGTCATCCTCTTTTATATTGCTCTATTGCAATATTTAACCCAAACCAATAGCTCAACAAACATTATATTAAAACGACTAGCTGTATGCCAATAAAGGTATCATATATCAAAATGACTAGCTATTTTACCTCTTTTCTTTTGAAGACAAGGACTGTAGGCTGCTGCTGCTCCCCATAACACCAAAGCATAATGCTGATCTTTAACTTGCTCTACTATGAGAATGATTTTTCTTTGTTTTTCTCCTTTGTAACTATATGTAGACTCTAAAGAGAGAGAAAAGAGACACACAGATATCAAGAGGATTTATAAAAACAGCTGAACTAAAAATACCAAAGAGCATGAAGATTAAACCTAAGTAAATAAGCATCCGAGACATAATTTATATACAATGGGGAGGAAAAATCTAAAAATTCAATCTAATAAGTACAGACAGGAATGTTTTTGTAAAGAGCAACAAACTAGATGGTTAAGTTTTAAAAAATTGTTAGGAAACAGTACAAGCTATTGGTTGATTGGCACTATACAAAAGTCTTATCTCAAATACACAGGGACACAGGCCTGCTGAATATCCTGTGTTTGTATCTTGGCTTAGGGTGTAATTCAAAGAGCTACTTGAGGTTTGGCAATGGGCTCAGGTGGCCCACAGGTAGTTTGATTTGTTTTTGAATGTAATTGTTTTTAATTACTCTTTGAATGGCAACACTCCAGGCCAGATCATAAGCTGCTTTGAGAGCCCTTTAACTTTTAAAAGTGGATTGCTGGATGGCATATGAAGGGCCGTCAAGAAACTCAAGCCCCAAAGCTTTGAGCATCCAGAACAATCTGCAAGGTACTTTGGGTCCTGGTTGTAGAGTTTTTGTTTTATGAACAGATTAAAGAAGAAACTGGTTTTTTTCTTGAAGTTCATTAAGAAATCACACATCTTTTCATATCTGGTACTACAGATATGGTAAAGCATTTTAGCATACTCAGATTTTAAAATTACCAATGCAAATATTTATCATCAGTTTTTATTAACTTTAAGAATTTATGTTCTGCCTTTCCCATGTTGAAACAAATGCCCAAGGCAGCTTACAGAGAACATAATAGTACAATGTAATAGCAATAAGTAAAACACATAAAATTTAAAAAAAAAACGTTAAAACATTAAACAAGAACACAGAACGTTCAAAAACAGGGTGAAACCCAACCCTTCTCATCAGGCCACTGGAGGGGGAGACAATTGTCCAGGGGAGTGATCAAGCTGCGAGGGACAGAGGGCAGACAGTCAACCATCATCCAAAGGTCAGAAGAAATAGGTATGAATTAACCATTCCCTGAAAAGCTTTGAGAAGCTTTAACCTCTTTAAATTATAATTGGGCACAAAGGCAGGGTATTTCTCTCAGAATGTGTAGTTCTGCATTCTGAAGACTGCACCTGTGAACCAGGAAATTAGATAGTAAAAAGAAACTACATTACATGAGCAGGAAAATATAAACAGGTGAAAGGAACCTGCTACTTTTCTTCTCTAATCAGGCAAGCCATTAACTCCACACACACTGATTAAAGGCATTCCCAATTTTATCCATAAAGTTAATCATTAATGTTGAGGACTCCGATTCTATGCACGTGCTCTATTCTTAATAATGTGAACCACCTCACTGCTGTCACTGGGATGGATCATCCAGTTGGATCAGATGATCCAACACTCGGCAAAAAACAGAATCAAAAAATTTTGTAGGGAAACAGGTGGTCTCATGAATCAATTCAAGACCTTTCTCTTACCTGCCAAAAGATTTTAGGTTAGTGCCTTTTGAGTCAACTGCTCCCGCTTTCTTCTTGAAAAGCATCTGGAACTGCTTCCTATGTGCCCACTAAATATCCAAAGTGCCTAGTAAGTTAGTCAGACAGGGAAGGTAGAAGAGGCAGGAGGGAAGGATGGGCAACAGTATCTTCTCAAGGTTTAATCTTTGTGTTTCTAAAATCTGTTGTTAAACATGTATCCTTAAAATGCCTCCTCAATCACTACCATCCTATCCAGTCTCTTTCAACCCCAGCACATGAATTCTGAAGCACACACTCTGCAAAGGAGTAACAGATTAGTCAACTGACCTGTTAGCTCAGTGATGTTGACAATTTTTATTATGGAGTGCACCAAAGTATCAGGTTTGAGTTGATCTAGCAACACGTGCTGTATGTTGTTCAGAGTCTGTGGCTGCCTTTTGGGGAGAGTTTGAAGATAGGCATGCTTTGAAGATATATATACCAGCAAATCCTGGAGAATATTAACATCCACTATATGGGAGACTTAAAAAGAAAAGGTAAACATCAACATCTTACTTCATATTTTATGACCAACAGCAGGGCTGTACATTTGGCCTATGATAATTCTAGACCAAGCATAGCCAATTTATTTCACTTGCAAATAAATTCTTAGATATGCATTTTGTACTTTTATTGATACAAACACAGAAGTCACATAAAGATGTGATCTAGGTTTTAAGAGACATAAATTACAACTATGGTATGTATTTATTCAGAAAAATGTTATTTTGCTTCATTTATTTGGGAAAAGGACCACAAGGAGCTGTGATACGTTCAACTATTTTGAGAAAATGAGGAAATATTGAATTTAAGTTACTAGGGAACATTGGAAGGGCAAGCAAAGCTCTCTTTATGTAAAACTATTAATCCTCACATTCATTCCGATTAATTGTTGAGCAGGTTCCAAGATTCAGTAACCGACTAGTATATGTTGACTGCAGCAGCGTCTCCCCAACCCAGTGATTCTCATATATAATGACATCTGCAACGAAGAGAAGAAACATCAGTGCAGGTCACAGTAAAAAGGCAGACAAATCTGGAATAGTCTCAGCTCAAAAACTAAAAGGTGTCAGTAAGTTGTAGTGGCTTTGTATGCCATTTTAAATGTTTGTCCTTGCACCTGTTTCAAATCAGGCAAAAATGTGCTAACATAGAAGGATTTCATTCAATTTGGGATGCCAGTTTGTGGCTTCAAACTAGATTCACAGAGAACTTTCACAGGTCTGTACTTGTACTAAGTCAAAAACAAATACATTTCTGTTCTGTTTGCAAGAGAAGCAAGCACGTGGTGATTGCCAGGCTCAATTTGGGGTATCTCCAACCATGTTTTCAGGATTGGAAACAAATTACGGGCTCATGTGACTGTCGTTGTCCGCCGCCCCCCCCCCGCATGTAGCTTCATTTTCACTTTGCAGTGAATGCTAATCATAGTTTATCTTGATGTCATGAACTGCTGCACGGAAGCAGCACACATCAAAGTGTGACATTACTACATTACACAAGGTCAGACATTACTTCTGTCATATAACTACATCCACAGAGATAATCTGCCAGGAGAGTTGTGAGCCCCTAAATCAGGTCTCTGACTCATAGCCACACATGCTCCAAAAATTGTGACCAGGTTTTGTTAAGCATCAGAATAGTGAAAAGATAACATCTGCAATAGACTTCATATAGCTCAAAGTACAACTGTTTCATAAAAATATTTTTTGAAGAATATTTTCTCCACGTACCTGTGATAAGTACAATGTCTCCAGGAAATACTGTAAGTGACCAAAATGCGGCTGATCTCCACAACGCAATCTTCTGTTGTATTTCTGATTGATCAATCACAACAATTGTGGCTAAGGGGACTTTAGAAGACATTTTAGTTCCTGGTTTTATTTGTATTTCTTTGATCTGGCAAGGATGTAGTACAGTGACTAAGATGCTGTATTTTTGGGCTTTGTAGCAGCAGTCTTTTAGCAATGAAGGATTCTTCCGAACTTTTTCAAACACTGAAATTCTCAGTTGCCCCATTTGTGGAAGAGGAGAACTTGGAGAACTTGGCTTCAACTTGGCTTTCTTTGATTCTTGCTGCTCTGCGATGGCAAAGTCAGCTGCATGTAAAATAGCTTCAGATGCTCGCATCCTTTTAAAAGACTTGTCTGCTTGAGAACAGAATATTTCTTTTTTCCACTGTTCACTATATCCCTCCTTGTTACTTTTGTCATCAAGTGAATGCAAGAGGCTTGTAGGTGCACCAGCTTCTTCCTGAAAGTGTGTAGTCTGAGATGTTGAGCAGTTATCTTTTACAATGCTATCAGAATCAAAAAGTTCGAGAGAACTTTCATAGTCCTGCTTACAATTTATCCCATTAACAGTCATGTCATCAGTTTCATTTAATTGAATAAGTGCAATTTCTTTACTTTCCCTGTATGGATAATCTATTTTAGTGTCCCTCAACTCCACAGATTTGTTGTGTGTTTCATTTTGGTCTACTACATGCTTTCCTGAAAGCAGGGCAACTTGACTTGAGGTCACAATACTAAGGAATTCAGTGTCTGCTGATACTGCAAGGCTTGAGCACACATCCAATGGTTTTTCAGTCTTTGATTCTTTTATTATTTGTGGACAATGTATCTCCAAGTACTGATTTATGAACTCATGACAACTGCACTGGGATTTGGATGGCTTGTCGTCTTGTTCCATAGACTTCAAATCTCTGTTAGTATTTTTGGTACTAGAAACCAAAGGAGAACTACCAAGGTGGCTATGACTCATGCAAGTGACACCTCCATTAACATCTTCAGATTGTTTGCTGTGTTGCTCACTTGTTTTTACATAATTGGGAAGCTGCTGACATGTGAGATGTTTCACGTGGTTCTCTGGTCTTGCACCTCCACAGACATGACAACAGTTATCAGTCAACTCATTTGTCCCTGTAGCATCATCACCGAAGGATTTTACACTTCCAACACGATCTGCACATTCTGTTAAAGCAATATTGGCCAACGTACATCTTTTTTCAAAGTTTGCTGTGGAATGATCTTTGGAGTGGGCAGCCAATACTGCATTGTTTAGTGTCTGATGATTTGCATGTTCAGGACACCCGCATTTTCTAGTACAAAGGTTAAAAGTGTCTTTAGTAAATAAAAGGTGGAGTTTTCTCCATGTTTTAGGAGTTGCTGTAGAAAATTTCTCTTCTTTTGATGCCTTTGATGAGGTTGAAAGGATGGGTGCGCCAAAGAAAATGTGGATTTGAGGTGCACCAGACATAATTCCCCCCCCCCAGGTTTATGGTTTAAGATTATGGAGAAAATATAGCTTCATATAAATAACAAACTAGTTCATATATATTACAGAACGTGCTTCAAGTGTGATTTTCAAATAAGTCATTCAAGAACAACTGTCTTAATATTTCATATGGTGCTCTAAAGCATCAAATCCCAAGCACACTGAATTTGGAGTGGGTGGAGGAAGAAATCACAGGGCTAAATATTTATTTATTCAGTGGTTTTAAATTTACTACAGAAATCCTTTCTGAGATATTTTTCAACATCTATTAGTCCTCAACGTAACTCCTATTAATGCTTAAAATCTTAAAAACAATAAAACATACTAGAGGTTCTTTTTTGTAAAAAAAAAAAAATTACAAATAATCAGACTGTTATTTAGACTTCTGATTAAATTTGAAATTTCATGGACTTTAAAACTTAAATCATTAATTGTATAGTTTTATTAAGATTGTAAGAATCTGTTAAGGTATTTAGAATCAAGGAAACAAGTTCCATTAGTATCAGACTTTTTAAAATGTGTATAATAATACTGGGTATGAACCATAGCTGCTGCTGCTACCTATTGATACCCAGTTTCATTAAATAGCATAAATACAAAGGAAGGGACCTATCCTGGCTCCTTAAAAACAAAAAGTATCACTGATGAAATTTTCCATATAGTGTTTCTGTGCTGAAATAGTCTAATCTTGATGCTCAATACTGTAGAAAAGTAAGTGCAAAATACTATCCATTCATATCAGTTTTTGGAGCTGACAGCATACATGGTAAATCTGCGAAGTTATTCACTTTAAATCAGGAGCCCAAGATCTGACAGGAATTTCAGGTGTTTGATTCAGCTGCAGAGAGAGAGAGAGAGAGAGAGAGAGAGAGAGAGAGAGAGAGAGAGAGAGAGA
>JAJKFI010000035.1:8018439-8030409 GCA_029204185.1 Lerista edwardsae | reverse complement strand
AGAGAGAGAGAGAGAGAGAGAGAGAGAGAGAGAGAGAGAGAGAGAGATTAAATATATTTATGAATGTTATTGCTTATACAGGTTTATAAACTCAAAGCAGATTTCAATAAGAAAAGGAACTTCCTATCACAACTGCCCATTAGAGGTCGCTAAACCCTTTTTTAAAAAAGCACATGAAAAGTGAATGTGTGAAGAATGGACGTAATTGTTTCATATCCAGTTATGAGAGCATTGTTGCCAAGCTAAGACATGATCCAGGCTAAATTAATTCGTGGCCTCTTGATTTCCATAGGAAAGTAGATGCACAGTACCTGGAGAAGAGACCACTTGGGAAATCTATATATGCTGCCTTGAATTCCATCATGGAAGAATTAATCAAGCTTGATTAACTTTCCCATCCAATAGAAGTTACATGCATTTACCTTTGGCTATATTACTCACCACAAGTGGCATTTCACAAACCTTCAATGGCTTTTTCTGAATTAAAATGTTATATCCATGTGAAGAATATGATAAAATCATGGCTTTGGTTCAACTCCATCTTGTAGGCCAGAAGCTATTTCTGAAGCAGCTATGAGACAGGGAGCAAGTTTCGCAAGGTCTTAAGAGTAGTGAGCTGCAGCTGTACTGTGACTCTCCAGTTGGGAGGTGTAGAATAATTGTCCAGCAATTGCATCAGTGAGGTCATTGGCCAGAAGCTTCAGCTGCCAGAGCCTCTGGTTGGACAAGAGTTACCTTTAAAGCAGGGATGGGGACTCGAGTCACAACACTAGAACTCAAGTAGCAAAAATGCCGGTTTTTCATGACTCGTTTTAGACTTGAGTCGCAGACATCACTGACTCAAGCTCAACTCGAGAATTGTGGGACTGACATGGAAAAGAGACACGACTCAAATCTGATTCAAGTCCTGACTCTCTTTAGTTTGTGTGTGCCCGCGTGCACTTCCTTGTTTATCAGTAATTAGTAATTAATGCCTTTCAATAACTTGTAATCATATTTCTATTCTTTAAATAAACCATATATCTACAGACTCCTGTCTGTGTGAGTACAGAGTAACTGATCTATCTAAATCAGGCCTAGGCCACTCTGTCAATGGAATGACCGGGATAAAGGGAAGGTGAGCAGGAAGAAACTACTAGAGGAGAACAGAGAACAGTTGAAACAACTGTTCTAAGGCTAAAATATTAAAATATGCATCTGGGAGAAATGAGTGGTTTTTGAATGAGAGAGAGAGAGAGAGAGAGAGAGAGAGAGAGAGAGAGAGAGAGAGATCTAAGTAATTGTGATTCACAAATTCTAGTAAAGGCGCAGTACTACTGGAAGCAGCACTGCCAAATCAGAGAATAAAGGTTGCACCATGTTTGACAAAAAATATGATGCAAGTTTAGGCACTGACCTATTATCAATGGGATGGAATTTGCTACCTCTGAGTTGTAGAGTTCAAAAGTGACAGAAATGACAAGAGCAAACAATTTACTTAAGTTGAGCACACAGAACATGAAATTTGGGTTGCCCCCTCATTTGTTCTGATCATTGCATTTAATAGAAACAAGAAACATCTCTCCTTTGATAAAAGTAATTTTACTGAGGCTGAAGAGAATACAGCTTCACATGAATTCTCAAGTTTAGCATTTTAGTAGGCTTGATCATTTAAATAGAAAATCAATGCTTTTGGGTTATATCAATGCCAGGATATTGTTCAAGATTCCTCAATGGATGTGGGGGGATCTTATGGATGGGATAGTATACCACAAAGCCTACTGTTCTATCTACTGCATTCTAAAAGTCTACTGTTTTGAATGCAAGAGTGATGTGACCTGTCATGGTTTTGGTCCATTAACCATTCATACAGACTCTTGGTTCAGTAACCCCCAATGAGTTGCAGTGGAAAACTTTAAGGAAAGCATATGACTACAAAGTGGGTCCCAAGGACAAAATAACAACAGTGGATCATCTGGTTTCTCCCGGTACTTAAGTCTTTCTACTGGTACCTCAAGTCTTATTGTCAGTGCAACTTCTCTACTCTTTGGGAAGTCGCTACAGTCCTGCACAGCCTGCCTCTGAAACAATACTACTCCGGTCTGCTGCTACACATGGTTTGCTAATGCAGCTACTGCCATGCTACTTTTGGTTGAATGCCATGGGACCCTAGGCCTCAGTCAGCTTCGTAAGGGATATTATTTTTAATTTTCATTTTTTGTTAGAACCATAATTCTATAGTATCAAACAATATCTTCTAACAATCTTAAATACTTTACTTTTGTGCTCTATTATTCTTGTAAGAAAGTGGAATGTGAAGCACTTGTTCACTCCCTTTATATAAACTTCTCCTGGAACATTTTCACAGTCTGCTTAGGGCAAAACTATCACCATCTCATTTGTTACATTTTACTGTTCAGTGATGCCAAGACTCAACTTTAAAACTCCATAACAATTTAATAAGGCAACTGTATAGCAACAGTGATTAATCCCCCCTACAACAGTGCTATTCAAACTGTGGGTTGCGACCCAATGTCAGGTGGGTCGCAGAAAACTGGGAGCAGCCATCTTGGGAACTGTAGACCTTGCTCTTGCTATATTCCTTTTGTGAGGGTTCTGTTTGAATTTTCAGGTGAGTTGTTTGTTTTTTAAATGTGTTTTTAGTTCGGTGCTTTTACACAATATTTTGTTCTAATCTTGCTTTTTGTCAGGGATGCTTCATGGATGTGTAGTCCATGCTGCAGTCCAAGAATGCCAGTTTGCATTCTAGGAGTGTCATTTGATTATGTCACATTGATGGCACTTCCTGCTTGATGATGGCACTTCTGGCTATGACATCACTTTCAGTGGGTCCCAACACGAGAACTATTCTAAAAAATGGGTCCTGGTCTAAAAGGTTTGAGAACCACTAACCTACAAAATTAAAATAATAACATTTTCATTCTCTTACCAAAATAGTGGATTTAACGTATTTATTTCCTTGTGAACACAATATTGAACCAGTTAAGTGAGAGAAACTGATGTCTAATGTTACCAGTCTTTATTCCAATTAAAATATGTTCAATATAAAAAAGTAACTAGCCATTTCAATGCTTTGCAAGTATGAATAAATAGCACTGCCTCCTCCATGAATTACTGAATCCTCACGAAAAAATAATAACCCTGCCCCTCACCATTTCTGTCAGAGTGCAAGTAATCCAGAGTGCAAGTTTAACACAGGTTAAAGGGCCGGTTTAAATGCCACCAAAAGCAAGGAAGATTAGCTATGGAGGTTATTTTTTGACTTCAGTTTAAAAACAGGGACAATACAAAACCTAGAAACAAGGCCAGGAGTTTATTTTCACATCCAAGTATCTTTCAGACACAAATTCTCTCTGTAATTAAGGGTGCAATCCCAAACAGCACCGGACTGGCGAGGCTGAAGGGCCAGCGCCATATCCAACGCTGCTTAGGAGAGGCTGGAGTCCCCCCCCCCACGGCAAGGGAGTGTTCGCTCCTTTACCATAGGGGAGGCTCCAGCCTCCCCTATGTGGTCCTCAAATCTGCGCCCGCTAAAGAGCGGGCTCAGATTTGAGGAGACCGCGCAGCCCGAATCGGGGCTGCGCAGCCTCGCTGATGGGCTTAGGAAGTGGCCGTATGTCCACCTCCCAAGCCCACCCAGGTCCGGCTCAAGTCCCGCCCCCAGCCTCCCTCCCACCAATCCCCGTGCCGCTTCTGCGTAGCCTCCCTCGCACCAACCGGCTTCGGTCAGCGTAAGAAAGGCTCAGTGCAGGGCCAGTCCTGCTGCTCTAGCACCGATGCAGGAGTCCCAATTGGCGCTCCCGCGTCAACGCTAGGGCCATTGCGCCAACACTATGATGTGCAGGATTGCGCTGTAACGTTTACTGAGTTTGGTTGTTTGATTTTATCAAATCACACTACATATTGTGTAACATATCGCATCTCGAATAGACCTTTGTGAAATACAACGCAATACAAATACAATTGGTTGTCCCCCAAATCCCTTTAAATTGTCAGTTTTCACTTTGGGTCATCTTGGCAGATCCTGACCCACTCAAGGTCTCAGCAATCTTTGTTGCACTACCTTGGTTTACATATCAGGCAGCACAGCACTGAATGTGCCAAATGTGTCAAATGTCCTTTAGAAGTTCAAACAGATCATGTACAACCTATTCCGCACAGATCAGTACCTATCACATCATTTTCAAGAAAAGAAAAAATCACTCACTGAAGCTCAGAATGGTTTAGGGCCCAGACATTAGCTGCCTGTCTCCACCCACATGAACCTTTCTGTCTAATTAATGGAGACTGTTCTCCATGTCCCACTGCCAATAGAAGAACAGTTGGTGGGCACCTACGACAGGGTCTTCTCTATTGTGACATTTAGGCTAGAAAGTCCACTTGAATTCCTGCTGACATCCAGATACCAACAAAACATTTTGTTTCATCTAGCCTTTAGCATGTATTTGAATGTCACTCTTTTCTGGTGCTTTTAATATATTTTTTAAAATCGTTTTTAATTGTAGGACATCTTGTTATTTTTTAGACCCCATCAGACAACTTAAGAGTCATTTTTTGGTGACAGAAAAGTGAGAACATTCCTCACTTCACATCATTTTTTGTGGCTGGATGAGTGGACCTGGGGACAGTAGATACACTTTCCCCCGCCTCACTAGAATAATATATAGACATGGATAACTGAAACCATGGATACCGGGGCACGGCTATATGTGGCTTTGTGGTTTGTATGTTTGATCTGCCTTATGATACAAGAGTGCCACTAAGTAAGCCAGCTAGGGGAATATTTCTACTACTCAGTATCTTTTCTTTAAAATATACTTTATTTCAGAGACTCATGGCCCAATCCTATCCAACCTTCCAGCACCAGTGCAGCCACAATGCAGCCTCGAGAGAAGGGAACAAATGTCTCCTCACGTTGAGGAGGCCTCTGTGACTACCTCCACTCTGCAGGATGCAGTACACACCTCATTGGTATGGCTGCAACAGCACTCAAAAGTTGGACAGAATTTGAGACCCAGTTCTCAAACTATAGAACATATACGTGGACTATGCCACCTCAGACTGCACATGGGGGTTCACATGACAAGATCTTCTCCCATAACACTCCTACACATGGAAAATTAACCTTCTCTGATAGAGAATTAACATAGAGAATTGTACCTTCTCTGACATAAGAACATAAGAAGAGCCCCACTGGATCAGGCCAAAGGCCCGTCTAGTCCAGCTTCCTGTATTTCACAGTGGCCCACCAGATGCCTCAGGGAGCATACGAGACAATTAGATGCCTACATCTTGTTGCCACTCCCCTGCATCTTTCATTCTGATATAAATTAGTGACTAGATAAGAGATTTTCTCACAACATGCAGCAGTCTATACTGAGAGAATGTTTTTGCATGAAAGAATATCGTTCATGCGAATCCTATCTGCAGTGGTAAAGTCCAGGTACAGGCTTATAACCTGTATTACCTTCATGTGCTATTTCCAAGAATTAGATTGCCATCTATTAAAGCCTGAGAATCCCAGTGTTAACAACCTGAGTGTAACGTAATGTCTTTTTACACATTATACTGTGAGCAACTGTTGAATTTTTAATATTCAATTCAGAGGTGCTGATTCCAATGATAATCTTAGTTTTTTTGTATCAAAACGTTTTGTTATCTTAAATTTTGTGTTTTTATTTATCCTATTGCCTAATGTAGTGCAATACACATTGTATTATACAACTGCATCGCATAAATTCTGGCTAAACTATTGATGCTATGCCAAGAATAGCAGCATTTTTGAAATCCTGTCACCAAACTTAATAAACAGACATTATCTGAATATTTCAAACACAACATTGTTCAAGTTCTGTTACACGGTGTTATTAACACATACACTGACAATGTAAGAGAATGGTTGGACTCTCATAGTGGGGCGGTCCCTCCTCGCTCCCCCCATTGGGACATTGCTAAAGCTCAGTAAAGCTAGGCTGGAGACAGTCTCTCTGTTTCTCATGAAAGCAGAGGCCTCAGAGTGATTACTAGGAGGGGGTTTCACAGGTACCTGCTTCCAGAGATGGGAACGTGGCATCGCAGCAAGACTCGAATCAAGTCTTGAGTCTCCACGCGCAAAACACTGGATTGATATGAAATGGTTCAAGAAAATAAGTATTAAGTTAGCAAAACTACAGATGACTCACAGTGCTGTCATTAAAAAGGCAGATGAATGAAGCCAAAATGTGATGTAATTAGAATGGAGGATCCTCACATATACTTGCACAACACTGTAGCATAAAATTGTTTTTACCATTACAAAAAAAGTGCTTCTACCTTGAGTACTATGTGTCATTTAGGTTTCCACTGCTCATCTCAAAAGGTTGTGCAGCAGAATTGCCAACAATACACAAGGGGAAGGGGAAGAGAATCCACTGTACTATATATAGAGTATCTCCAATAAAGAGTGGCTAAAATATTTACAAACACTTCAGTTCTTTGCCAGATCTTCCTGGCATCAAAGAATTTCCTGAAAGCAGAATACTTTAAATGTTAATGCAGTACCTCTAGATCAGTTGCATCTCTCCGGAATAGCAGCATTTTTGATGTGCTTGAAGAAATACAGCCCCATTTCATAGGATTATCATTATAATGACACATTAGCCAAACCATATTGAGAAAAATATGGGTACTGCATAATAGATATTTAAAGTTACACTGGATGGTTAAGTTACCAGGTAATCTTTTTTTTAGTAGGCCTAGCTTGTTTTTTTGAACATGTATGCAATAGGCTACTTTCAGTAACCGTTTCTCATAGTAAGTAGCTTCCTGTAAAGGTCAATTCAGAAATAGAAAATTACTTAAGTAGGGGAAGTACTACTTGCCTGCCTTGACAAAATCCTGAGAATTTCAGATTTTGTTACACACACAAACTTTGTGCCATCGTAGTTTCAGTGGGGGTGCAAGAAAGAAGTAGGGAGGGAGGGAGAAGAATGTTGTTTTCACTCAGCACTTCTAGGAAGTTGCCTAGCCACATTCCAAATCTCTGCTGACAGATGTCATTCTGCCTGCCCTTTCAGCATGCATATATATGCATATGGAGCTATGTGTATAGTGCATGGGAGCTAAATGGGCTGAAATACATATCATGCTTGCTATCTAGAAGCAGACGGTTAAAAAAAAAAAGTCGCTGCTCTTGATGAGTTTTTCTTCTTCTTTAATAATCAGACACTGAAAGTTTTGGGAACTTCCTCTTAAATTCCTGGGTGATTCATGGATTAAAAACAAAACAAAAGCAAAACATTTTCAAATATAAAAAAACAACATGACATTTACAAGCAGTTCAAACGTATTCTACACTCAAATTGTACATAAAATAATAAAGAGAATAACATTTTAAAATTAAATATTTACTGTCTCTAGGACTATAATCCTAGATCCAGTTCCATGTGTTTTAACCCACCTACAACAGCGAAGCAAAACATGTATACAGGTGTGCATTGCATAGAAACATTCCAACCAATGACCATATATACAACGGTCTATCGTTCCATTACTGCACAGTAAAAAAACCAAATCTAATTACCTTTGTGTTGGTGGTGCAAGAATGTATCATTGGGAGGCCCCAGAGGCTTTCAGAAGCAACTTCTGGTTTTCAAAAACAAACCAGAAGTAGCTTCCTAGGGCCTCCCAATGAGGCATTCCGGCATCACCAACACGAAGGTACTGAATTAGGTTCGCATGACGATGTCATCACTTAACAATGTCATCGTTCAGAGAATGTATCCCATCACCAACACATACATGTACACAGATCTAGAGAAACATTTTCATCATCCAACAGATCCTGGAGTTGCCTAGCCACTAGCCCCTCAGAACCTGGCCCCAAAATGATCAACTAAAAACTGGCCGATTACAGCCTAAAGCAGTGGTTCCCAAAGTGGTGGGTTGCGACCCACCACCCTGGGAGACAATGAGCTATGCCCCTTCAGGGCAGGGAGAGGAAAAAAGGCAGCAGCATGACCCCTAGATCTGCTATCATGACACTGCAAGTGAATCATGATTGTATTGTGAAAGCATTCCATGGCTTGGGGAGCGATGCAGGGGTGGAATAATAAAAGCAAAACATAATTGCAAAGCTGTGCTTTGGTGAAAAACCAAGCACAAGAATGGTTTTTTTGGTGAAAAACCAAGCACAGGCATGTCGTTCCAGACCCTACCGTGGATACCTGAAATTGTGGATACTGGGGATGCCTTTTTAAAGTTAGGGGAACATCAGTGGTTTTGCTGCAACAAAGTTTAAAAAAGAGATTTGTTTAATGTTCCCCTCTCTTTTTAATAGATGTCCCAGTATCCATGGATAATTGAAACCATTGAAACCAAATCAGTGGATATGGAAGTGGAAATGGGAAGGAACACCACTACAAGGCCAGCAGAAGGTAAATTGAAGAAGACTAACAGAACGTAAACAGGAAGCTGTTTCTTGTTGATGTTTTAGCCATCTAACATACCTTCTGCCTGCCTGGTTGTCGCATTCCCATTTAGTGACCTGTAAAAGGAAGAATAAAGAAACAGGTGGAGGGGAACCCTTTCCTTAACATAGGATTCCCTTTTATCCGTGGTTTCAGGTACGGGACTAGGAACCTATCCCCAGCAGATACTGGGGCATGTCTGTATAGAATAATCCGGGAGAGCACACATGAAAGTAAAGAATAGCACTATATTAAGTGTTAACACGTCAATGGATCAGTATTTCTTCAGCATTTCACAATCATATTTTAGATTACATTTTGATTCTACAGTTCGGTTAAAAAAGAGTTAAACCCTATTTTAAAAACAATTGTAATTGAGATACACTGGTTAGAACACATATGCACATTTCCATTACCTCTGTTAATTATTACACCATTTCTCAATATGTTCTACTATGAGTGGCCAATAGAATATTAGCTTTTTATCTCTGAAGTGGTCAGAGTCTTACTGATGGGTCAATGATCTATGAAAATGCAACTAACTGCATCAGCAGGTTTTATACTTTGCAATAAGATACAACTGACTGTTAACGACTCTTACCAAACTCATGGGGGGGGGGGGGAAGGCTTGCACAAGCTGCAGAAAAAGGCAGAAACTATCTTTTAACAAGCAGAATTTCAGCATCTATTACCATGGTTCATTCTCATTATAGTCAACTGCCCACAGCCACCAATTCTGTCACCTTGCTGGTCATATGTTATGCATCACAAGTTTTGCAACTCTGTTAATGCACATGTTGTGTTTCTGCATGTTTTAGCTTTTGGCAATTGCCATCTGTTCTGGTGTTACACTGGAGGCAGGGCATACAGTAGTTACCCTTTGGTCTAGAAAATTACTTCTAGACCTTGCTGAAAAATGAAGTTGCAGCCTCCTATTGAACAATGCAAGAGAAATTCTGCTCACACTCTGACTGTACGCAGGGTTAGGCAACCTAAGCCAATTAGTCAGCTTAGATGTGTCCAATTGCCTATAATGGGTACACAATATTTACAGAGTACCTACAATTTTGTGTGATATACAATCAACTTTTAGTTAAAACTTGGTATATGCACAAAGTGCAAGTAATTTTATCATAATTTGTGAACATGTTCAGAAATGGGGAAACCCACTAAAACCTTGCTTTAAATCTCTACCCCAGAAAGAGAGCAGGAGAGATAGAACGGTGCACTCTATCCTTTCCAAAATAAATCAAATTTCTACTTCCATCTAGTCTAGGAAATACACACTTTTAGACCGGAAACCCTCTCTTCCTTGCCCAGGGTACTGTGGAGCCTCAGGTCACAAAATACACCACATCATAAGCTTTGTTTAGGATCAAATGTAAAGTCACCTCTGTTCTTGCCAGTTCCAACATTACTTGGTTCTGTGTAAAGATAACATTAAGGACTTGCTGAGTGTACATGAAGACATGAATTTTGTTTCCTATAAGTTCACAATATAGAACACTCAATCTAAAACACAAAAAGACATTTTTGGTACTATCAGGTATGTTTACAGTTAAACAATGTCAAGTGTTCCCTGTTAAAGTGTGACTAATGTAAAAGCGTAATGCTAAGTTTGCAGTAAGCAGTGAATGGCTCCCTACTCACAGATATAATGGGATAGATAGATCAAAATTAATGCTTCATTTTGAGAATGCTTAGCGGATGTTATTTCTGCACTATGAATGTCAAAGCGAGCACCCAGTTCTGGGACACGAACACAAGTAGCCAAAGTGAGATTGCTGCCCTTCAATTACCTCCCATATTTTGCCCAAGGGGAGCTAAGTACAAATTATTTGGATGGATTATATTTTACACTGAGGGGAGGGTGACAAAGAGCAGCATCTCAGTGGTTCGAGTCTGACTTGTGGTCTTAGTTGTTCTCCTTCTGTCTGTAAACTATGGGTTGTCTCTCTTGCAAAACAGTCTGTACACACTTAGCCAGTGCTGCTTAGTCACTCTGTGCATAGCACATTTTTGATCACATTATTTAGCTAATGGGCCAAGTGTTGAGACGTAGAATTTTGTCATCGGGCGGCAGTGTTGCTTTCACTGCCCTATGGTAGATTTTAATCCATTACAAATCAATATCACTTTTATGTAGCACTAGCTTTTATGTACCCGGCTTCGCCCAGGTGTTTATATGTCCCATCACTGACCCCCCCCCCCTCACCAGGCATACAGATGGCCCTGTATAGGTTTACCTGCGGGAAACTTATTTGCACCCGGGTGTTTATATGTCCCATCACTGACCCCCCCCACTCACCAGCCATACAGATGGCCCGTTTATATGTCCCATCCCTGCCCACCCCACTCACATGTGTGCCTGGGTGTTTATATGTCCCATCCCTGACCCCCCCCCACAGTGGTTTTCAGCCACCCCCAGGCATGTTTTTTTTTTGTTAAAAATTACCCGGCGGTGACCTTCCATGCTGCTGTACTGTTTCTGTTGCTCTAGATGTAGTAGCCCTCTGTTTCATATCCTGTAGTCGTTTGTGACGCTGCTGTACTGTTTGTGTTGCTCTAGATGTAGCAGCTCTGTCTCTCTTATCGTGTAGTCTTTAGTCACGCTGCTGTACTGTTTCTGTTGCTCTAGATGTAGCAGCTCTGTGACGTAGCATTGCAAGTCGTGTTTTTTTCCCCCTCAGGTATTTCCTGTGTATGCTGTTGTTTCATCTTTATTATATAGCCTTTGGTTGCACCTGCCCAATTGCCTTACGTTACACAGTGAAAGTAAACTTTCAGAGAGAGAGCAACAGCCACTGCACCTTGTGCCAACTGTCCACTGCCAAGCAGGGACCGCCCACATGTCCACAGAACACATTTCCCTGGCCCTGTATCGGTTTGCCTGCGGGAAACCTATTTGCTGCTGTTTGTCAACTGTAAAGAGTTCAGTTGCTGCCTGAAGATTCCGCATGTCATTTGCATGTACTTTGCCTCTCATCATGACATCATCAAAGCCTCGGAATGCAGTGGCTCAGCCCATAGCCACCCATACAGAACCACAAATTCGCTTGTACCTGCGCCTGTGGGGGCGCGAGCCGTTCCAAAACCACGCAGCGACGGTCTCGGGGGGCCAAGGCACCCATGTGCCGAGTTTGGCACGTGTCGGTCCAGGCGTTGCGGAGCCTATGTGGAACATACACACATACATACGCTCTTCTTTATATATACAGACTAGCTGTTATGTACCCGGCTTTGCCCGGGTGTTTATAGGTGCCATCCCTGACCCCCCCCCACTCACCAGGCATACAGATGGCCCATTTATATGTCCCATCCCTGCCCCCCCACTCTCATGTGTGCCCGGGTGTTTATATGTCCCATCCCTGACCCCCCCACTCACATGTGTGCCCGGGTGTTTATACATCCCATCCCTGACCCCCCCTCACATGTGTGCCTGGGTGTTTATATGTCCCATCCCTGACCCCCCACTCACATGTGTGCCCGGGTGTTTATATGTCCCATCCCTGCCCCCCCCCAC